>JAVLVB010000779.1:490508-570901 GCA_032876305.1 Orestias chungarensis | reverse complement strand
ACCCCAGAACAGCAGATGTGTAGTCCTCCAGGTCCAGCTCCCCCTCACACTCAGCAGCCTCCCTGAAGACCTGCCAGTCTGTGCAGTCGAAGCAGTCCTGCAGCACGGCGTCGGCGTCACTGGGCCACACAGTGATGGTCCTCTGTGTGGGTCTGGAGCGTCGCAGCCGGGGATGGTAAGCAGGCACCAGCATGACGGACGTGTTATTTCCACGTGTTGGGATGTTCACATGCTGCTTAAACTTCGGCAGGCAGTTCTTCAGTTCTACATGGTTAAAATCCCCCGCCACCACGTAGAAAGCCTCCGGGTGCTTGTTCTGAAGCGAGCTGATGTTTTCATGGAGATCCTTCAGCGCGATGTTAGCATTAGCATCCGGCGCTATGTAAACAGCAACAACGAACACAGCCGTAAACTCCCGAGGCAGATAGTGAGGTCTGCACTTCACAGTCAGCTGTTCTGTCGCCTCTGAGCAGTGTCTGTGTTCCAACACGCAGTTTGTGCACCAACCTTGGTTGATATAGACGCATAGTCCACTCCCGCGGGCTTTCCCGGAGAGCTGGTTGCGGTCCGCACGGAAGAGCTGCCGGCCGGCGAGTTGGAAGGCTGAGTGCGGCATGGTGTCGTTCAGCCAGGTTTCTGTGAGACAGATCACTGCGCAGTTCCTCATGTCCTCACAAGCACTGATCCTCAGCCGCAGCAGGTCCAGCTTGTTGTCCAAAGAGCGGACCTTGGACAGGAAAAGTGACGGAATCGGGGGTCGGTTAGCATTAGCCTTTAGCCTGGCTTGAACTCCGCTGCGCTTCCCCCTCTTCTGCCGCCGCTTGCATCGCCTCCGCCGGCCCTTTATCTGCAGCGCTCTGCTCCCCCACGCCGAAGTCCGGAGGAGCTGTAGTCTGCCCAGTTTTGCTTGGATGTTATTTTCTAAGTTTTTGCAGATCAAACTGTCCTTAAACCTACAAAGTTCAGTCCGTCCATAACTCATACGCATAAGGCGCATAAGTTTGGGCTCGGAACCGACGTAAAAACTACGTAACTCGGGGTGTTCACAAGGAGCGTGAGAAGCCGCTGCACTACTGTGCGCCGCCATCTTGTTTTCCGCCATCTACAAAGTCCTAAAGACCCGGCTTATGCAAAACACTCTAACTTATAAAATATATTTTTAAATTCAAATATATTGGCTAAAACTAGTCTTATTGTCTCAGTTGTTTTCGTTTCAGGTAATCACGTCATCTAATTAAGAGACAATTAAGTTTATGTGTTGCTAATTACTGTTTAGGTTCAGCGTCAGTTGCGTTACAAAGCTGTTTTGTCTTTGGACATAAGGTAAGCCTCTTATTTCTCTTTTCGTCCAAAAGTGGGGCAATAAAGTTTTTTAAGTACTGAAAAGTAATTAACTATGACTTCTAAACTCGTGCATAATGAAGTTACTAACTGTTTGAACATTTAATATTCCTAATACTTTCAAAGAAAAACAAAACTTGCGATTTTGAAAATTAACTTTATGTTATCAGTTAAATATCAACAGGTTTTTATTCACACTTTGATGTACAAAATAAGAACTATTTGTACAAAATAAGAACTATTTATCTTTACAGATATGAAACATTGGCACACAACTAAATGCCTTTGATGTGAGGTTTTTCCCCAAACTTGCTGAAACTATGAACAGTTCTGAATCTGTTGTGTATAATGCAGCATGTGGTTGTATTAGTTTCTTTTCTGAAACTGTCTTCACAGCATTTGCCAGGTCATGGTAAAGCTCCCACATAGACGGAGCTCTCCGGCAGTATGCGATGTAATGTCCCATACCACCTTTCTTCAAGCTTCCCTGGAATGCGATGACTCCTCTCAGATTGAATGTCTTTCCTTGAAGAACCATAATGGAGGGAAATTCACTCCAGCTGAGCCATGCCTGAATCCATTAGGACAGAAATATCAGGAGAAAGAAACGGCACTTCCCTCGTTGTACGTTTGTTTAGCTGGCAATACTGTGAAGAGTAGCGTTTATAGAGGTAAACACTTGAGACATTCCTCATTGTTTTTCCAATGATGGTGGAAATATTGCACTGACAATCAATCTGATGGGCACCGGACCTCAACTGTTTTATTTCAAACATTTTGCTAAGTATCTCTGCCCTCTGTGAATATATTTTTATGATCACACCATCTGTTGCAATGGTTTTCACTAAATGCAAGATGGGATTTTCACTGTCATCCCTGACAATTTTTTGGAGTACAGAGCTGTCACAGAAAGGGCAGCATAAGCACTGGCAAAAAGCATCAAATGCACATGTGTTTAGCACAGAGATGATTGCTTTCCCAACTCTAACAGGTTGGTGTAGGTTTCCATTTTTAAATAGTCCCCCTTTTACTTTCTTTGCCCCAAAAGATGGATCTGCATGAAGCCATTCAGTGTAGGAAGTCAGATAAGTCCTCTTCCTTTTTTTGGGTGGAAGAATTAGTCCTCTCCAGTTTTCCACCTCATCATTTGTTGGAGGAATGTTTGTGTTTTTTTCAGATTCCTCCAAATGCTCCGAAACCATTTTTCTCTTAGCTTCAGTATTGTGAACAGACATGAATGCAGTTTCTGTAACTTTTGTTGATGTAAATGTTTCCTCCTCTTTTTTTTTTAACAAATTCTAATTTTTCCTTCAATGAAGGAAAGATGACTAGGTATAAAACGATCAACACAAATGAGTAAGTTTTCATGTTTAAATAGCCCATGTTTAACATTTTTAAATTCTGCTTCAACAGTAGCTGAGCTTGCTTTGAGGCTGGTGCTTTTGAAGGGGCAGTCACTCCGGTCCAAAGTGGCAAGTAACATGCTAGTCTTGTTATATGTGGAACAATTTCAGGGAGGAAATGGATGTTATCCCTATCTCCATTGGCTGCAGCGAGTAACCTGCTCTCCTCACATATGTCTGATACCCAATCTTGTAGGTCAGTCTGAATATCTTCAAAAGGACCCACTTGATGCGCTTCCTTGGTGTCTTCGGCTGCAATAATGGAATCTTCTGTGATCTGGGTTTTTAGGTATTTCTTGCACCTCCCTGATTCAAGGGGAACTCCAGAACTATCAACACCCTCTGCCTTGCTGAGGGCCACAACAGTGATATCATGTACTAACTGTTTTGCATGGGACTGAGATTGAAGCAGCTTTGCTATTGCCCTGACAAAGAAGTCTTTGACACGATGTGGCTTGTTTTTCAGGCAGTCCCACTGGCAGATCATCTTTATGCAGTGTGCAACATCAACCCTGATAAAACAAGGAGGAAGTTTTGCAGACTGGTTCCCAATTAGCAGATGGAAGAATTCGTTAATGTAGGTGTTCAGATCAGGGGGAGGAGTGAAGGCTTTCACCATAGCACCAAGAATAGCCAGAAAAAAGTAACTCATAGCTTCCTGTGGTACAGCAGCACCTGTATGAAGCCATTCTGTCAGCTATGTTCCAATTGCATTAATGTTGTGTCTCTCTGATAGCATCTGTACAACTGGAACTGAGCAGCTGTCCCCTGTCAGAACACCGTGATGGAGAAAGATGGGGCCAGATGTACCATTTGGTCTCACCAGTCTTCTCACAACTGAGCCAGTTGCATCAAAGCAAACTACTGAAGGACCTTTTTTGGACAATGCTTTGTGAACTTGTAGCTGTATTTGACTCCAATAGTGACAGAAAAACTTGTCCAGACCAATATCTCTTATACTACCACTGTGAGGTGTGCTATATTTTAAAAACTGCAAAGACAGAATAGGATCTTTGTCGCCTAATTCTAAATCTCTTCTCTCCTGCTTGGCTTTTCTTAGGGTAGCCAAATTTGGAAGATGACTTGGTTCAGGATCTCCAATATCCATCAAATCTGATGCCTTGGCTGACCTCCATACAGATGGCTCCATCATGCCCTTTGCACAACTCTTTTGAATTCCGTTTCCGAAGGTTTCCAGACATGAACCGCTTGGCGTGCCCAGTGTGCAAGGAGATATCTGTATCTTCGATGAACACTGAAGCAATATTGGCCTGTTGACAGCTGGCTATTTGTCACATGTAATTTTTACATGACCTTGACACTCTTTACAGAAGTACATGTGCTATTTACCTTTTTCCAAATTAGATCATTAATGAAATGATTCCAAGTGCCAGGCTTCAAAATTGTGTATTCCCTTTTGCCAGGAGTTGAAAACTTGTCATTATATTCCACTTTTTCAGGAACAAATTTGATCCACTATTCAAAAGGAACTTCAAGCTGAAATCCAGAGCAATTGTCTTGTCCAGGAGGAATGGAATCGGAGTCGACATCTGTGCTCACGCTACTGTCAGGTTCATGTTCCTGATTATTGATGTCCAAATGTGACCAGATGTTGTGCCTATTTAACTTTACATAAGTGTACAGGAGCTTTGGAGACATCTTGTTTTCCAGCAGCTGACTTAACTCTGTCCAAACAGTAGCAGCTGGAGTGGCTATTTTGGCATTTACAAAGATAGCCTCTTTAAAAGTGCGGAGTACTTGAAGAAAGGAATCAAAGGAATCCCCATCTTTTGATGGTGGTCGAGGCATCTATTTAAAGGATAAAAAGGCTTAGATGAGTCTTAACTCGTTAGTTTGTCATTAATGCGGGATTTTTTTTAATGTTTTTTTTTGAATTTTCTATTTTGCATTATTTAAATTACCTTTTGAACTAAAAAAAACTATGCAGTCTGCACTCATACCTAAGAATCCATGATTGAATATAAATGTAAAAAATGAAAGAAGAAGCCTTGGAGAAGGTTTTTCAACATGTTTAAAAAGTATGGATTTAAAATGGAAGTTGTGCATTTGCAAAACATGTCATGGGATCAGACGGAAGGATGTCTTTTCTAAACAGCGGCTAGCTTGCAGTGGCAAAGGGAGGAGATGTTTCAACTCTTTCTCTTTGTACTTCGGCCTTTCTTCAGAACTTTCTACATTTGACACACTTGTGAATATAGGAAGACACTGCATGACTGCATCCTAATATCCAAATGCCATTTGATCGCAGCTCGTTGATAGTAATCCCAGCAAGATTGCTGGATGTTTAATGTGTTCATGCAAATCAGCATGTTCATGTCGACCTTCTACTCTGAGCACACCCTTTTTATCCAGGAAAGGATTCAGTTTGTGCAGCCGATTTGTGCTGTGTTCTGTTATTTCTTTACCGGATTTTAGTTCTTTAATTTCTTTGGAAAGCACATCCATTCACACTGTTGATATGATAAAACACTCTGCCTCCTTTCTTTGCTAGAGACTGGTGACTTTGTTTGTTCTAGACAGCAAACCCTTGATCTCTTTAACCAGTCGTATGAGTCGAGCAGTGGCTTTAACCAGTCTCGTCCAGCTTGAAAACTTTGAGAAACGATTGAGCAGAGAATTTTCCAGTGCCAGTGTCTTATGGACTACGATTTTATGGAGTTCTGGATCTTCAGCTTTTAACTCCCCTATGTTACCCTCCTTGTAGGGAGTTTGTTGTGCCAGAGAAAATCTGGACCAGTGAACCAGTTGGAAGTAGTTAGTCCTTTTGCCATATCCTTTGACACTTGCATCTGAGAAATGACGCAACTCATATTTATCAACCCTTTCAAAGCCTTCTGGAAGATAAGTTCTTTAGGAAGCCAAGTTCTTTAGGTCTACCAGCCAAGACTCCCACCGTGGTTTGAGGTCCTCTGATAATGGTTCATCCCATCCTACTTTGTTTCGACACATCTCTTGAAGTATTTGTTTTCCAACCAAAACAAATGATGCCATAAACCCAAGAGGGACGTAGATGGATGCCACAATTGATAAACGCCTCTTCTAGAAAGTGGGCGTGCATCTACAGTCACTCTGAACTGGAACTGATCTGAACGATGCACCACTTGACTCCCAGAGCTCTTTCTATTTGCAACCCACTGAGAACTAGATCATGATTCTTCACTGAATCAGCACACTGGTCCTTTGGAATAGATGTGAGTAAATCACAGTTGTTGGAAATGAATTTGTGAATTCGCAGTTTGCCAGCACTGCAGAGTTGTCTTGCTTCTCTCACCAACTTTATAGCTTCATCTTTGGTTGCAACACTTATCAGTCCATCATCCACATAAAAATTTCCTTCAATGAATTGGATGGTTGTCTCACTGTAGTGACCATGTCCTTGGGCAGAAATATGCTTCAATCCAAGGTTTTCACAACCAGTTGAAGATGCGGCTCCAAATAGATGCAGTCGCATGCGATAGACTGATGGTTGGACCAGGAAATTTCCATCATCCCACCAGAGAAATCTCAAGTAGTCCTGGTCTTCTGCTTTAACGTGGAATTGGTGGAACATACGCTCAATCTCGCACATCATGGCGACTTGTCCCTTACGAAAGTGGCAGAGAACACCTATCGGGCTGTTTGTCAATTCTTGCCCAGTGAGCAGGTAGTCATTTAAGTCAAAGTTTAACGAAACTAACTCAAACTTTGCTGATGAATGTGGTATCGCTTTCATTTACTGGTATGTTTTTTGTGCCTATTAGAGTTTGAAATGACATCTTCTAGCCTCTGTATCGTAGCGGGTCTCTTCGAGTACTGGGAGATGGCTTACATTGATAGACTCTGCTATTGCTTCAGCAAGAACTATGGCAGTGTCTGCTTGGAGTGTCACAGGATGCTCATCAAGATTCCCTTTAGCTCCTGAAGATCTACATTGCTTACCTGCATGGTTATGAAGCAATTCTGCAATTTCTTCTTTTGAGGTTGCTTCTTGTTCGTAAACTTACACCGGCTAATCCACAGCTTAGTTTACTCATCAACTCCTGCACAAACTCAATAGAGGATGCTTTCTTTATCCCTTTCTTAACTTGCTTGGCAGTTGCTTTCCATTTATAGTAAATCATGGTAAAACGATCCAGCAATTTGATTGTTTTATTGTCATACAGTTCTTGAGCCTTTTCAGTTAACTTTCGAGTTCTTCTTGACTCTTCATTCATTTCAAATGGCTGCTGTAGGTATGCACCATTATCGTCAGCAAGTAAGTCCCCCTTCTTAGTGTCATTGTCAGCCATTTGCTCCATTCTGCAATGTTTGCTTATTACTTGATCTAAAATAACTCGTGGCTACTTCTTGTTAAACTTGTCGCTTAGCAGTTAACCAGCTTAACTGATTCAAATAATAATAGCTACAAACAAGCTAAAGCCTTGGCTTCCGATGAACCCTAAATTAGTTAATAAGACAGTTAACAATGGATAATAGATAGACAATCATAGCACCTCAAACCTTACTGAAAAGTCTAAATTACACCTTAAGCTACATAACTGCAATAGACCTTGGTTGTAGTGCTAACAGCATATAAGCCTGACCACTTCATTCTTCAACACTCTTAGCGTCCAAATGACAATAGAAATATGCAAAATGACTTTACATACAAGAATCTTAGACTTAAACAAGAAATAGATGTGCAAAGCATCCAATTACTTAATTTCAGCACTTGCAGTGTCCTTTTAGAGTAAATAAAGTGGATCCACCTCTTAACATTTAACTTGTTTTAAATGTATTCACTTGTTGGATCCTTATTATAAACCTTAAACTGCTTGCTGCTTGGATTACTGCTCTAGTGCAGTCTTATCTGTCTGATGCTAGAGTGCGATGAATCTTCGGATGTTTTTGTCTCAGTGGATGGGAGGCAGTTGTTTATCTTCACAGCTCACGTCGAGCAGACTGAGTTCTCACTGTAACTCTCTTCAAGTTGAAAGAGGACACAAGTGCTCTTCATTCTACTGGCAGTTTATTATGATACAGCTGTCCCCAACGATGCCGTGAGAACTGTTCCAAGATATAAAATAATAAATTTATACAGTAAACATTCTCATAGAGAATAATAACTTTATAAATTGAACTTAAACTGTGTAACTACCACTGATGGCAGTCACAATAATTCTCCATTATTGTGTGAACAAGCAATGTTTTAGAAAATCCGCAGCTCGATTTTGAGGTTGTAAGATTTTTATTGTGTTTTTGAAAGGGGAAAAAAATAACTAAATAGCCAGAAGTTAACAGACCAACTCCTTATGAAGGCTATAATTCACCAGAGTGATGAGTGACAGTCTAACTCAAACAAATAATAAGTTCATTATGTTACTTTTAAAACATTTTACTAAAAATTTACAAAATCTCTCCACCATTGTCTTTGTGTTTTCAATTGTCCTTTTAGTTGTGGGTTGTACTTCTGTGAGATTCAGTTTCCGAGTGAAACAATTCTATGGAAAAGGGTTTTCTTAGCCAACTAACTCCTTTTGGTGTGTCCAATGAGCATTAACCTGTCCTGTAGCAAAAAATGCTCATTGTAAAACAGTAAATTTTGGTACATCGTGGGTCTTTTGGGATTTTCATTGCCCATAGAGGTTCAGCTGAACAAATACTTCAACTGAAATGAAGAGACGCACTTATGTCATCATCTACAAAACTATGGGTTGCAACTAAATTGTGATGTCATGGATTAGAGGAGGATCAGAGTAATATTACCTAATTTTTTTTTTCCTTCCTGTTGCAGTTGTTATATCAGGACTAAGATAAAATAAGTGTTTTTAAAGCACTTGAAATAATCCATTATTGTCAAATCAATCAATCAAAAATACATTATTTATCCCAAAGGGAAATTAAATTTTACAAATTCAAGACAGAGAACATGCATTAGTTGCTGTTATTTAAACCTTTAACCTTTTAAACCTGACACTACACAATCTATACAATAACTATAATGTCTCCTCTTGCAAAAGCACTGAAACAAAGATTTCTTAAATCTAATTTTGATTTAGTCCTGTGTGGAAACTTCTGACTTTCTACCTATTTTTCTCTTTGATCTTTTATTGGTGCCTTTGCTTAATTGATTTTGTTAAACTATAAAATTACATAACAAGAATCAGTTTAAATAATATTTATTAAAACTAAAACAGCTGCAATACATTTGCAAGGTATTGTCCACGGTCGCCACTGAGAGTGAGTTGATTCATTGGATTTATTGGGGCAAGATGAGAAAAGTGAATGTAAAGGCTGCATGAAGTGATGATTCAGTTAACCTTGGCAGGTCATGTGCAGGAGGGTAATGCTGCTGTTTGCACCGACAGACTTTCGAAAGCAGCCCATGAAGCAATACCCAAGGTGCAAACCCTTTAAGGAAAAGAGGAAGATGGTAAAACTAAACAATTAGGGAGGATGTGGTATTTTTCCTATGAATCATTGATCATAAAATTACAGTGTTTGAAGGTTGGACTGCTCAGAAAGTATACCCAAAACAATCATGCACGGAAGATAAATTATAAGACATTACTATTAAACCTGGACCATGAAGATTTTTGTGTAAAAGTAAAAAAGTCATTGTAATACGCTTTCTTGAGTTGCTTGCCTGAAGTATTCCTACAAAGATTGACATAATTACATGTGTGTAGAGAAAATTGCAACAAGGTATTTATACAACTGTAGCAAAGTAAAACCTTTATCTATTAGATGTACTTTAGTGATCCCAGAATTTATTGCGATGAAAAACCCTGAAACTTTAAATACTGTACTTTTTAAGCTTTACAATAACCTTTTGACAAAAGTCTTTCTTTGAAGGGTTAAGAGTCACAAAAGACTCTGCAACAACACAAAGCAACATGACGAACACCTTCCTGAGGTCAGAGAAGTACTGTCCTCAGTCCAGACAAAGGAAGACTAGATACATTTGCACAGATGTCCTTCTCTTTTTATTATATTGTAGATTGTTTGTCAAGGTATTTGAAACTTTCAAACATTCTCCCAAATTTTTTAAATAGCTATTGTGATTTTGATTCAATAAACCACATGTACTTTTTTTACAGAACTTAGAATTTTTATTTTATGTTTAAAAATACTACAAGAAGATTTGCTAATACTTTATAAAAAAAAAATGCATTGTTTAAAAAATAAAACTTTTATTATTTTGGTTTTACATATTTATATGAAGCCGTTTCTTTTCCAAATGAACTCAAAAATAAAAACAAGCACAAACTTGCTACTGGGAGGTGAGCTGCTTTATTGCCAGATGAATGGGAATTGCACATTCTGTGGAGCAGCATCGTCTTAAAGCTGGCAGGAGATTAAGAAGTCCGTTTGGGGAATGGGAGAATGATGTCTCGCAACACAATGGGCTTTCTTCTAAAAAAACATTTTCTCAGAAAAAGCTCTCAGACTGGTGAAGTGAAACCCCGATGACTCGCCCAGTCTCACTACAGTTTTTCAGCAGTTACTTTACCAACATGTGATGCAACTTGGCAGGGCGCCATCAGCAGTGCAATAGTCGTTGATTTCTTTCCCTTCTGTGTTTCTCCTCTGTTCCCTTGGTAACTCATTTAGATAGTTTTGTTTGTGTTGCAGAACTTGTTTATCCCCATAAGCTTGTGGTGAGTGTGCAACATACAGTTGTAGTTTCTATACAGATCAATACAGATCTGCAGATATTCTTTAGGACAGAAAAAATAACACATTTTATCAACAATGTTAAAAGAACACTTTTAAAAATATCTAAATGACTAAAACACTTTGTATATTCAAACACTTGTTTGTGTGGTTTTTTTTTTTTTTTTCGTGAGTATCTGGGCTGCCTTTTATACCAAAGAAAGCATTTCTGGGCTTTTGTTTATGTGTTTATCTTCCTGACAGAGTCAGATATCCATCAACTCTGTGCACGTTTTGCTTCTTTTTCAAATAAAAACCGTACCAGCGCTTCTAAGGTCTCCTTTATGTCAATTCAATCTCCAACCGGGTGCAGTAGATAGCTGCTAATACTAGTTCAACTAGAAGTTTCTTCCAGGTGAAACAGAGTCATTCCTTTTAACAGTTGCCACATGCTTGCTTTAATCTGACTGTAGTGTTTCATTATATATAATAAATTAGACTATATCTAATTGGATTTAAATGTGGTTGTTTGGAATGAAGAAGCTTGAATTACATTATGTTTTGGCAGAGATGGATTGTAATGCAATAGGTATATATTTGGCATGTTTAGCAGTAATTGTGCCAGATTTTTAAATATTTGTGATTGTTTTTGTGTCTATTTGGGATTGAAACAGATTCTTGATCCTTGATTGTGGAAAAAAAATCTTTGTTACAATTTTGGCCAAATCAGAATTTTTTATTTTTTATTTAAAGATGATTTTAGTGTATTCGACTTCACTGCAATTTAATCTGACCAAATAAAATCATGATAAAAAGTAAGCCCCCCCCCCTTTTTTTTTTCTAAAGCTTTTTCATAATAATACCCTTGTTCCTTCCCAAGTTTACATCTATCCATTTTCTGTAACCACTTAATACTGCTTAGGGTTACAGGAATCTGAATTCATTCTGAATAGATATTTAGCCCAGGATGGACAAAGTAAATAGGAATAGAAGAGAATTATTCACAATACACACTCACAAAGCCTATTAAGAGTCTCAATTTAGCATGCAGAAAGTAGAAAAAAAGCATTATTCAAAAGAAAAATAATTTACACACAGGTACCGCATTCAATCTCCACACAGAACGGAAGAGAACAAAGGATTGCCAATCATATATAAAAAAGTGGGGGGAAAAAACCCTTATCTTAACACTGTTGAAATAACAAACACACATCTCATGCAATGATTCTGTCACATCATAGCAGAAGAATTTTGCCTGGCTCATATTTCCAGCATTGCTATGGTTCACTGAGATATGGCATTCACTTGTGGAGAACCTACCCAAGGTCCAGCAGCAGCAATTTAATCAATATGAGGTCTGAGTCAGAAGCATGCCTAGGCAGAATGCATTATTTTCTATTTTAGATTTGTTGTGTCACTAAGCATTTATTTCAAGTTTAAAACACCGTTGATGATGCAACACACACACACACACTCATTATATTCATCTCGATTAAACATCAATATTACATTGGGCTGAAGTTATACAGACAAATGTACAAATAATGTGATTTTTAATCAAAGGTTTAGGTTGATTGAATTAAAAATACAAGATAAAAAGCTGTACTATAAACCACAGAGTTCCAACAGAACTTAATTTTATGGTGTACTCTTACATAAATTTTAATTTAAAGTCCTAAGTCATAAACCAGGTGATATACACAAACATGGCATAATAGTGAGCATTTTGATGCTCCTATTATTTTAGTTTATTTTGAAGGTTCTATTTATTTCTGATGTAATGTCACAAAACAAAAAGCCTTTCAAGCAACTCTAACATAACCTTGAAAACTATCACAGCCAATACAGAGCGGAGTTTTTGCAGAAAATGAAACACCATCCAAGCAAGGATTGCCCCCATCCTACCTGCTACTAGTTGGGCTGTCAACGTAGGTCTCTCTTTATTTTAAATGCCCTGACAGAATATAATTTGTGTCTACCACAACTAAAATTTGTTTATTTGGATAAAATGCTCAGAAATTTAACTAGAAATACAAATGCAAGAGATGTTTTACCCTTTTATTGCTTTTAAAAATTGTTTATCAACTAAATTTACGAAAAATTATTCTTTAGTATCAAAGCAAACAGTTTTCTAAAAATAAAGACAGGTTAATACAAATATTCAACGCAACATAAATGATTGTATAAATATGCACTCCCTTGAGTGCTTTAAACACAGAACAGAATCCGTGTTGGCAGTTTAAAATCAGTTTAACATCTGAATGGTCCAATTTTACTAAATGTTTCCTAAACAGTACCAGCTCTGTCGGGTTGTAAAACTGCCCTGTTTAAGCACAAACATTCTCTGACAAACAGATATCTGGGCTATCTGGGCTTTGACTTGGGTCGTTTAGAACATTCATTTTGTTTGCTTCAAAACATCTCGGTGTAGCTTGAACCAGATGCTTCGGGTTGCTGTTTTACTGGGAAATAAATGTTTTCTACGGGCAATTATTCTCTAGCAGAAGGGGAAAAAAATGTCCTCCAGGATTTCCTTATATTTTGCTTTGTTCACTTCGCATTCTGCCTTCAGAAGTTTTCTTGGCCCTGCTTCTTTGTTTTGGTCTCATTAGACCAAAAAATATTCTTCCATTTCAAATAGAGTGTCGAGTTGAGTGTTAATATAAATGTTTTTTCAACAGCTTTGATTGTTGAAACATGGCAACAGTAATAAGGAGAGAATCTTATTCATCGGTTATTACTGTTTGGTAATTCCTTCACTGAAACTATGACTGCCAACTTTTGTCGTAGTTTGCCTGAATGTTGCTTTGATAGTTTTCAAACAGTTATTTATTTATTATTTTTTATTCAAGGGTAAAATATTGGAGGCAATACAAATGGAAAAATTACATAAGGATTCCCTGCTGCATCGAGAGCAAGTGAACTGCCGTGTCTTGCATGGGTTGCTAGATTCACTCCAGCAGGCTCAAAACCTTGAACTCTTCAGTATTTTCAAACCTTTGTAATATATATTTTCATAAAAGTTCCAAACTCTGTAATAAAAGAAGTAGAAGAATTTATATGACGTACTTGAGAAAGTATTTTCCTCTGAGAAAACGTGAAAAACAGTCCTCGAAGGACAAGAACAAAAATATTCTTTAAGCTTTGAGTACAACATAGAGAGCGTAAATAGATGCATCAACACTCTTTTCATTCTTTCCTATTTAACCGACAATAGTTTGGAGATAAAAATGTTAGGAAAACAATTACGGGAATGGCTACTGAACTAGTTTTACTGTTTTCATTTCAGTTAAACCTTAACATTCTGGCCAGACTAACAAATTCCTTGTCTGTAATCTGTCTGAGGTTGGTAACTAAAACCTTCTTATATCCATCACACCCTGTACAGTGGAATACAAAAATATTCACACCCCTTGAAATATTCGACAGTTTGTTCTGTTGTAACTGGAACTGCAAAATCAAATCTATTCATGGCTCTCAGAGAGAATTTGAATGAATAAACATAAATGTCAAAGTTATTTGACTTTCCCAATTTCATTTTAAAAATACATGTCCATCTGCTTTTACTTCACAAATAAGGTGTGCTTTGTGTTGACTGTTTAGAAGAGTCAAGTTTGCAGCCAAGACATGACAAAATGTGAAACTTTTAAAAGGCATGAACATGTTCACAGGAAAATGCAACATACCCAATACAATAAGATATGATTCCTATTCTTGAAAACTGTCCAAAAAAAAAAAAAAAGCAAAAAAAAGGTCAAATGTTATTGGCTTCACAAACAGAAGAACATTTTATTAACTCAGGGATTTTTAAGGTGCATGTAGTTACAAATATCTTTCTTGCAACTAAGACGTGTCTATATTATGATCCACTACACCCTTTTACTTTTAACTGCAGTCACAGTCTTTCTGCCTAGCTGCTCTATAGTGTTCCCTTCTCAGTCTGTCTCTGACTCCCTCAAGGCATGTAAACACTGTTACTCAGCAGACTTCTGACATGTCCCAGAGGAAGGGATTATACAAGGACACTGCTCATACTAGCCCCGCATTTCAATCCCTGCAGAGATCTCAGTAGCATCTATCACTGCAATCACCCTATTGCTTAAAACCGCCAACTGTTTTTCAAAGCGATTGCTGGAAGCTGATGAATTATCATTCCCAGTTTGTTCTGCTATTACGATTGTATGTACAATCAATGTACAGATTTTTTTTGCTCAATGTACCTGAGCCATTTCTAATAAAATACAAAAAGCATGAGTAACTCCTAAAATATCCTTTAGTAAGTCAACAAAAGATACTACATGCACAGAACAAGATATGCCTCAAGGAATGGAAATATAAAAACATGTTTATTTGATCCAGATAGCAAAGAAATATTTTAAGAGTGTGAACCAATCGTAAGTAGAAAAAAAAAAAAAAAAGCAGCACACTTTAGAGCAGATAAATGTTCTGACACAGTCTACAACCAGCTTTGGTATTTATTTATATATTTATTATATTGTGGTGAGTATTCACCACATAGCATGCAGCCAGAGATTATTACTATAAACAGTAACTACTTCCAAAGTTCTCTGTTGAGTTTGGTGAATATTTTATTTTCCCATGTTATCAAGCCCAGATATAATAATAAAGAACGACTATTAGGCCTCTTTAACATTCATCCACACACTGCTCTGCATTACCTTTAACATACAGCATCTAGCTCCACATTCTGCAAAAATAAATATTCTTTAAAATGTTTTGTATTAGTATTTGTCTCCATCTGGTGGTTAAATTTGGAAATGTAACCGATTAAATTGAGAACATACCAAACCACCTTGAAGGGCAAATGAGGCTGATGAGTAAAGTACAATCTGTTCATGAGCTCGCAGTGATTTTTGCTTATTTGTAAGGGTTTTGCGTTTCCTTCAATTTCATCTTCCATTCTTTAGGCTGCAAGTTAAGAGAATTATTTACACATATTTTACATCACATAGCTAGTGGTTCCCAAACCAAAGTCTTAAGATCGATTTTGTAAGACTGCACTTAAATAAAATGAATAATTTTATTCACCATTTGTGAAAACATTAATTTTTTTATATGTAATGAGGCATAAAGGTCCAGTTAAGGCCTTGTAAGGATTTAACTCAAATAAAAGTTGTTTTCTTAGACACCTGCTTTTGTGAAGTATTCAGACCTTAATCCAGGTTTCATTTTAATCCCTTCATCCATTTGTTGATGATTTGTTGATCTCCCTCCCACCTCCTTTACTGGGCAGCACTGAAAATAACTAAAGAAATATCGTCACAAGACAGATCATCAAAATATTGGTTCTAGTAAAATCTTTATGATGCCCATTTGTAAAGAGAAAATCCAGATCCATGTTAAGATGAATGATACACAACCAATCACATAAAAAAACAAGTCTTAAAGCAAAAAATGTTGTTTTTACAATTTTATTCTTGAAATTAATTTGTAAAATCTCATTTACATTTCTTTTTTTTCATATATGTATTTATGTATGTATATATTTATATATAATATTCACCAACTAACAGTTTTGGCTATTTTCCCTTTCTATCCCGCATATTTCCACACACTGATCCTAAGTTACCCCTTCACATACACATTGTGTGATGATCCTTATGCCAAGGTAGGCGGGTTTTGGGGATTTAGGGATAGTTCTTAACAGAGCATGCAAGGAGAGGGGCTACAGAAACAAGGGGATGGGAATGAGGTAGCCTAACTACACCACCAGTATTAAACCAGGAAGATAACCACACAACAGGTAAAGGGAGCCTCATCTTCCACAATTTCTTAAGTGTATCTGGTGTAAGTCAGACAGTTCATGTTAAGAGATCGATGGATAACGTTAGTTTCCTTCCAGAAGTCAGTAATTCGTGTTGATGAATGCAAACTCCTCAATATTGGTTTCTCGTTTAACTTCTGAAACAGAGCCAACTAATCTAAAAGGCAGTCCTTCAGACTGTTAAGCCCTTTGTAGCGACTAACACAAGTCATCAGTCTATTGTTTACAGTCAGAGCCACGTCGAATGGAGTGTAGGTGGGGAGCAATGTTGACGATTTTCTTTCTAGGCTTCTTAAAACAAAACAAAAACAAACCATCTATGGACATAAAACGTTTGAACTTTAGCAAAAATCACAGATTTATATGTTACATTAGCTTTAGATCCAGACAAGCCATACGACTCATATGTTTCTGCTCGACTTAGAGGGAGTTGTTCTTCATTTGGCAAATGATCACTCTTTAACACATGGCTCGATACTTCTGAAAGTTCTCATCGATGCTGGTTATGAATTGAAAACTTAGCTGCTGAAATACAACAAATGCTAGTACGTTTTCTTTCTGAAAAAAAAAAAAAAAAAAGGCCTGGCTGGATCAAACAAAATTGCACATCTCCCCAAAAGTCACAAGACTTTTTGATAAACTACATTAGCTCCAGTGACATCTTAAAAAGCCTTCAATCTACATCAAATTGATATCAAAACATCCCTTTATATCCGTTTTAATAAGTTTAAGACCCAAAAACACACGGCTGACTTCAGCTTTTAAGAGATCGAAACAAATAGGTTAAACATTAGACATTGCTTTCTAAAGCCAATGTCAAACATTGTAATTACAGCACATCACCCCCCCTTATACAGGTGTACAATATTATGCTTTAAAAAAAAAAGTCAAGATGCACTTTAAAAATAACTTCAACCTTCTGTACTTTTAATTTACATTTTTCATAATTGCAGAAATGAAATTTACACTTGGAGCCTGGAGATTAAATAGTGATTTAAATTTACAGACTGATAAAAACAAACAAACAAACACAGCATTTGATAATAAAAAATAAATCTAAAATATTTAACAATGAGCGCTATTTTGTCTTAAGGCATTCAGAGGTTGATCCTGACAGCACATGAAAGCTTGAACAGCCCAAGCAGTCTGTCAAAAAAAAATCACTTTTTTTATTAGAAGTGACTGAAAAGTAGCCCTTGGTAACTATAAACTTTTTAAATGGAGAGCTCGAGTAAACACGACAAGTTCCCACGCTTTAGCATGGACGACCGTTCAAACCAAAGCAGTTCAGCGCCGACGCCAAGCTATGAGACCACCGATCTAGCAGAGGGTAGGGATTTACAGCAAGCTGAAAGATCTCAAATTAATGTAAATTTGCAACGAACACGCAGTGCTCAAAGGTAAAGTCTCAGGACAACGCTTAAAAAAAATAAAAATACTTTTATTGATGCACCAATGAGGCCTTTAATGCCCAATAGAAAAAAAACAAAAAAACATTCTGCACTAAGACCCAAAAAAGGTGCCACTGCCGTTGACCTTAGCATTAGTTTTTAATTGGTTGATCTCCAAAATGTAGTGTAGAAAACATCTGCTAAATGTTTTATTTTCAAAGCCTTTAACTATTTGCCAATCCGACCAAAAGGAGGAAATCAATTCTAGTTCAGTAAGGAAATGTTGAATTACAATTAAAACAGGTTTTGCTACTTTTTTTCTTTTTTTTTTTTACAGAATAAGATATTCTTAGTCAGGTTACTTTACACAAACTCTCCTTAACTAAATTTAACATCTAAACCTGATGTTTTTTTTAGCGCTGAATGATTTTCTGATTTTAAAACACACAACAACTTTTTAATTCAATTTTTTGTTCTTGTGTTTTCTCCACTCTGAATATTGAGGCTAGTTTGAATACACAATGTAAAAACTGGTGTAAGCTGATGTGAATTGAGGTAGACAGAAACCGATGACGAGAACAAATCCTCATACTGCCAAAAACTACGTAATAGGTTTACGGTTTTTAAGTCACCAAACTTGTTTACAAGCATTAGACAGTCCCTCATTTGTGAAGGCGGCATTATGAATCATGTGTGGTTTGTGGGTAGTAATGAAAGGGAACAAGGCTTTGACCAGACACCCACTGTCAGACAGAAATCGTTGCCAAACATCTTTGACATCTCAAGTTCACAGCTTTTAAAACTGAGCCATAAAAAAAAAAGAGGAAAAAAATTATCACAAATATTTCAGGGTACATTTACAAGGCATATCTTAAATAGAACATGTTTCTCCTAAGGATATCTTTCACACTATATAAACATATGTAAGATGCCAGTGGCGGCGCTCATGCCCATTTAACAGTCTCTTATCATTATCCTAGATAGAAGAGAGTTAATGACTTCCAGTGTGTTTACTTTTTTCAAGTTTTCTAAAACATTACCTTTAAATATTAGGCAAGCTCAGGTCTTTCACACACACACACACACACACACACACACACACACACACACACACACACACACACACACACACACACACACACACACACACACACACACACTTAAATATATACTTTACGTATTTATGTATCTATTAATATATTAGAAGAATTTTTAGGACGAAACGTTAGGCAAAGTGGATTAGGTGCATCAGGGTAGATTTAATTCAACATGAGACGAAATCTAACTAGTTTGTCCAGTTTTCCCACCTTGTGGTGAGCAAAAAAAATCTGAGAACAATGGAAAGCGCAACACAAAAACACAAGTAAAAAAAAAAAAAAGAAAAAAAAAAAAAGCAGATCACCAAGTGAAACCAATAAATAAGAGAAAAGGCTTGTAGTTTTACAAGGCAGAGTAGGCATGGGCCGGTTTCAGGTTTTGAGGTATAAGAAGGAGTTGTAAAGGTTTGAAATCTACAAAAAAATTAATACATTTTTAGCAATTCTGTCACTAAAGTCAACAATAAAAGGTAGTGTATCCCCCCCTCCTCCAAATTGTCAGTTATCCAGGTGAAGCTGTCTTAAAATCGACATTACTCACCGTTAGGCAGCTGGCCGCACGTTCAGATAGCCCCATCTATAAAGAGCTCAACTGTATATAAATATTGTATTCTGTAGCAAGTGTAGCAGAGTAAAGATATTATTAGAACTAGAATGATCAATGTTGCTTTTCACCAGTATTGGCAAACACTAATGCTTCTGATTTCATTGATATAATTTATTCATTTGTGTTTTGTGTAAATAATACCGACGCAGCTGTGTTTTTAATCTCACACCGGCCCATGCCTAGCAGAGAGCTGGGTTAATGATATGGCTCTGTGGCGTGTGCATTTGATGGGCCTACGGTCAGTGAGAGTGTAAAAGTTCCAGATAAAAACAGAAACCGGACAATAAACGCTTTAAGCGTAGCGAAAAGCAATAGTGGAGAAACCACAAGGAACGTGATGGGATTGTTGGACCGAAGGGGATTGTTCCATTCACCTGCTCTGCTTCCTCATCGATACACCAGGTGCGATATGGTGCCGGATTTGAAGTTGAGCTGATGGTTGGGCACAAAGTTGTGCTGAGGGTTTTTTCGTGTGCACACATCTTTCGCATACAAGCCCATGCAAGAGTCGCACGACACCTTAGAGCAGTTCACACAGGTGTGCGACGCACCTGGCTTGTTGCAGAACCCGCATCGCGACCCCCCCATATTCATGCGCTCTGTGCTGCAAGCCTTCGGTGTCGTCATGGCAACCGACTTGCTCGGAAACAGCTTGGTGGGCATGAGGGGTTTCTCCAACATCTGGGGGTGAGGGTGGACATGAGAGTGGGTCAGGGTTAGAGGGTGCGGATGGAGATGTGGGTGTGACTGCGCGTTGGAGTAGACGGACAGCTTTTCCTTCACAGGAATGTATCCATCGAGGGGCCGCGGGGATTTCCCGTGGTAGTCCTGGAGGCCACAACAGGGGGACGGATCTACATCGTGGCAAGCCGAGCAAAGAATCATGTCGCACCTCTGGCATGACGCCATCGTGGAGCATCCGAGTCCACAGCCTTGACACTTCACGCTGCCGTGAGCCTTGAGGAGCCAGCCGTCCCTGGCGTCACGAGGCTCTCTGGAGGGCGGACGAGACGGCGTTTGCCTCCCGCCTGTCCCAGCGCCACCTCTTTCCGTGTACAGGTCAATTTCATCCAAGGAGGCCATGTGGTAGGAGGTGTAGGGGTCGACCGGCGGAGGCGACTGCATGGGGAAAAAGTCGGCAACAGGGCAGTAGGAAGGAGGAGCAGCGATGGAGAAAAAAGATGCGGAGGTGCTGGGCCTGATGATCTCGTCCTTCATATCCTCCTCTGCATCCACAAACAGAGGCTCCTTTCTTAGACTCAGTGACGCCTTTAAAACTGGTTTGTTAACCGCTGGGTGCCAGTGACCCGCCCCATCTGTAACATCCACCGACTTGGACGGCCGGCTCTCTCGTCTCAGGTGGTGGCCATGAGGCCTTTCTTTATCCAGCGGTCGCAGAGACAAGCGCGCAATATCAGCCCCCAGGCTGTCTCGTCGCCGCAGCGCCTCGGCGCAGCCCGCCGCATCATCTCTACAACCCCTGCGGAGTTCCAGAGCTTCGAGCTCCGAGGCCGAGCCGCGGGCGAGAGCCACCACCTCTCCCAGAAGACGACACTCTGCCTGGGCCAGGAAGAGCTCAAACGCTAGCTGGTAAAGAAGACTGTTGTCCGCTGGGCGGTTCGACAAACGGAACTGCGAATCGTGGTCACAGGTATATCCAATGGTGCGCATTAGTGTTCGGAGCTCGGCGTCAGAGATGGCAGACTGCAGATGGTACACATATGGACCAGTGAAGGTCTACGAGTGAAAGAAAATGTGTTAAAACAGAAGCAACTGCTATGTTGCTATTTTGAATAAAGATGAGCTAATAACATCATTATGGTCATATCCTTACAATTGATTTAAAATCAGCACAACAGTTTTTCTATAATAAATTTTACATCACAGCATAATGTAAAATTTCACATTCTTAAATATAATTAATTTGTGACAAATAAAGTATTTATGAGATGAATTTATGTAAGCAAAATTCACAGGATACAAAGCACTTCAAATTATTTCCCAATTACAAATAAAGACCTTTATAATGATCAGGATACTGAATCCAAAAAAATTTGTTTAAACAAGTTGGAGAAGGACTTTAAAACTATCTGAAAGCAAAAACAGTCAGAATCACTGTGGATGTTAAAGATGAGTGTAAAATAGCACTTTGTGGCCATCAGTTCACAGAACTTCTACCAGACATCTGCTACAACAGATAAGAATCAGAAAAAATAAATGTTTATAGTTATTTTTCCTTCAAAAATGTACGTCCAGACATTACCTATTAGCGGAGCTTCTAGCATCAACATAGTAGCCCTAAAAGAATCAGGCGTATAAATCAGAAGCTTTTTATTCTATTATGGTATTGACCAATCCTGACAATATAACCCGCAATTCGAATAATCATACCCATCTAAATTAGGACATGCATTCCAATAAGTGCATTTATATGATCGGAAATCTATGAAAAAGCAAAACTGAAACATGCAATACTTTGGGCCAGAATTTGAAGCAAGACAAAAATGTGAACTTGTATCTCATATTGTTTAATCTGCAGCCAACAGAATCATTCCCATAAGCCTTTAGTAAATGTTTTTATCTAACAATTACAAAGACCTCTGAACTCATTACATCAATAAAACACTCACCTTTATACAACGAAACTCTTTTTTCCAAGGAAATAGCAGGAGATTGGTGCAGATGGTTTCCATGGTGTGGAAGGCTCTCTCCAGGCTCTTAAGGTTCCCTCCTCTCTGGCATCGGAGTGAGTTCTCCACAATCTCGTAGAAACGCACCATGCGAAATCGCTGTCCGGGATCTGGCTGATACGCTCCGAGCAGAGCAGTCGCTGTGGAGAGAAGGGCCTCGCTGTCCTTGTGTTGACTTCGGTCTCCGTCTTGTGTAGTTCCAGTCCCTGGACCCCCCGCCTCCAGACGCCTTTGAAGCGCTGACACATACCTCCGAAACAGGTCCTCTCTTAACTTGGCATCCATTATATCCAAAAGACTATCATTCAGATGCCAGAGAGAGCCTCAGCCATTCAGACACGCCTCGACTTGGAATGCTACGTTCAAGCAGCATTGTAAAGCGAGCATAATTTACTGTGCACAATGGTACACATTAAATTACAACATTCTGCAGAGATGAGGGCAGGCAGACTTGGTAGCCCATCCTCTTAAAAAACAAAAAAAATTAGCTTTCATTTGGTGGAGCAAGGCAGCAGCCAGTACGGTTGTCTTTGTATGGGCATCTCTTCCTACTCTCAAAGATAACTTGTTTCCAGACAAATAGGTCTGTGTTACACAGTAAATAAGGAGGAGATTCACACTCTGTGAATTAGATATATGCAGTTCCTTTGCTTCAGTATTTGCAGAGTTTGAGGTCACTCATTTCGAAGAGCCAAGCTGTAAAAAAATAAAAAAAATAAGATGGGACAAATTGGTATTTGTTCCGACAAAGTAAGGATTTAGAAAGAGCATAACCATACAACCCATACAGACAAATCTGTGCTTTGAGTGTGATGCACTGTGTGGGATCCTGAATGTCGGTTTATATACTTGTACACCTGAATGGCTTTGATTATCATCACAATTATAATGTTCGTACAAAATTATGGAGACTCAAAGGTAGTTAAAGTATAGATAAGCACATTCAGGGTAGAGAGCGACAGACTTCTTAGTGACTTCTCTTATTCATCTCGTTTGTGCAAGTTGAAAATGTAAGCTATGATAAATGGCATCGAGCTTTAGGAAAGCTATTCAATTTTATCCCACTAAAATGAGTAATGATTGAATATTTTATCTCCCTTTTTTTGATCATGGGAGTTTTAGCTATAAGGAAGGAACAAGTTGTTATTCTTCGGCAATCTGGCCATTCCAGTTTCATTAGTAACACAGAGAGCATCATGTAACGAGCTAGCACGCAGCGTTAACGTCACTTTTCACCGCGCGTCTCAGCCACGAAACCGCATCAGCACACAAACACCAAGAGAAAACCCAGCTACACCTTTTTCTTTAAACCCCCAAAATAGTGACCAAACTAAACGTAGCAGAGAACGCCCATTTCAGCACAGCAGCCAAGCTAACGCTTTCTACTAGCTAGCAGGGCGTTTCATCGTAACGGATATCTTTTAGCGGGTTTAGAGTCATTTGTCAACACAGAGGCATAATGTGACAGAAACTTGTATGAATTGCAGTAAATAGTTTTTTTTATTAGGGGGAGAGCCACCTTCGTATGAACAGAAACCGCGTCATCTGCGTACCTTACCTAAGTGCTAGCTTGGCTAGTTACGCCTCCTCAGCTGTTGAAAATTCTCTTCATCCCAGTGCGCATGCGCTTCTTCTTCTTCTACATAGATTTTATTGGCGGTTGGCAAGCAACTTTCGGTGCGCATTACCGCCACCTACTGGAATAGATTGTGGGTCAAAATGCCTTTGGTTATTGCTGTCTATCTTGTATGATTATTTTCCTAAATTATACCTTCATATATTTTGCTTGTTTGCTGCTCCTTCCCTGTACATTTATAAATAAATAAAAAGTAAATAAAATAAAACAAAACGAATTCCATAATCATATCCTATCTATTAACTTTGTTTTGTTGAAAAATCTAACTAAAATCTGACAACTTTTGATTCCTGTATCTTTTTGTAACTAGTATATTATGTTAAATGTTTCTTTGTTTCTTTTAAACTCCTCAATCATGTATTTTCTCTGCTCCTCATATTTTTTACATATTAAAATTACATGTTCTATTGTTTCTGATACTCCACAATAAATACAATTTCCAGTTTCGTGTTTCTTTGTTTTAAATATTGAGCTGTTAACGTCAGTGTGTCCCAATCTCAGTCTTGTTATTAATCTTTCTTCATTTGTATTTCTCCTTGTTGCTCTCATTTCTCCCACTGTCTTTTGAATATTATAAAACCATCTTCCTTTTTTTTTATTAATTCCATTCCTTCTGCCACCTTTCCTTTAGTTTTTGTTTGATCATACTTGTTGCTTCTGATTTACTAGTCGTTATTGTAAAGTTGATTTGTCCCGTTGTTGCTCTTTTCGCTGCCCCTGTCTGCTGCTTCATTTCCCTCCACCCTGATGTGTGCTGGTACCCATATGAGTGTATTTCTAACCCCATTATCTTTATTCAAAATAATATTTGTTGTATCTCAAGTAATGTCTGGCCTGCTTTCTGAATGTCTATTTTGTAAACTTATGAGTGCTAAGCTTGAATCTGAACAGACTAGTGTTTTCAATGGTTTTGCTTCTTCTACCCACTGTACTGCTAATAATAATGCTAACATTTCCCCGGTGTATACTGATAATTAATTTTTGATTCTTTTTGCATGTTTTATGTTAAACTCTGGTATGATTATTGCTATTCCTATTTTTCCTGTCTGATCTTTTGATGCATCTGTATTAATCTGAACATAATTATAATATGTATCTATGTATTCCTGAACTTTGTATGAATTAAATTGAATTTTTTAATCATTTTTCTTTTTCATGAGTGTTATGTCTATATTTGCGTTTGGTAATATCTAAAGTGGTATTGTTGGAAATGGTACTATTGGACTCATACATGTATTGCTTACTTCAAATTCTTGTACCTTTTTCCCAATCACCCACCCAAAACTTCTAGTTTCCCTTTTCTCTTTTTCCCAACTTGGTTCTAGAATGGTTAATGTTGGATGATCTGGTTTATTTCCCTGTAAATGTATCCAGTAATTTATTGCTAGTTGTGTTCTTCTCAATTGTAGAGACATTTCTCCCATTTCCACTTTAAGTGCTGCTATTGGTCTGGTTCTTATTGCTCCAGTACATATTCTCCAGTTTTTGTAGATGAATT
Source organism: Orestias chungarensis (assembly GCA_032876305.1). Taxonomy (NCBI): domain Eukaryota; kingdom Metazoa; phylum Chordata; class Actinopteri; order Cyprinodontiformes; family Cyprinodontidae; genus Orestias; species Orestias chungarensis. The sequence continues at coordinate 545,818 of JAVLVB010000779.1, read as the reverse complement.
TTGCTGCTGATGCATATATTATACTGCCATAATCTATATTTGATCTTATCATACCTGTGTATATTCTCTTTAATAATATTCTGTCTGATCCCCATTAATTTCCTGCCAAACATCTCATTATATTTAGGATTTTTTACATTTATCAACAATTTTCTGGATGTGGATATTCCATTTTATTTTTTTTTCAAACCATATTCCTAAAAATTTTATATTGTTTACCCACTCTATTTCTTGCTTATACATTTTAAATTGTTTTAGTTCTATAATTCTTTTTTGAGTAAATATCATTGCTTTTTTTTTTCCAACTGAGAATTTAAACCCCCATTAATATGCCCATTTTCCCTATATTATTTATAGCATTTTGTATTTTCTTTATAATAAATTCAAAAATTTTTTCCTCTTTTCCATATTGCAACATCATCTGCAAAAACTGAGCAACCAATTCCCTTCTCAAGCTCATCAAAAACATAATTAATCATGACAGAAAACAATAAAGGACTAATTATGCTTCCTTGTGGTGTTCCATTTTCAACGTCATATTTTTTTGAATATTCTTTTTCTATCTTAACTTGTATCTTTCTCTTTGACAAAAAGTTTTGAATCCACCTAAAAATATTTCATGTAATGCCTACTTTTTTTATTTTAATTAATAATCCTTCAACCCATAACATACCATACGCCTTTTCAATATCAAAGTATACTGCTATTACACTTTCTTTATCTGTGCCTTTTTAATTTCCTTTTCCAGACATAAAGCTGCATCATATGTATTTCGTCCTTTTCTGAATCCACTTTGAACTCTTGATATATGATGATTATTATTTAAATAATATATTAATCTGTCATTGATCATTTTTTCCATCATCTTACACATATTTGATGTTAACGCAATGGGTCTATAATTTTCTGGTTTACTATTATCTTTTCCTGGTTTTGCTATTGGTATTATTACTGACTCTTTCCAGTTCTGTGGTAGCTCTTCTTCTTCCCAGATTTTATTGTACAGCTCTAAATTGATTTATTTGATTGTTCGCTGAGATGATCTATCATTAGATACCAGATCTGATCTTTTCCTGGTGCTCTTTTCTTTTTTTTTCTGAGAGCTCTGTTTAATTTTCTATATTGAATGGTGTATTTAGTAAATTATCATTTTCTCTTTTTTTTTTTGTAAATATTTATATTTTAGTTTTGTTGCTTCCCTCCCTTTTTTACCCTCCTCACTAATATTATTTGAGCTATGTATTTTACTAAAGGTTTCAGCTAATATTTCAGCTTTATCTTTATCTTGAATTGTGGTTCCTTCATCACTATTTAATATTGGATACCCATACCTGTTTTATATTCCATTCATATTTTTTATCATTTCCATATTTGTTCAATTTTTGTCTCTTTTGCTATTGTATTACAAAAAATTCTCCAATAGACTTTCTTTGCTTCCTTTGTTGTCCTTCTTACTGTTGCTTGCTTTCTTTTGTAATCAATAAAAATCAGGTGAATAGGGTTCTTTTAAAGTGCTTTAAATGGTTTATTTCTTGATTTGATAATTTGATTACACTCATTGTTCCACCATGGCACCATCTTTCTTTGGTGTCTTTATCCTCTTTTTTTAACCGATTGTTCTGTAGCCTATAATACTATCACAGATATTTAAATTTATATTGTTTACATCTGCCACCATATCTACCTTTTGTAATTTTTGATCATTAATATATCTAAATTTATTCCAATCTGCTTTATTAAAGTTCCATGACTTGCATCCTTCTACTATGTTACTGTCTGGTTTTATTCCTGTTTTAATTTTAATAGGGTAATGATCGCTACCATTAGTTGTATTTTTGTCAATGTCCCATTCACAACTATGAGCTAATGTGTTTGAAACTGCTGTTAGATTACTTCTGCTCCTGTTCTTATATTGATTCTAGTTCCTCTACCGTCATTAATATAAACTAAGTTTTTAATTTCCAGAATTTCTTCAAGTTCCTGACCATTTTTATCATTACTTATGCCCCATAATGTACTATTAGCATTAAAATCCCCACACCATATTATCTTTCCTTCTAAATAACCCATTAATTCATCCATTGACTCTAGATATATTTTACATAGATTATAAAAAAATATTATCTTATATTTTTCATGTTTTTCCCATATTTCAATAACTATATATTCCAAATTTATTCCTTTCCCTAATATTTGATATTGTATTCCTTGTTTTATAAATATTACACACCCTCCTCCATTTCCCTCTGGTCTATCCCTTCTTATGCTATCATACCCTTTAATAACAAAGTCTAATGTTGATTTTAACTATGTTTCTTGAATACATATTATATCTAGTTTTTCTACTCATTTATCTACATATCTCTTAAATTCTTGTCCATTTGCTATAAGGCTTCTGGCATTCCATTGTAATACTAACATGTAGGTTTATCACCTGCTGTTCATGCTCTCCCGTCTATTTCCAGCCCTTTATTTATATTTTCCCAAGAAATTAATTTTAATCCCAAAAATCTTTCTGCTCCCCTTGCAATTATTTTAATCTTCTCTGTTCTGTGTTTAGCTTGATCTGTGCAGTTGATGACATATGCTATGAATAAAACCAGTTTCTCTACAGATACCATTATGTTTTACTCTGTTTGCCTTCAGGTTTGTTGTGGAGTTTGTTTTGTCTGTCTGACCTGATTCCATTTTTCTTTGACCATTAATACTCTTAACTGCTTCTGCACAACTTATATTTTTAGACATTTTGACTTGTTGAACTTCTACAGCCTTCTTCCTCACCTCACATTTCCCAGAGTTAGCTCTCTGTTTTCCTCCACAGTTGCAACATCTTTCCTCTGCATCTTCTCTACATTCTTCTATCCTATGTTCCTCTCCACATTTTGCACATCTGTGCTTGCCCTTACACACTGCCGCCATATGTCCATATTTCTGACACTTGTAGCATCTTATTGGTGGTGGAACGGATGGTCTGACTGGAAAGCTCATGAATCCTATTTTAATCCTTTCTGGTGATATTTTTTTCTACAAACTTTATTAAAATGGACATACTTCCCACTCTTTTTCCATTCACAATTTTCATTAGTCTTTTTAGATTATTTACTTTTACCCCTACAATGCCTCGTTTGATTTTATCTAAATCCTCCTCAACTGGTATTCCTGAAATGACTCCTTTAAGTAATCTGTTCTCTCCAACATTTTTCTCTCTATCACAATCTTTTTGGAAATATTTTATTTTACTACATGTAGGGTTCTATTTTGTCTGTTCTTCAGTCTTACACTTTATCATTATGTTTCCATCCCTCAACACCTTCACCATTTCCACATCTCCTATTTTCTATTTTTTTTCTCTTTATAATGTTATTGGGCTTATTGTTGTTTGTTCATCCTCTTTCCTGAATTTGAGTATTACTTTAACTTCATCTCTCTCTACTTTCTTACGAACTACTCTTTCTTCATCTGAACTATTTTCCTACAGCTCACTTTTACTTCCTTGACTTTCTGTTATTCTCCCATCTCCTCGTTTTAAATCTCCACTTTCTTTACCTCTTCTTCTGCCATTTTGTACTGGTGTCCAATCCTCAAATTCCATTTTATTCTCATTATCTCCTACCTTAGTTGCCATTCTGACCCATTCACATTCCAGTTTATGCCAACCGTCCAGTCCGTAATCCAGAAATCGTCATCAAAAAAAAGGTTTCCTTGGTCAAAAACACTCAAATCCGTTTTTCAAATTTAGCCGCGCTTCCGGGTTCTACCCACCTGGTCCTCTCGCGCATGCGCTTACAGCCGACATATCGTCATCAACAGCGACCCACGTGCTACTTAAGAGGAAACCAGATTTTACTGTTTTAATTAAAAGATACAAAAGTATTCGCTCAAAAATTGCTAGGAATATAAATACCAAACATAAAACTATTAAACACTTATTTTAATTCCCAAGTCAAGATTCTTTATTGTGATTTGTTGACACAGAAACATTAAATATAGAAAATAGGGTGATGACACCCTAACAATGCATTTTAACTAAATTCAGCATTTTAACATGTCGTCACACATTCTTTTGTTTTATTTTTCTAACCTCTTAAGTTTTGACATTTAATGTCAGCATGCCATAAACCTAGCAATTAAGATGTGTTTTAAATAATAATAGGAAGAACATTTTATTAGTGCTTTTAAAACAAGCAAAAAAAAACAGGATTCAGAAACTAACAAAAAAAAACATAAAATGCTTCAAGATGAAATATAAATTAAAAAAGGAAGGATCCAAAGACAAAACTATGAAGAACACATGTATCGCTATTAAACATATCTTTAAATGAAGACCAACTGGATTGCATTAACTGTGAATGTTAAATAAAATTTCGAATTTTATTAATTTTTCTGTTGTTACTGTATGTTTATCTTTCTATGAGAAAGTGCTTCAGATAAATATGATATATTATCTTATTTTTTCCTATTTTATTTCACTAAAACTATGCAATATACACATTCATGATTTCAGGCTACTGCCGTATAAACACAAGAATAATAAAACAAGTAGAATTCTGATTTTCTAAACCTCTCATTTATTCACGCAAAAATTAAATAGGCCCATATAGGTTAATATGAATACAAATTATATAACCTTTAGACCCTTGCTGCCATGTGCAAAGTTAATAGTGAAATAAACAAATATAAACAGAAAACAGTGTCCCATTATTTAGATAGCATAATTTTTTTTTTAAAAGAGAAGAAATTGCAAAATGTGTATTTGTATTTGTACCAATAAAAACAACATCCAAAGTACTGCAATATATGGTGTACAGCATTTACAGTAATATAGTAGTAGTAAATGTCATACGTTAAACTGGCTCGTGCTTTCAGAAGCTCCGCCCCTCGCGCTTAAAAAAGAACCTGAACGCGGTGACATTCGGTTTCAGTTAGTGTTGCTGGGGACACAACGGAGAGAAGAAGAAAAAAAAAAAAACATGGCGACGCTCGGAGGCTTCAGCTCAGCACAGCCGAAGAAGAGCGTCTCGGACGGGAACTCCGACGTGTCGGATTTCCTCTGTCCGGTTTGCCTTGAAATTTTCGAGTCTCCGCTAAAAACACAATGCGGTCATACGTGAGTATTTAGTCCTATATTATTAATGTAATTTTTTCCCCATATCTTCCTCCCCCTATCACACGTCTGCACAGAGAAAAACAACAGCCATGCAACGATACCAGTTAAAGGAAATTAGAAATGAATTACGTTGTTGGGGCAAAAGTCTTAAAACGGTATCTCATCTTTTTTTGTTTTTTTACAGATATGTACATATATATATCGAGACTACTGTTCTTATCTTTTTGTTGTAATTTTGTGGTAAACCTCTTTAAAGCCTGCTAAATCGGTTTCAGTTTTGTTTACATGAAGAGGAATCTCTCAGTCGGGAAATGTAGTCCTGCTCTTTATTTCACTGACACGTAGAGAAGCTTTAAAAAACTACAACTCCCTGCGCTTTCAAGAGTTTGGGACTTTCCTAGGGTTTTACGGGAAGCCTATTTCAAGTAGCATAAAAAAACAAACAAACGAACGACTCCTCTTTAAAAAAAAAAAAAAAAGTCTGCAAATTAGTGATTAAATAAATAAACACACACAAAATGCATCATGTCCAATTTGTTTTCTTTCACTTTCTATCCTCTTGTCTTTATTTTCTGGTAGGTTCTGCAAGAGCTGTTTGCAAGAATGTTTGCGTCCTCAGAAGCCAGTCTGTGCCGTATGTAGAACAACTCTGCTCGACTGGACCAAAGCTGTTGATTTAGAGGCCGTCATCCAGTCGTCTGTGGCAGCCTGCAAGGGATGTGGAGTTCAGGTATTTTCAATAATGATAATAATAAAAAAATCTGATAAAACAAGACTATTGGTTGCATGTTAAATCTGTTTAAGAACACCTTGTGGCTGCAGTTTGAAGCTTTGTAAGAGGGTAATAATTGTGTTAATTGCCACAAATACCTAATTGGGTCTATAACAAAGTGTTTTATTAAATATTTCCTACAAGGTTGGGCTCGGTCAGATGAGGAGCCACACGGCTGGCTGTTCAAAATACCAGGAATACATTGATGAGGGGGTGAGGAGCTCTGCCCAAAGTCAGCCTGGCATCATCAGGTGAGGGATAAGCAATAAGCAATCTCTACTCAGGGGGGAAGCTATACTGCTTCACACTAAATAGAAGAGGGATGCTGTGATTTAGAGGGAGATGCTTTACTTAATCAAATAAGCAAGGGAATGTTGTTGTTGACTGCCTCAGTGCTCTGTCTGGAGCCATCAGGAAAATCCTGAGGCGTTCAGAGTTTGGTGAGCTTCACCACCTACTCAACGAGCTTCGCCGTGACGAGGGTGTAATTTGCTACTATTTCCGTCTCACCCGAGCCCAGTTTGTCCTCCATGTTATTACTTCTCGGCTCTTGGTCTTCCGTCCCGTTGAAAAATGTGCCACTATGTCACATACTAAGGTCCCTCTGATTTGTTGACGCTCCTAAGTCCAGTGGCAATTGTTCAGATTTTCCAACTCTAGTGTTCAATGCTCAAAGCACTCAAAACAGGCAGCTGTGGGTGCGAGACTTCTCGACTGCCCCTAAATGTGGGTCCACCATAGAACCTACATGTAAACCAGACGCCCTGATGTCCAAATGGCATTCGGTATGACCCCAGCATAGGAATATATTTTTTATCTAATGATAGTCTTTTGTTAGATTGCATAAATGTAGGATTGCAATTGAGATGAGGTCAAAAGTGTCCAACCCGAGCTAACCCTAAAAAGTGGACTTTTGGTCCAAAGTAAATGTGTATAGTATGTCTTCTCAGTTTGTGAAAGTATCGAATTGAATTGAAGTATTTTCCTAGTCAGGTTATGCATGGAAAAAGAAAATGTAGCAAGGACAAATATTTGTATTTCCAGCCTTTTTTCCCATTCCAAACTCTAAAGGTTGTGCTATTTCTTCCTTTCTCCTCTCTATTCCTTTTGTTCTAGTGTATTTCCTTGTCCTTGCATAACATTTCCTTGTGACTTCTGTTTCTTTCCCTTTGGCTTCCCTTCGTGTTTCTTTCCTCTCTTTTCTATTTCAAACTTTCTTATAACCTTCATTTTTCATGTCCCTGTGTCCTTATTTCATTCATTCTTTCATCTTGTCTGTCTTGTGTCCTCCTACTACTTGTCCCTGTCTCATTCCTTCCCTTCTTGTCTAACTCTGTTTGTTTCCTCACTTTTATTCCTTCCTTTATCCCTCTTATCTTTTTTTCCCTCAGACATCCCTGCTGCTTTTTAATTCCTGTGTCGTTTTTCCCTGGGCTATTTTTTTTTAAACTTTCATCCTTGTATTTTTGTACTTCTTTGTTGTCATGCCTCCTTTTCTTTCTGTTGTTTATCCTTCTTCATGTCAGTCTGTTCTCCTCTTGTTCCTCCTATCTCGCTCCCTTTGTCGTTTCACCTTTGTGCCGTTAATTTCTTTTTGTTGGTTTGTTAGTCTCTAGTTTATGCTTGTTCAATAAATAAATGTTTCCTTATGTAGAAGGAATCTCTGTCCCTTCATAATCAATTGTGTATACAAAATGGAAAAAAGAGCAGAATAAATGGGGAAGTTTTGTACATCTGTTACTTTCTTCTTGTTCTCAGAGGGTCCTTAGTGTAATTGGTGAACAAAATTCACAACTAATGCATCTTTACACTTCGGTTCATTGTAATCATTGATCATGCTGAACCATAACAGAATAATTTCTGTTCCTCAGCTCGGTGCCAAACCGCTTCACATTCTCCTGTCCCTTCTGCAACTGCCAGAACCTTGATCAGGACGGCCTAGTAGAACATTGCACTAGCCAACATGCACGGGATACGCGCCAAGTGGTGAGAAATCCCCTCTGTAATGCAATCCTTAACTAGAGTTGTTTTTGTTTAATGATGACCAGTAAATCTTTATTATGGTTGTTTTATTACTTTCACTTTTGTAAGGTTTGTCCTATATGTGCCTCGATGCCTTGGGGAGACCCCAACTACAGGAGTACTGACTTTTTCCAGCACATGAAGATCAGACACACTTTCTCCTATGATACGTTTGTTGTGAGTGAAACTTTACCACCGATATACTTTTTGTTTTCAATTATCTTCTCTTTGGTGATTTTTTTTGTTGTGTTCTGCAGGATTATGCCACAGATGAAGCCACAATGATTCAGGAGGCTTTACAGCGTTCCCTGATGGACAAGTGAAAAGTGAAGAACAATGTAGCAGCACGAAAAGAGGAATCAAGAGAAGAGAGAAGGCAACAGTCTTAGAAAGACCAAAAAAAAAAACACACTATCCATTCATTAATCTATCCAGAGGACGACTTTCCGAATCAGTATAGGCAATTATTACAAAGGGAAATTTGATTGCATCTACAAAATCTTATGAGTCAAAATAAAACCATAAATTCTGTAATATGATTGAAACATATTGTACTGTTTGATTTAGGACTGATACAGTTATAACCTCTTTGTCTCTGCTGAGTCAGTGTTCTTTGTAGTTATTTTGCATCTCTTTAACTACATTTAAGTCACTCGGTTAACACTGGTCTAGTGTTACACAACAACCAACTCTTAAAGTTGAAGGAGGAAATTTTTGTCAATTCTTGATTTAACGAGAGGGTTCCACCACTAGGTGGCTGAGTATTGCCATCAAATGACAAAACTTTATGAGGAAAGGTTTAGGAGCGACAGTTATTAAAGATATCCTAGTCAAGAATGGCTGTGCATATAAAATAGCTGCATCAAGAGTGAAAAAGGAATCTGGTTGAATCTACACTGTTTTTTTTTCTCATTTTGTTTTCCAAGATGTTTTCCAAAATACGAACTTGTATGTGGTGAAATGGAAGCAGAGAAGGAGGGGTTGCTTCATTGTAATGTTTCTCCTTTTGTGTCTCTGTGCCTTCTGGTAAATCTTATTTCTGACTTCCAAAAATGAACAGGGCTAAGGTAGATCATCTTGGGAGTTAGGAGATGCACGAAGGTCAACATCAATTTGGCTGTGAGGGCCATGTATTTCCCCCTAATTATTGAGGGTTGTTTTTTTTACCACTGGGGGGCACTAGAGTTTTGTTTTCCTGACAGTTCTAGTTGTGACAATGCTAGATCAACCTAGATTTCATTGTGATTTGTTGGTTTTTTTTAATCATGTTGGTTAGAAGTGCATTATACTAAAGCATCACGGATATACGGAAATAATAATTTTAGTCATAGGTGAAAATATAAGCAACATTTTAAAAGTCCATGGTGAGGTATTATAACTTTAAATGTAAGGTGCTGTGACGTGTTGCTGGAATAGAAAATCTCAATGACCCAAAATACATTGCATTTTTTTAATTTAACTTTTTACAATTTTAGTTGTATCAATTGCCATCCAAATATTGTTTGCATGCAAAGTTAGTAGACTACAAAAGTAGTTGTTTTCTGGGTGGTGGGGGGGTTATTTACTTTTGCTGTTGTGTGTGTGTTTTTTTTTTCCCCAACCACTTTTAATGTCTCAGATAAACCTTACAAAGTAGTACAAATCTTTACATGAAGGAAATAATTTTTTCCTTTTACTGGCTAAATATCCTTACAAGCAGATTTAGGAGCTCCCTACAGAACCTTTATGTCACTCATAAGGCTTATTGTGAATGTTTTTATCCCCCTCTGAGGTAATAATGTTTTTTATTTGCTATTTGTTTCTAATGTGTAGTTTTTATTTTTTTCCCCATTTATTTTTTTCAGCCCTGCTGTCAGGGTGCACTCTATTCCGAAAAATTAAAGATGTTTAATTATTTAAACCTTTGACTCCGATATCGGGTGCGGTGATTTATAGCTGTAAGGGTTTGAGTTGTGTTTTTGGGCTTTTTATTCCATGAGTTAAAAGAATTACAATTAGTCTAAATGCAGTCAGAAATCTCTACATTTTATCTGGATTTTATGACAGAATAGCACAAAGACATAGTTTAAATTTAAGTACCTGAATTAAACTTTACAGGTGTGTGTGTAAGAGAGCTTTGCACATCAAGAATGTTTTTCACGCATCTTATTTATAACCTGGATTATAAGTGCATGCCATACTTTTAAGGACTTTATCAAAGCCATTTGCCATTATTCTTATTCACTGTTGTGTGCCTTCTTTTGCTGTAAAACAAAGTATCTTGTGATTATAATTCAGAGTATGGCAGTTCAAGAGGTCCTTTAGTGTTTTAAGCAACACTCCATATTTCAAGAAAATCAATGCAAGAAAATTAAATACCTGATTAGATTTCTCTGTCAAAAAGAAAGAGTAGACTATAGACAATAGAAATATGAGCTTCATTTTATTTTTAAGAAACGAGGACTAACAAAAAACTTGCAATGTGACATTTTACTGATGAAACTTGGCTCTTTGGTGTATATTTTCCACAGAAAGGGAAACATTCTCACATCTCTTTCCTTTAGAGCCTCTTGTTGCTTTAATCCCCGCATCTTAATGATAATACTGTTTAATAGCTCAACAAAGAACCCTATAAACCGTATGTTTTCCTACCTCCCCTCCAATCATGTTTTTGCTCCTGGCAGATACAGAATTGATCTTAGCTCTGAAAGAACTAACGAGACACTCGAGTGCTCCTGGGCAGGAAGGAAGTCGCACGGAAAAACAAGGCAGAAAGAAGTCTTTCTTGTCTGTTTGGTGGTGCCGCCTAAGAGGGGAATGGGAGCTAAAGGTGGGGAGAGAGAAAAGGAAGAAAGAGCAAAGGGGGAAAGGGAGGGAAGGGAAAACATTACATAAAAATTTCATAAAGTTCTCCATGTTGTTTCTTTGATGCCGGCATTAGATGGTAGAGTCTGCAGGCTCAATCAAGGCAGCAATTAATGCTACACGTGCCTGAAGGGATGACGCTGGATTGTTTTGGAGTAGTGGTATGAGTTCACTAATCAAGACGTTTCTCCACAGCTCTTAAATTCTCTTTGTGTACTGGAATGCTTCTTCTCTATCTATACTGTTGATTGTTTAAAAGGCAGAATCCTTCAACCAGCAGGTTTACTTCCCATAACTGGTCTGGTTAAACAGGAATAATGCCCTTAAAGGTAAACGGCCCCACTTATTCTATAACTATGTCAGGTTGTTTGAGATGGAAAGGTGTTTCACCTTGCCCTGTTTTTTTTCTTCTGCCAAAAAGAAATTTGGGTATTATGTGCAAAGTATGGTTTCTCTGTTTTGGCTATTTTGGCTGCAAAGCATTCCTGTGAACCTGTCAGTATTTGTGTTAAAATGAAGGAACATTGTTTGTTTGTTACCATTTAGTTTTGTTTGTCACACCTCATCTTCTGTTTCCAGACATGTATTACCCCATGTTTGTTTATGTTTATCATTGTTTCAGATTTTGTAATTTAACATCTTGGTTACAAATAAGTGAGTTTAATATACTTTGCTTAAAATTACATCTGGCTGTTTGTAACCTTAAATCTTACCTATGTTTCAGAAACTACAGTGGGTGTGGCCCAACTTCCTGTCGTGCTAGGTTGGAGGAAGTAACTTCTCAGAAGGGACCAGGTGAAGAGGGGAGAAGAGAACTATTGATAAATGATGTTTACCTTAAAGTTTTATTGGTATGTTTTTAGTTTCAATTTATCATGGTAAACATAGGTTTTTGCTAAGAAGAGATCTCTATTTTTATGTAGATTAGTAATCATTATTAGAATATCCCTGTGACATGGAATGATCAATCTAATTTGATTGTGTCTGAAGGGCATGAAGGTATTTAAGCAGACCAATATGATGGTTCAAGTAAGAGGAAGGATTAAGTCAGTGTAGCTGAATGCACTGGATGTTAGTTTTGGTTGATTTAAATATAGTTATGTTTATTTTTTCAATTTAAATTGTAAGTGAATTTTTGTAAATATTTTTTTTCAACTTTTATTATGTAAATAATTCCCCTGCTACACTGGAAATGTCTATCTGCTGCCCTTCTTCAGCCACTTTGACCAGGCTATTCTACAGTTATACAAATACAGTGGAATATAAGAACAAAATGAGGAGAAATGAATTATTTCCATACATAGTCTTTATTTGTGTTCTTTGCAAAGATTCAACACAAAAGGTTTAATCTGAAATGTTCATTGTAAGGTTTAAGCGACTCATAATAAACTGCTTGTTTTTGGGTTTAATCAGTAAGACATTGGCTTTTAAACACATTTGGGTAAAGAAGTTCTAATTTATTTCTGACTCTTTTCTAATCAATTTATGGCCATAATATGTGAAGTCTAATTCAGTTTATTCCTTTAAATGCTGATTCACATATGTTATCTGTGGGCATTATCAGCAATAGGGCTATACCAGAAACTCAGTGTTAGCAGGAAATGTCAATTTAAAAACTTTAGTTTTGGAGTAGTCAAGACACTACAGCCCTACTGTGAGATGATGTTCAGGAATCAAAATCCCTCGAGAATCTTCAAAGCTCAAGCATCAAACCAACTTGGAAAGGCTGGAATACCAAGGTTATTGTGTAGGATGCAACAAGCTCTACAGCAAAATTGACTTAGAAGCAGAAGCCATACATGCTACAAAACTGGTGCCTCCACTGCAAAGCATTTATAATTGGCTTTTAACCCTAAGAACACTAACTCTCAAACACGGTGGAAGCATTATGCTAACAGTAGAGCAAGGCTTAAAATGTGTAAACTAATAACGGACTATTACCTTCAAGTTCTATAATAAACTCATATACATCAAAAGTATTTTTGATCCACTTAAAACAGATTAAAATTAAGCCAGTGGAATGGCCTTGACCTATGGTGTAACATATATTAAAATGTGTTCTTAAAGATCAAGTTTGTGTGTGACTAAATATTCTGCCAGATTTGTGAGCGGTCACTGGTCAGACAAGGAGCTTCTAAAGTAAAGTAAAGTGGTTATAAATCCTGGAAAGTTCTCTGTTTTCGTCCATATCTCATGTTTTGCTGAGGCAGAAATCTGGGATGAGGTGAGGGGATTTATAAGGAGAGCACTGGGAGTTTGTGCACAAATTTTTTTCTCATCGTCAGGAGAAACAGGAAGAGTGGGGATCCTTATCCCGGCTGCTGGAGCTCTGCAGGTCTGTCCTTTCGAACGCTTTAACAGAAAGCGCCAGTGGGCTTCCCCGACATCAATGCGGCTTGCACACCAACTCATCTTCCGCTTTAAAACTCTTAACAACCTCACCCTGTACAACAGCCACGCATGCAAACTTCTTGTCTTGCTAGCCTGAGAGCATAGACGCTTAACTTTGATTTAATGTTGCCCAAAACCAGGCTGGCCCCATATCAGCTGAACTGAATCCTGGATATCTTCTGTGAGTGAGACTTTGTTCTCTTTAAAACCTTTAATATCATGGTTTAGTACATTTCCTTCTCCAACAATTGTGCCAAGAAAAAGAAGAAATGTTTAGGAATCTGGTTTTAGAGGTTGTGTTTTTCGTACGTTTTTTGATTTAATCTTTAATCTTGTAAATTTCCAGAGTTACAAAAAGTTACAAAAAAGTCTCTCCTGAAGGTGACAAAGATTTGGAAAGTTAGATAGAACTGTCAGGAGAATAGCTCATAATTTATTTACTTTAAATCCTTAAAGCCCCTGTGCTAATATTTAAAAGTTAGGCCCTTTGGGGTGTAACAGTAGGTGGGGTTGCGATGGTATCAGGTATGTTTGTGCATGTGTGTGAGATCGCGTCACAGAAGAATCATACACCAAGTGATGCAATTTCATCTGAATTTTTATTCCCTGTTCTCTGTGCCCCTGTAGACCAACAGAGATGTGCATGTAGGAAAGCAATGCCCAGGGCTATTATTCTCCCATTAATTTTTCCATTTGAAATCAAACCTCAGTGGGCATGCATGAGGGGATAAAAGGAGGGGCAGAGAACTGGCGAGGGGATAACCTCATCCGGGAGGTGGGATAAGTGTTTGTAGCAACAAAAATGTCCAATAGGGGAGGCAATCTGAGTTTCACAAGAGGGCTTGTTAACTTGAGAAGATGTTTTTTTTGCTTCCTCTTCTCACATACGAAAAATGAACATGGCCTCTAAATGATACATTACTTAGCTTAGGTTTTCTGGTCCAAATGGTGATGTACAGTGATTTGCAATATATTAGTATTTAAAACCTCCTCACTTATTTTACTTTTGTTAAGGTCATAAACATAAACTGTGTTTTTTTTTGTGTTTGATAAGATAGACTTAAAAAGTAGTTCAAAGTCATTAGATGAGAAACATGTACACAATAAAAACTATTTTAAGTGAGGTGTATTACTCATTTCCTTTACGCTGACCTATTTAAAAAAAAACACTTGCTTCATCAGTCATCAAATTGATAAATAATATAACAATAAAAAAAAATCACCTATGCGTAAATTAATCTGACACACATTTCACAGAGCACTGTTCAGTCAATCATCCAAAATGCAAAACAAAGGCAAAATTGCAATGTAGCTATCAATGGCCATTCAGATAGAATGAAAAGCTGGGAAAGTAAAACAAATTTTGAAAAGCACTCATGAGGAAAATTTTAACTCTGGAGGAGCAGCAGAGAACTACATCTGAGACGAAAGAGTCAGTTCTCAAATTATTTGCACCCTCCAACAGTCTAGCATTTATTAGTGCTAAGAAGAAAGCCATTGTTGAAATAAAGCAATAGGATTTGCCATCTGCACTTTGCCACAAACTAAAAAAGGTATTTGGAAGCAGATACTCTGGTAATATAAATCCAAAAAAAAAAGATTGGTTGAGAAAAACTAACACCTTACTCGGACCATGCCATTCCTATAGTGAAACATGGTAGTGGGAGTATTATCACGTGGGGATTCTTTAACTGTGACAAGAAAGCAGGAGAGTTGAGATGGAAGATGAACACCGCTAAATACAGGAAATGTCTGGAAGAATGCTTGTAGCGGCTAATGACCAAACCTGCCAGACGTACAACAGCATGGTTAAACAAACAGAATGTTACTTTGTTAGCATTGTCGACTCAGAGGTTAAACTTCAACGTGATTGAAAAACTTCAGCAAGACTTGAAAATTGTTATTTACCCACCCAAGGAAAATGAGGAGTAATTTCGGTCTCTGAACTTGTAATTGCAGTCATAAATGGTTTTGCAACCTATTTATGCAGGGGTTTGAATATATCCATCCTTTTTGTTAAGCTTTACAGTCGTTCATTTTTGGTGTCGTTCCATCAACTGAAATCTATTTTTTCATGGTTTACGCAAGAAAAGAAAAAAATCCAAAACTATGGACATCTTTAAGTTCCTATACAGCGTTTCACCAACACACAACATGTAAGCCATAAATTCCTTCAGCCTACCTACCCACACAAAAACACACCTCCTCGACCTCACAAGGCTCCCCTTTAACTTCAGTCCCTCATCTCCACCCTGTTTTCCTTCATCTGTCTTTGAAAAAGCGGCAGTGCTTGCTAATCTGTCAATCAGATGTTGTCCTGTTGAGGCAATGACAGAGGCGTTTGGGGGCTGTGCTGGCGTCGGTGTGATGGTGGGCACACATCTCCAGCAGCTTGCCGCTTGAATTTGCCCAATGATTAACCAGGCAGGTAGTGATGAAACTGCTGACAGCAGAAACACACTGACAGCTGATTTGAAAGACAATGGCGGCACTCCCTCTACTTAACTTGTCACGGCAGTCAAAGCACCTTCTCAATTATCTTGCGACGTATCTGGACAGATTGAGGAAAATACTGTGTGGTTCTATGGAGGTGCAGAAATGCTTGTTTTGTTTTGTTATTTGTAAGTTTACACATAAAACATCTCTTTAAAGTAAAGGATTTGTGATAAAAGCAACAGTTGCAGTGTGACAAAACGATTTTTCCTATTAAAATTATCCAAATATGCATCTGATCTTTTTTGACCTCAGTGGTTCTTTTGTGGTCCATCAGAAAATCACACCCAGTTCAACATGTGAAACAAAGCTCAGCATCATCTGTCTCGCAGATTGATAGTCCAAAACTTCCCAATTATTAACCGCCCCTGTAGTGTAACAGTTGTTCTCGGAGCTATCTACCTCCTTCCACTTCCTGTGCTTTGTGCCAAGTGTCTTTATAGAAGGGAATGGAAGATGCAGGCAGATCTGTCAGTCAAACAGCACCCCCAACCCACTGAGCGCCGGCTGCCCACAGACAGCCGTTCATACAACTCTTCTGCCCCTGATTCCTCCTCAGCTCAATCAGTAACTATGCTGCAGGTACTGAATCAAACTGCTGACAAGCAAGTGAGGGGGGCTGGAAGGATAGGGGGGTGTAGGTGGATGGACAGAAACACAGCAACTGAGGGGAGGACAGAGATGACAATAGCATCATTTTACATAAGACGGGGTTTCTGCTGATTGTCCAGCAACACCCCAACCCCACTCTACCGTATCATTTCTCCTTCTCACTCCCTAAGTGGCATCCATTGATGGGCTGTCCCTGTCTCTCATCTTGTCCGTTTAGACAGATGAGCTCTGTCAGTGCTGTCATCACTGCCCAGCTAAACATTAATGACTTAGTCGCTTGACAAGTGTTGGCGGGGCGGCAGAGAGGTGAAAGGGGGACGCCTCTGGACAAAACCAGGGATTAAAAGGAGAAGTGATGGCCTTATGTGAATGACAGATTCTCTTTTGTCTATCCCTACTTGTGTTCATGTATGTGAGACATCAGCAGATTCTTGGCTTGATCTGGTGTCATGGTTTTCTACTCCACTGAGATGAAAATCTTTCTATTATATTCCCACTGCTGCTCATTCTTTTCATTTTTGTCATTTCTTCTCCAAACTTAGCAGACTTTTATATATAAAGTCTGTTATAATTAGGGTCACCACTGCTAAACATGTATTAAAAGTCAAAGAAAATAAGATTTTTTTTTAATAAAATAACAAATTCTCACTTAGTGATGATATACACTATCCATCTTAAAAAAAAACCCAACAACAACAACAACTGTTTTGAACAAAGTCAAGACAGTTCCAACATGTTATGCAATTTTCAAAGTTTGGACATAAAGATGTGCAATCTGTTTGCTGTCACTGTCCTTTACATTTACATTTATGCATTTAGCACTTTTAACCAAAGCGACTTACAAAAAGAGGGTAAAACATTGAAATACAAAACAATTTACAAAGTATAACTTACCTGCAGTATCCTGGAAGAGAACTTAACATTAAGGATTCACCTACAGTACAACATTCAATCAAAACACAGATTACACAGGTACCCTACATTGAGTTCTATACAGTGTGATATCAGGAAGTAATTTATTTATTTCATTTATAGCTTTCAGGGCAAGAGAAACTCTCGGAAGAGAGTATTCAGCTCTGCTTACCTTACCACCAGCTCCGGTGTTTTCCTAGTCCCTAGCTAAAGAAAAAACATTCCCACAGCATAATGCTACCAGAACCATGATTCATGCTGAAGATAGTGTGTTTAGGTTATGTGAAGTCTGTTTTATGCCCCACAAAATAAGTTTGCATGTAAACCTCAATGTTCAGTTTTGGTCTTTGGCTTTATCTAAATGTTGTCCATCCTACAGATTTTGTCTTAACAATTGCTGTCTTGCAATCTCCTACATAAAGGCCAGATATATCAACAGATTCTTCAACCTGAGGTGTGGATCTCTGCGTCAACTTCTAGACTGCTTTTCTGATTAATTCTCTTAGTACAGTACAGTTAAGGTGGATAGCTGTCTCTCGATAGCTTTTTGTATTGGATGATAAACCGCGGTGGTCTATCAAATAGCCAAAACTTCGGATATTGTTTTGACTCTGGTTCAAACTTTTCCACAATATGAACCCCAGCCTGACAATGATAACAACTGATCTATTTGTATGCTGATGAAAATACAGATAGTTTTGAATTGAATTATGCACGTAATGTGTATGAGTGGTTTTTTATGTATGCGACTTAAGAGGGCTGAAAACAAAAGCATGCCATACTTTTCAGATATTTGTCTGTAAAATGGTATAAATTTCCAGACAATACTTATCCAGCTTTGTGATTTTAAAATAACATAATGCAATGATGGCTGTTTCAAGTTTTGGATTGACTTTTTGAAAATATCTATTTTTTTGTAACTCAACCAAAGCATGAACATCTGTTTCCCTTTGGTATTAATATGGTTTAACTCAAGGACTGTCAGAGACAGTAGCTTCTCTTCTAAATGGGAAATATGAGAATATGCAATTGAGAAAAAGGCAGATGTAATGAAAGATGTAATAAAGAATTTAAAAAGTGAGTTAAATTACACTTATTTAAAATGTGGGAATTTATAAAAATTTGGAATGTTTTCTACACCAAACTAAAGTGTGATTTTGTTTATTTTTTTGCTTGTCAAAAACTCTGTTCAAACAATCTGGGCCCACTTTTTCTCTGGTCTCTATCTTCCTCATGCTTTCTGCTTTCACTCAGCCTGATAGCCTGTTCCTCCCCAGCTTTCTTTTAATTATTAACTCCCGGACTCAGCGGCGTGAATCGGTACTGCTGAGTAGACAGACTAGATCGGGCTTCTTCTTGACATAATTTTGGATGTAGAAGTTATTTTTTCGAGACCATGCAGTTGCACAGCCGGTGTGATATTACCCTGGCTCAGAACATAACTGTTTTTCTGCCCTGTATAGGTTTAAGACATTTTATTGTGTTACAGACCTTTCTTATGTATATTCTTATATATATAACCCAGAAGGAAAACCTTAATTTAGGTGTGTTTTGTTTTTAAACTGGTATGCTTTAAATGGTAGTGGTGCAAATCCAAAGTGTGCTTGAGAGTAAAGTCCTCATAGAAGGAAAAACACCGTTTTTAAAAATCATTTAGGGTAAGACATGATGTAGGCTACCCTCTCCAAATCCTGAGTCAGTTTTAAACATTAAACTTAAAAAATATATACATATATACATATACATAAACATATAATAGATATTCTGGTATTTAAATTATTTTAGCATTCTGTGGAACAGTGAGATGCACAAACAAGCTCTACACTTCCTCAATGTGGAACTGTAAGCCTCCCTTGGAGAAGCCGCCCACTTGCTCTGCTTACCTCTCCCCAGGCAGTCTCTGTCTCTTCTGGGTTCCCGGAGCAATGATTAACCCCAGTTCTGATCAATGCTTCTGCTGACTCTTGATACATAGCTGGAGCCTTTGAGCTGCCATGTAAAGGAAACGTCAGGTCTCTGCAGTTCTTGACAGAGTCATTTCACTCCATCAGCCCCTTTAAGGCATATGCACACAGATGGATGTACACATTAGCTGTCAAACACACAATAATCCTTAAATAATCCTTGCATGTACATTCAGTAATATGGGGTTGGGATACTTTAGCAAGGTACATTGCTGAGACTAAAACTTTTATTTTCTGGATTCTGTATATTTTCCTAAACTATTAACAGACAAGTATAGACATTCGATTTGATGAGCTTTACACTAAAAGACACAGTCTCAGCTTGTTTTACATTTAAACACATGTACAAATCGAGGAGCAAAATAAATACTGGAACGCAAAAAGAGAGCGTCACTCATTGCCCAGTGGTCCTTTACCTCAACAGCAGGGGGAAACCCCAATTTCCTGAAGATGACAAGGGGCACAATAGCAGAATCTTCTGTCAGCACATCCTACTCACAGCACAGGTTAATGATTCAGTGGTCACAGCTGAGCTGAAGAGAAGGATGAGCTAGGTGAAGAAACGGAGGAGGGAACCAGCATTAAGATTCACCTAGGCTGTCATTACAGCTGCGTTAGAAATAATTGTGGGTTTTTCTCATTTTAATTACCCTTAATCTGATCTCATACTTCAGCCATTACAGCCATTTCACATGTTTACCTATGGAATCTGTCACTCAGTTAACATGGCAAAGTGTTCACTTGCCTCTTGAAGTCTTATTTAAAAGCAGAAGAACATGTTGAAAAACAGTCACCACTGATGAGGCTGGGATTTCTCTCTTTGCTTTTGTGGTGTGTCTTGAAAGGATGCATCACATTAATTTGTGTCACTGTGAAACATTCTGAATATTATGTTCACATTGCTGTTTAAATTAAAACCAAATGTTGTGACTTTTAAAGAATATTTCAAGATTTTCAGTTGGGAAAAAATAGCTGTTGATATGAGTCACCAAAAAAAATAAAAACTCAAAAGAATGCATGATTTTAGTTCAAATTAAAGCACCCTCCTCCTTTACTATACTGCCGTGATAAAGGGCTGCAGGTTTTAGTTTCAAGCCTCTAGATATTGGTTAAAGATCCCTCTATCTGTATCTTCCATAAAATGTAATGGAAGATGTGTTGCACTTTGACAAACACGACCTGTGCAAATAGTTAACAGCTGGAGTACCTTTAGGAGTAGTATAAACGTTTTTTCCTAGTAAATAAATGTCCTTGATGTACAGAATATATCATGTTCGAAAACACTTTCGGTGTTTAATGTCTGATTGTCACAACAAAGTAAATATAATGCTGAATAGAGTTTGTAGGTTTATTAGCTGATAAAGACTTGTTTTGGACTTGGTTAGCTGACTCTATAGAAGTACCATTAAGCCAGAGGTGAGTAAAGGAGCCAAACACTGTTCTCAAGTAACAGTAGCAGTATTTAACATGCATTATTCAAGAAAGGTTTACTAACATGAAAATAATATGTCATTTTATGAAAACCCTACTGAAGTATTAAGTAACATCTTAAAACATCTGATTTATTTTTTCCCCATTTTTTTAACAGACAAAAAAAATCGTGTTTATGTGCAAATAAAACAATGCTTGTCTAAAGGTTAGGATGCTATATAAATTTATAGGAGTATTCTTGTTAAGCTGCCTGTAGGTTTAACAAGCAAGCTGCACTGATTAGACAGCATTTTAGGTTATAATATTGGTTTCTGTGTGCAAATTGGTTGAAATCTTTTAAAGTGAAGGACAGTTTAAGATTAATGAGTTCATTTTATTTTTTTACTTTACTTAATAACTTTATCTGAAATAAACAATGTAATTTTAATGTGTTTTCTTAAGTAGATGAATCAATTATTAAAAAATGTCAGCAATAAAAATGCATAAATATGTCAGATCCAGCAAAATAGCAAATTTTGTATTGTTACTGGGATACAATATTGTAGTTTTTTTCTCAAAATTTGACACAATGATCATACTGCATTGTGCCTTGTGCCTCCTATCCATCCAGCCATTGTAAAACCCCTCAGCAGAGAGAATGGAGGGTACTTCCAACCTTCCTCTCCACATTAGGACAAAGTTAAAGTATTAACCTACTGCTGCTTAACAATATTGCTGACTGGTGTGAGGAAACAGGAGGGATCAAAGTTATCATGTAGAAGAGAAAAAGCCTTTTCACTGGGCCCATACAGCCTGTCCACTCCATCTTACCACTCTATTCAAAGCAGCTACCCAGCCCAGCGCTCGAGACACTCCCATCCTCCCACTTCTCATCTCATTCTCCATTCTGCCCACATATTTCTTTTGCCCTCTTCTTTTTTTCAAACACGTTCACCTCTGGATTTTTCGCACTCATCATTCCTTGATGAACATTATATTAAATAATTCTTTGATTTCACCAGGAAAGCATCTTGAGGACTCCATCCCCTCCATCAACCACTGTCGATCTGTCTCTCCATCTGTCACCTGGCAAGTAAT
The DNA here is from genome assembly GCA_032876305.1 of Orestias chungarensis. Lineage (NCBI taxonomy): Eukaryota > Metazoa > Chordata > Actinopteri > Cyprinodontiformes > Cyprinodontidae > Orestias > Orestias chungarensis. The sequence continues at coordinate 524,193 of JAVLVB010000779.1, read as the reverse complement.
CACATCCACAATTGATAAGGCTGGTTAGGTGGGTCATAAAAAGTTTATGATTGTGATGCTGGAGTCTCATTTATTATCCCTGCTAATGTAGCAGGTGGAATTAATGGAAAGAAGGGGGTGGGTGGGGGTGGCGGACAGAGTGTGAGTGGCTGAGGGAGCCACCGCATTAAGAGATCATTACTGCTCTTACTATAGACTCTGTTCCTGCCTTTCAAAGCTGGAAAAGTCCTCTTCATGCTTTATGATCTAGGTGAAGCTTTCTGTATTTAAGTGTTTCATAGTAACTAAGAGTTCAAAATGCTTCTGGCAAAGGAGAGAGTTACCATTCTGTAACCACAGAAATATTGGAGGCCTTCCCTGATCCATTTTCATACTTCTACAGCTAACGGTAAACAAATGAAAGTGGATTGTTAGAGCTGTGTTTAGTGCTCAGTTATTGACAAATTTCGCTCCCCCTTATGCTTTATTCAGTTAGTACAAGAACCAGTATACCTGTTTTAATTGTTAACATTTATCTATCTTTTGTACCCTAAGGGCTGGTGCCTATAACAAGTGGGAAATATGGAGGCCAAGGTTCCAGCTGGAAAGGTCGCCTGAAATCTACAGTAACTTTCAAAGAGTTACATAAATCTACTGGTCAGGTGTGGAAATCTCCTGACAATCTCACAAATATTTGTGCTCTCAGACAATGTGGCCTTTTTCAAAAGTGTGTTAAGGGATGGCAGAGCTGGTTAGGGTAGAAGTAAATGAATGGAAATTTATAAAAAGCAATCCTGGAAGAACCTGTTAGAGACTGCAAAAACCATGAGAGGGTTCATCTTCTAGATGGAAAACTTTAATCTGAAGATTCAAGATCTATAACAGCATCTATTTTTTTATTTAACAAAAAAAAGCATTCACTCTTTTCGATTTCATTTCAACATTACCTGCTTGTTTAGATGTTTGTTGTATCTTAAATCATAATAAAACAAGTTCAAATTTTAAGGTACAGTAGGTTTTACTGTAGTACTTCTCCACTCAACAGGTCTCAATTATACTTGTTTTATGGCAGCCATAAAACATCCCAAATGTACAAGTTAAAAAATAAGTGCAACAATTTCAATTAATTTACATATTTTAGAACGTCTGTAAAAAATTGTTGGTTATGGTTTAAAAATCTATGCTCACCAAGTTATATTATAGTGGATGGCTGCACAAAAGAATCAGCAATGTGTATTCGTGGTATAAAAAAAAAGACCATAGAAATGTAGCAGAGACAGAACAAACCCTAAACATGGTATGGGAGTTTTAGTATTTTATTTTTTTTGAGAGGGGGGGTTTCTACCTAGAGGCATAGATAGTGATAGATTGGCCTGGGAGCGCTGTGATGCAGATCCACTCATCAAGATTGATGTTCTGCCATTCTGCTTTAAGTGCAATTAAATTGGCCCCTGTGTTAAAAAGCCTGGCCGATAATGTGGCTGAGACTGAGATTATGCTACATTTCCCTTGCGCTTTCCGTCCACCTGCATTCCTGCTACAGCCACTCAGAGATTTAGTTTACATCCCTGGCCTGGGATGGACAATGACCGAATTGTTAATCAGCCACTGATTTACAGCTGTATTTGCTGCTTGTGTACAGTTTTTTTTATCCTTCAGAAAGTAGTTTTTAAATCAATGCTCTCTAAAAGTTTTTAATCACTTTCGAGTTTCCGTCTTGCCGCAGAATTGATCACTTGTACATTAGTGCATGTTTAATGTGTAATAATGCATAATGATTACTGAAAGAAAGGAAGCCTAATGTCTGCATGAACAATTCTGATATAACTCATCGCTGACTACCAGGTTGACAAGCTTGTCTATTTAGTGCAAAAGCAAAGCACTGTACGAAAGACAAGGTCATGGACAGACGCTGCTTGTTTTCCTGTCTGCAGCTCTGAACAGTCACAGGGAACTAATAAAGTTTGCAAGCAATCACATTGACTTCGAGGGGGCATGAACACTTAAACATGTTCCTACTTTCTGCTAAATGAAAATATTTGTAACAATTCAAATTGACTGTCGATCACAGTCCAATCCATCTCTCTTTCTGTCTCGGTTTCCGTTCTGCCGTGGGCCTCGCCCACCTCCGTCAGTGTCAAGTTGTTAACCCCGTGTCAACTGTGGCGCAGGGCGTATTTGGACCCGGCTGATGGATGGGTCTTGGTGGACTTGTCCTGCGCAAACATATTCTCAGAGTCAGCTGAGAGAGGTACGGCGTGTGTGTCACCTCCTCCCCACCCACACATGCCTGTCAGTTCAGCACTATATGACCGGACACAGGCGGAGCCATGCTCCCTCCCAGTCACCTGCTCATCTCACATTAAGGGTGGAGCTCTGACCCTACTGTTAATAACACGTGTGAACATTTTGTTTGTGGTTTCTTGTTGAATATGGTAAACATGACCCTTATACTCTTTTCTTTTTCTTGTGCAAGAATGGATTTTTTTTTTTTTATTCTTTTATTTTTTTACAACTAACCAGCAAAATAAACTCTTCCAGTTCACCCTTAGAGACACACAGACTAATCGAAGGCAGGACCATTACAAATTAACATGAATTTTCTTTTTTTGATTGCCATGAGCTGTATTATAATCACTTGTCATTTATTATACGCATTGCATGTTGCAACATGTTTCACCTGGATCTAATTATTAAGATTTTTTTTTTTTTTTTTGTTCAGACAGAGAATTCCAGTAAATCTCCCACATTTACATTAAACTGTATTGCTTAGCCATTTATTCAATACTTGTGCAACATATACAATAATATATATTTATAGAAGAGTATATATGAGTACCTTAACCAATAATTAAAAGCTATCCGAGAAGAAACATATCCCTCATAGCTGCAACCATAAACTTTTTTGTGCTGCTAAACATATGATTTGGGACAGCTACAACCTTTAGCTTGACTGTTTTTAATAATGTCCTCTTCTATGTCGTATTTTGAATTGGATTATTTATTGTTGTTTGAGATTGGTTTTACAACAGATTACAAATGTTTTTTTTCTTTTAAATAAAATTAATCCCAAAGTTATTTAAACATTTTGAAAATGTACATTTAAACTTATTTTCATTTTGCAAAATGGTTTGTTTCTGGCACCAGCATGAGACAAGCGTATTTTAAAAGCAATACCAAAACAATGTGAAATGAATGTCAATAAAAAAAAAAATATTCAATGAGTTTAATTAGATTTAATTGACCATAATGTGTAAAAAAATGCATACCCTTCTCAGTAACCAATTGAAAAATCTTTATTTTTATGAAACCAATTCAAATCTCATAATAAATGACCAGGTCTTCCACTGGCTTAAAGTAGCTCCCTTAGAAGGGTTTAAAAAAATTCCTGGACTGTTTTGTAGTTATTTTAATCTGACTAACCCTTTTTTGTCTAATACAATTTTTTCTACATATTTAAAATAGTGAGGCTGCTTTGAACTAAAAAGACAGCTGCAGCCTTACAATATGCTATGCTACTGAACACATGGTTTGGGGCAGATATGGCATGGGTACATGAATGATCACTCATCAATATCCCGGGTTCACCCAGCGCCATTAGTCATCCCCGCTATGTCCTGTCACTCCCCACAGCTGCTTGCCGTCCCTTTCCTCCACCTCTCATTTTTCTCTTCCTGCCCAAATTTCTCTGTTCCTTTTCCACTAGCTTCTGAGGCATTCCAGACATGGCTTAATGGGATTGTGGATGAAAATAACGGAGATAACTGTGGCTCATGTAGGCGGATAAGTTAACCTACATGCTATGTGCAGGTTTTTTTATGTCTTTCTGAATAGGCGGTTGTCATAATGTGTTGCATTGTGTACTCTGGCCTAGAAGGTCAGAGTAACCAGGAGTTCCTTATTGCAGTGACTCTCTCACAGGACACAATGGGAGGGGAGATCCATCACTTCTATCCCTACCATAGTGGGGGTCAGAGAGGGTGGAGGGAGGCCACAGGGCTGGTCCTCTTTCTGGCAGTCTGATGGAGGGTTATGAAGAACAGGATGGGGCTAGTTAAAGTTTAACCAGCCATCTTCCTACACACTGAACACACCATTCTCTGCTGTGGGAGATCTCAATGTTTCGTCAACCCAGGACCCATGACCCGACGCCCACTGGGACCCCTCTCGCCCACTCACCAGCCTGCTCCCAGCTGCATCAATATGGCTCACCAGAATTTTGCCAACAGTGGGTGAAAAAAAGTGACTCTGAGATCCCTTCTCCATCTGTAAACAGAGCAGTTGGCTATATTAACCCAGCCCTCTGCACGTGCCGCACAGCCCTCTTTGACTTTGTAAACATAAAGGCCTTACCTCGATGGCACAACTGCATCCACTACTGACACGTTTTCACAGTGAATCAATAGCAAAGGTTAGACCTGGGAACACTTGTGATTATGCCATGAAAAATGATGGCCTTTATTTTGATAGTCATTTAATACACAGTTGCTCCCTTTGATATAATTCAGCAAAAGCTGCCCCTTGGTGAGTTAACAATGAGCGCTGGAAATCATATTTCCTTGTTGACACGTTCAATCTTGTTTTTGGAAAGACCTGCAATGAAAAATGGGATCTGAACAGACTTTAGGTGTCTCTGGGTCACATCAGGTGCAGCGCAGGTTGGAAGTGTTATAACCCAATGTGTTCCTGTTCACTGGTCCAATCATCTTCATTGATTGAGGCAATGATGGAGAGGGTCCCACCTTTTTTTATGGAGCAAAAGGAGTAGCTGGGTGTTGAAGTGAATAAACCCTGAAGGGAAAGGAGAAAAATATGGAACAAAGTCTGCAAATATAACTGTCTCTGTTGTATTTTCATAAGTGCACAGTACTACAAAACAGATTCAAATCTTAATTAGTCTTTAAGATAAGTATCTAAGACAATTAAATGTCAAAGATATTGTCAGGTTTAGGACTTTGCTTCTCTCATTTTTATTCAATACTTAAAACGATTAGTTTGGATTGTTCAGAAAGATGTTCTCTGAAGTTATTATTGGCAGCTCCCACACTTGCAGTAGAAAAAGGTCATATCACTGTGACTCTGTTAAAAAACATAAGAAATCTTGAAAAGCTAGGCAGACATATGTGTTAGCTATCTGTGCCAATATTGAGCATTTAAAAATGTTCTTATCGGGGTATTTGATCATGTTCCTGAAGATAGTAGCAGGTTAAAATTCTACAAGAGATGTTGTATTGGTGACAATGTCTTTTTTCCTTTGAGTAATTAACATAGTTTAAGCTGCATTTCTCAGGTCTGATGTGGGTCGTCACTCCACTAAACTTCTACCAAGACTTTGGTAAATATTTGAGTTTTGCACCAAACTGTCAGTTGTTTAGGAACATTGAAAATAGTATGTTCCTGTGTTTTTCAGCTGTTGTAGTTGTTTAAATATGATCCTAATCGACAATCATGCTTCATACTTTTTCAACAAACTCTCAGTGATTTGACATCTTTGTACTTCAACTAGGGCAACTACAAAAATTTTAATAAAGTTTAAATAAGTTTTAATAAACACCAAAAAACATAAATTCATGAGATAGTTTGATTTAATAAGACTTCGTGAGGTGACATGTCCCTACACATGCCTATTAATGCCGTGATTTCTGGTAATTTCAGCTGGAGAAAGTGGAAAATTGACATCTCTGAGGTTAAAAGGAGAGGACAAGATGTTTGGAAATTTTTTCAGAGAGGGAGAGATATTTTTAAAAGAAAGAAAACATATTAGGGTCGAGAACAGAGGAGAGGTGAGGTGAGAGGAACAGTGGAACTGTCCATTTTTACAAACTGAAAAATCTGTCATGTGTCAGGTTGTGTTTTCTTTGTTGCTGTGTTGAGGTGGTTTTGACAGCCAGGACTTTCTCTTCCTCTGCCATGCTGCAAATTACATTACCAAAATTGTGTTTTGTTGCGTTTCCTTGGTTTGGGGACTCCTGGGAAACAGGCTGGGTTAGGCAGGCCAGACAAAGAGTGAAAAAAGGGCATGGAGAGAACAACTAAAAGAAAGAAAGAAAGAAAGAAAGAAAGAAAGAAAGAAAGATTTTTTTTTTTTTTAACCACACATTCATTTTTCAATAAAAATACAATTTTACATAGTTTACTTTAATATTCATGCAAACATTGAATTGAAAAAAATAAAGCTTTCTATCAACCACAGAGCACACAACATTATTAAAGCACCACAAAAATTCCCTTAAGTTATTCATCATTGAAAAAAACATAAATTCTGTTTTTACTCTATTTTTTAACCATCAGAATAAACATCCTGTCGACTTTTACCCCCAAAACTCCATTTAATTTATCTCTTCTATTAATATAAATGGAAAATTTTGCCTGTCCAATGAGAAAATTTAACAAATTTCACTTCCTAGATTCCTTTTTTGTATAACCTGCACCAAATATAAAAGCTACTTTAGACCAATAAACACCACATTTTTTGAAAAGCTCTTCCAACAAACAAAACAATGACAAAAGTCGTTTACACTCAAGAAACATATGAAAAGTAGTTTCAATATCTTCACAAAAAGGACAGAATTCATTTATATCTTTTCTAAATTTAGACACAAAACTGTTAACACTCACAGCACCGTGCAAAATCCTCCACTGAAGGTCGCCTGCCTTCTTACTCAAGGGGGGTTTATAAAAACCCTCCATATAGGTTTCTGAATATCTCCGGCTTTAAACTTGTCTCTCCAAACAGTATCATTCCTTCCACTTAATTGTTTCTATTCAACCCTTGAACAGCCAATTTATACAAACACTTTCCATTCAACATACAAAAATCAAAATCTTTTTGAGTGATCAAAAAAGGAACCTTCAATTCTGAGAAATCAATATTCAGTCCCATTTCTGGAAATGGATCTGTAGAATCAGGGAGTTCTTCTCCATTACAAAAGTCCACCAGCATCTGCTTTTCATCCAAAGTCAATTTTTCAAGCCACAGGTCTAGAATAGTCCTCATGACTCGAATCGATTTTAACCCAAGCAAAGAAGCTGTCGCCTCTGTGTTTTGAAGTCCTGGTCCAGCCGTCTCTAAAACGTGTCTTAATTTTAGAACTTTATTCCGAAATAGTCTTCTTGACAATCCAACTTCATCTTCTAAAGCCAAACGTGCTTCGAAATATAAAGGTTCTTCTAGAAGCAAAAACAAAGACACTGTTGGTTTCAGTCTTTTCCACTCAAAAATTGTCCATGCTCTAAACAAACTTTTATAAAACATTGGCATTTCAAACAAACATAACATTTTACAATTTAACAAAATTGAAGAAAAATCTAAGCCAAAACCTCCTACTCTTTTCAAAACAATATTTGTTAATTGGCTTCCAAAAAACATCTTCGTCCCTCCCCATTAGATATTTCTGAATAAACTGTAGCCTGAACGCAGCAGTTCTGCTCTCTAGATGAACCAATCCTTGTCCACCTTCTTCTTTAGGTAAGAAAAGCACAGCCTGGGATACGAAGTGTTTGTCATCCCAAAAAAACTTACTCATACAAGATTGAATTCTGTTAAGTAATCCAGTAGTGGGTTCAAAATACGCGAACTTGTGCCACAATGAAGACGCAATTAAATTATTTATAATGAGCACTCTCCCTCTATAAGACATCTGTGGTAACAACCATCTCCATTTCTCTAACCTTCCCTCTACTTTCTCCATTATTCCATCCCAGTTGTTTTTTTCTGTATCTTCATCTCCCAAATATACACCAAGATATTTCAAACCTCCTCTTTTCCATTTTAAACCACCTAGAAGCTGAGGAAGCCCACTAAACCAGCTTCCTATTGCCAGAGCTTCACTTTTAGCCCAATTGACACGAGCAGCTGACAATTTACAAAAAAAATCAACAATTCTACCTAATTAGTCACTTCTTCCTGATTTTTAACAATGACAATGACATCATCAGCATAAGCTGATAAAATAAAAGACAAATTACAACCTGGTAAAATCAGTCCCTCAATATGTGACCTAACTTTCCTTAACAGCGGTTCAATAGAAAGAGCATACAACATTCCAGACAAAGAACAACCTTGTCGAACACCTCTTGTGACTTTAAAAGGTTTACACAAACAGCCATTAATTTTCAGTACACTCTCAATGTTTTCATATAAAACCATAATCTTGGCAATAAAACCAAAGTTGAGACCAAAACTTTCCAACACCTTCCACAGGTAACGGTGCTCGACTCTGTCAAAAGCCTTTTCCTGGTCCAAAGAAACCAAACCAGTATTATATCCCAATGAGACGTCCAAAATATCTCTAATAAGGGAAATATTATCAAACATCAACCTGCCAGGGACACAGTAAGTTTGTGTTTGATGAACAACCTGATCCATCACCTTTTTCAGTCTGTTTGCCAGCACCTTTGATAACAGTTTGTAGTCTGTACACAACAGAGAAACAGGTCGCCAGTATTTAATGTCCTGGAGATCCCCTATCTTTGGTAGCAATATGAGAACTGCTCTCCTGCAGCTTTGAGGTAGAAATCCTTCATCAAAACTCTCCTCAAAAACCTCAAAGAGATCAACGCAGAGATCAGACCAAAAAGCCCTGTAAAATTCACTGGGAAGCCCATCAATGTCAGGTGCTTTCCCTCCTTCCATGCTTTGCAGTGCAGAATGAATCTCTCCCAGAGTCATAGGCTCTTCTAACTCCCTTGCAAAATCCACAGAAACTCTTGGAAGATCATTGCAGAAGTTGTTGAATCTGTCTTCATCCTCAATTTATTCAGAGCTGTACAGATCTGCATAGAAATCTGCTGCTCGCCGCCTGATGTCACCGTCTGCAGTCAAAAGAACACCCGCAGTTGACTTCAAACCATGCATGAACTTGCACTGTCCTTGCTTTTTTTCCAATGAGAAGAAAAACTTTGTCTGAGCATCCATTAAAGCAACTTTCTGAAATCTGCATCAAATCAGCGCGCCCTGTGTTCTCGAACCCAGCAAATCAGCCAAAGCAGGTTTTTTGACTTAAGGTTCTCAAAACAACCTCGATCTCCTGTGGATTGTGCAGAAGCCTGCAATTCCACTATTTCAATCTCCAGAACTCTAATAGACTCGGTTAAAACAGATGAAACATTGACAGTGTACTGTTGACAGAATTCTTTAATTTCAATTTTTCCACGATCCCACCACTGCCCTAAAGATGCAAAATCCTCTTTTCTAGTTTTGTGCAATCTCCAGAATGAAATAAATGTCTCCTTAAAATTGGTATCTAACAACAAAGCAGTGTTAAAATGCCAATAAGCAGATTTATGTTTTATATTGCCAATAAAAGCACTACAAGAAACCAAAGCATGATCCGAAAAACTTACAGGATGGATATTACAATTTCGAAAAATTTCTAAAATGATGTCTAAAACTATATATTCTATCCAACCTAGCTGCAGAAAAAGAATTATCTGTGTTTCTAGCCCATGTATATTGTATTTTTTGAGTGTGCATTTCTCTCCAAATATCAACCATAGAAAAGAAATCAATCAGATCTTTTAAGAACGTTGTCGAGGCTTGATGAGGTTCAAAATGATTTCTTTCTAACTGATCATTTTCTGTACAGTTAAAATCCCCGCCCAAAAAAAGAAAATCCTCCGTGTCACACTTACACAAAACATCTTCAAGTTTATGTAAGAAACAAACTCTCTCTGCTCTTACATTTGGAGCATAAACATTTACAAAAACAATATCAAAACACTCATATTTCGCTTTTACCACCATTAATCTACCCTTGATTACTTCCTCAAAATGATAAGACACAGGTAGAAAATTTTTTGAAAACAAAATTGCAATTCCCCCACTGGCCTGGTTTAAATGACTCAAAATATTTTATCCTCCCCATATTTTCTCCTCCAATCGATCTCATTTAAACAATCACTGTGTGTTTCTTGTACCATTAACACATTTATTTGTTTTAAATTAATTAATTCAAACACGCTGATTCTCTTTTTCACATCTCTGGCTCCATTCAGATTTAAAGTAGAAACTCTGAAGTGGCTCATCACCAGAGATGTAAGAAGAAACACTAAAAGAATATACAGACATTTAAATATCAAGCTCATCGTTGTTGAATTCTTGCTTAAGTTTTCCGATCAATTTTTTTAACCGGTAAAGTTCTTTATCATTATATCCCCCTTTTCTTTTATTGTTCAACTGAGATCTCACATGCAAAAGAAAAAGTTTCTTGTCAGGAAAAAAATCCTCAACTTTTACATTTTTCATATTCTTAGTAACTTTTAGAAAATGTTTAACATTTAGCACTCCATAACCTTTCCTTTGCTGACTTTGAACAAGAGATTTGCAAGATGAACTGGCCAGACTATCTTCAGTCCAACCTTCATCTTTACCTTCTTCCTCCTCCTCTTCCTCATCCATATTACTTTCTGACTCTAAAACTTTTCGTAAACATTCAATTTCTGTGTGTCTTTCATCAATTTCAGTTTGAGAACTAAAAATACCTTCAGAAAATTATCTTTTTTTAATTTCCATATCATCTTCCTCCAGTGTTTGACTGCATCCCTCATCTTCTATTTGCTCAGTGTTTGTTTTTCTCTGCAGAGATGTTAGTAAACTCTGACTCTGTCCCTCCTCACTGTTATCTTCCTGCCTGTCCTGTGAAATGTTCATCATTTGATTTTTCAAGATTTGCTCTCTGTCCTCTTGCACACCTATCTCGTGCTCTTCTTTTTCACTCTGAGCATTTTTCCCGGACGTTTGCCCTTCTGTTTCTTTTGTCAATGCGCTCCCTGAACCCTGAACTCAACTTCTCCCACCGCCAAACTACATTCTTCCACCGTCAGAGTAGGATTATTAGGGACGATCTTCAAACCATGTTGTCTTGTAAGTTTGGTCAAATCCATTCTCTGCATTTTGGACCAAAAAAGGCCAAAAATGCCGGTGCTACACACAAAACTGTAACCAAAAAAACCCCACTCAAATCTAACTCCACAACCGCAATATTTAAAGAACGATAACCATAGAAAACCCAAAAGAGATCAAGAAAAACAAAGTTAGAAAATCTCAATCTTTCAGCCCACTCACAACCACACGCTCCTCCACCAACCCCCAGCATGCAGTGCAAAAGAAAGAAAGAAAGAAAGAAAACCAATTTATTTCCCATAATACCTTAATGTATAAATGAATAAGTAAAATTATGAGTTTTTCAGAATACAACAAAATATACTTGTATAATAATACAGTGCATCTTTTTTTCCAGCAATAACGAACACCACCTCAACTGGACTGGTATATGCAGGGATTACTTCCTCCAGCATAAATACAAAGTGTTTCAAGGATTTCTACTTCCTGTCTCTTAGGGCATGCTCTGGCTCTTAAATATTTCAGGAACAAAAATGAACTCCTCTCTCAGGGGGGCAATCCTCTGCTTGATTGCACGGACCCCACTTTAATGGCCTGGCTCTGGCTCAGGTCAACCTGGGCTGGACATGCATCTCCACCATCTAGACCTGTGCATTCCTAACACTCAGTAACAAGGACCAGGGGAGCAGCAGGACAAAAGCTTTTGCATAAAGCACAATCACACATTGAAGGAAAGGATTTGTGTCATTACATATGTGTAATTTTTTTGTCCCTACTTTAAAGCTCACAATCAATCTTTAATTACCAACTGAATATTAACGAGATTTATACGACCCAAATGTCAACTCCCATGAGCGTGAGCTGGAGGCCCAAGGTTTTTCAGGGAACAAGAAGGGAGCCAAAATGGGAGCGAGTTACATGTGTCTTATGTACAAAAGGAAGATTTAGTCAATTACAATTACAATCATTCACCACAGGAAGGACAACCAGGGTAATTGTGGTCTTTGTACCACCTTTCAAACTACATTACAATAGCATATACAGTGCTGCAAGATTGATGAAGACAAATGTGGTGTGAATATACATTTTAGAGATTTAAAGATTTTATTAGATGGACACCCTGCTGCTAAGTTACAACAGATACCGATTAATATTACTGACTACAACAGTGTCCCTTGTGCAAGGCTAGAGCCCAGAGTGAGCCCTCAGCACTGGCAGAAAAGCCCCCTGGACGGTAACCCTTGCTAGGCAGGCTCTTTGTCACTGTGTTGTCTGCTACTGATTAATGGATGTGGGATGTGATCAGAAGAGTGAGACATGGCTGAGGTCCTGATCTCAGAGTATCTTAGGGCTACATATAGTCCTGAGATGGATCAGGCCCTGATGCTCACCCCTTCATAGGAACCTCTCGGGTGGAGGAGCATGCCAGGGGGGCCTAAGGATAATGGGACCCCTTTCTTACCTTTTAAAAGAGAACATGTTTATGGCTACTTAGAGGAAATTGATTTGATTGTGCCAGGAATGCATGTGTGAACACCACTGGCACTTTTATAGGCTATTTGTCTTTTAGGTCACAGCTGGAGAAATTTATTCCCACGTTGGGGGGTCAGGAGAGTGGGTGCTGGGTTGTGGGTTGGCATGTTTCAGATAGTAAATATTAATGTGTGTGCGCACATACAGGCAAGTGTGGATTTGCAAACTGTACATGAGAGCAGGTTGTGATATGTGAAGCATGGGAGGGTAGCTTTAACAGGGTGTCCATCATTAAGTATCAGTCTTAATGTCTAAAAGCTCATAACCGAAGCACTGTCGGAAATAAAACATCAAGATTTGTTAGGACACATTAATTCTCTGAATTTATGTCAACAGGCAGCTGCTTCCACCTGCTCATGTTTTTTAAAAGTCATGCATCTTGACTCCACTAAATGAGAAATGTTTACACATCAATTTTAGCTCACGATGTCAATGAGCCCAAAAAAAAAAAAAAAAGATAAACATTGGTTTTTGTAGTTTTTAAGGGGCTGCATGATTACTCTGGCTTAGCGCCTGGGTAGCTCAAGTGGAAAGACACCTTCCTCTTGCACTGAGGGCCTGGGTTCGTAGCCAGGCCTGGGAAATACCAACAGCATCCAGTGTGGGTCCTCAGGCAAGTTGCTTTGCATCTGCAAAATACAAAAACATAGTTTACATCTGCAATTGTTCCATAGGAATTTGTTGAATCAGTTATATTAGAGGATTTAAAAAAACTACTTAATCTGGCAAAAAAAACAAAATACATGTGTTTCAAAAGTAGCATAAATATGTAAATGAAATCTGTAAGCTATAAAGTGTGCCACATTTATTGGCACCCCTGAACAGATGTGTGAAAAGTCTTAAAGGTATAATTTGCACAGAAAAATATTTTGTCAGACGAAAATGTCATATAGCATATTTATATGAAGAAATAACTGATTGTAACAAAAATGACTCAAAAAACACAATAACTGTTATCCCTGCATTTATTAGTATTACACAGAGCTAACCTAAGGTTGGAGCATCTGGAGAATCTTTGGCTTTCACCTTTTTACTATCTTGTTATTCCAGATCATGCAGTTTTTTTTTATTAACTCACCCTGGAGATGTAGGATTTTGGTCTGGGTAATGTCATTGTTGAAGATGAAGGTTGATTTCATGCCAAGTGAGCAATATTTGTTCATTTCAGAGGGATTGTTAAAGCCTGACTACAGCAGTCAACAGCTGATGTGTGTGATACGCCCTGTACAAGCTGATACAGATACAAATAGGAGAATAAAACATGCACACTTGTACTCACGTTCAGGGGAGACACAAGTGGTTGATTAACATAGCATATATGTTTTGAAATTCAGAAAGAAATTAACCAACAATTAATTGGAAGAACAGTGAGAACATGACACCCAGATTTTTACCTGAAGTCTCCTCGTTTTTCCATTAAATAGTTCCTGATACCACCCAGCCTTGCAATGTTTCCAGGGTCTTTGAGAGGAGAGCAGGCCCACAGTATCACACAGGCATTACTGTACTGAGCAGTCGACATTATCTGCTTTCCCACATATTCTTCATTTGTTTAATACTGAGCCAATCTGGAGCATTTCTTTCTAAAAAGGTAATTGTTTCCATAGTAGAAATTTCTTGTTAAGTTCCAAGTAGAATTTAGTAAGCCCGAAATGTTAATGTTTTTGACATGATTGTTATGGAGAGTTAATCATTTATGCAGGGGACATACGTACTAACATACATACTAACTGTTATTATAATAATATTAAAAGATCTTTCTTTTTAAACATATTATATTGCCCTGAATAGTAGCCAGCGCAGTCTAATCTTTACTAATTGAAAAGCATATATTCATTTTCTTAAATTATTAACTAATTGTCTATTATGACTGAAGTCATGATTGATCAGTGCGAGGTTCCTCCACTTTGACTGCATCAAGACAAATCTAATTCCACTGACCATCTTTTCTCTTTCTGCTGCGATCCATCAGCCTCATTTCATTACTACTGACACAGTGTGCACGCTTTCATGGGTTTCAAGTGTGAATGCAGTTGTAGCCATATATTATGCAATTTCCCAACGTTTCAGCTGCGTATGAAGCGCCTGGCAGCCAGAACGGAAATATTTTGGATTTTATTGTACTATAATATATTTGATATGTTTAGTTTCTGTTTATTTTCTTGAAGTATTGATTCTATTATCTAGCCGGTAAAGGAGGTGGAAGCTCATGTTCATTTTAATGATGTAGTGTATTTGGAGGAACACCTACCTTTCGAGGCTTAAATCAGATTAAGCGATAGAGTGTATGTTAATGTTTGTGTGTGAGTTATCAAGCTATCCCCAGGGGGGACAGGCCTCTCGCTCCTCTCTTTAGGTAATGGAAGCAATGTGTCCATAATCCCAGTGAATGACTAATAAAAGAGAGTAGCGCCTTGGGCCTGTTCCCTCAGCAATATTATGGCTGGGTATTAAACTGAGTGCCTGTGTAATACTTTCAGGTTACTATTTTTACAAACATCCCACACACAATTCATTTATTCCTTTTGCTCCTGCAAATCTCTATATTTGCAAGTGAAAGCTAAGGTGTGTGTTATTTATTTATTTTTTTTTTCTTCTTCTTTTGAGCTCAGATGGTTCTCATCTGAGTGAAAGCTGTTTATAAAACCTCGGATGCATGAATCATCAGATCGCAAAGCATTGTATTCATGGACACCCGAGGCACTCACGAATGCTGCTTTAATGGAAACCAAATGCTGCTTGAATACTAATAAGCCATGACACGCTAACCCACAGCCCTCCACCTGATACCCCTCTGCTCTCTTTAAATGCTATTTAATGGAGATGTAACTGTTATACAAGACGCTCATTAGACACTTTAATTGGGGTGGTCGGTGTTGACAATGGAGTTGATTGGCTCGGCCAGGCTGCACGGTGGTTTGTGTGGGTCAGCGATAGAGCGCTGCTGGTGACTAATGTGGTCATAGTGGACCGTGCATCTGGGATGAGGAACTTATTGGAATGGAAGTGGCTTGGAATGTCACTGCGGTCATATGAGGTCATTATTCTTTGGGCAAAATATTCTAAGTAAAAATCAAGAAGTGGGTTGGTGTGTACTAATTAGCGACCATTCGAATTTTTACATTATCAAGGCCCCTGGTTTGTATTGATTTCTTCAGCTTTATGGGAATGATGTCACTTGGATATGTTGTGAAGATGGGATGGGGAGCAGTTCTGCTAATTTTCAACTTCGCTCAAATATGTTTTCTTTTGTTGCTTACAGAGCAAAGTATACCGCAGCAGGACAAACATTAACACACCATATATTGTCAATGTATTCAGAAACCTTGAACTTTTTACAGCTTGTTGTTGCATTAAAATCCCAATTTCTTAAGTATTTTAATGATATTTTAAATAAACTAATAAACAGTAGTGGATGATAATGAAATGGTAGGAAATCAATACGTTTTCCAAAATTTTTTACAAAGAATCATGAGAAATGTCTGTAGAGTAGTGGTCCGAATTAAACTATTATTTAAAAAAGCCATACGAAGACCTGGTGGTTGTTTGCACAAGATAGGAATGAAATACATAAACAAATCCTAAAAGTGCTCTGCTTACAAAAAGCCACTAAATATTTTTGTTCATATGAAAAATGCTATGGGTGACTTAAACTTATATGCATCACTCTAAACAGACATCCTTTCTCAATATTCAAGTGGCAGCATCATGTTGTAAGGGTGTTGGGTGGGTGTGATTGAGCTATATTACCTCCATGTTGGTACTGGAAAATAAATATAAATAAATAAAACCTACTTGTCATAACTGTTCGTGTCTGATTAAGAAAAATTATGACTGGGCCAGAAGTTCAGCTTTCAACATGACAACAATCACATACAACTTGAAATAGTGAATTGGTTTACCAGCAGAGGTCTAGTAATGTATATTTATTTTATTTACCTTTGGAAAATTATAATAGGTTTCAAAACACTCAATTGCTCATAGCTTAGCAACTTTTACCATAGAGGTTGTGTAAAAGCAGGTTTGAACAAGTGTAATTTCAGATTCCTTATTTTGATTTTTATCTCACTGATTTTTGACTTTAATGGTATAACACTCATATTTTGAAAGCATAAATGTTATTTCTTAACTTAAACTATTTTAATTGCAGCAAGAGGTGTGTACTGTACATATTTAAGATGACATGTGTGTCATGAAAGACAATCATTGCAAAAATAGATATATGCACATACTATTTTTTAGAAGTGTGAGAGGGAGGGCGGTGGCTCACTCAGGATGATTATACCGCCATCGACAGGGACCCAGAAAAACAGCCACTCACTTTCCTCTTGATTGAATTAAACACCTTTTATGGGACAAATCGATGAGACAGAGATGATGAGGGGTGAGCTGCTGGCGTGGGTAAAGAGGAGAGGGGGAGTCGAGTGTTATGATATGTGGAGGTGCAATCTGCTTATACTTCCTCTCATCCCGACTAACACAAATGCACGCTCAGACGGTGCTTCGAGTGGACAGGTGAGAGGTCTGATGCCATGTTGTAATTCAGGCAAATCAATGCTTTTAAAGCATTTAGCAATGCTTGGTGATGAAGTGCAGGCAGAACGGGCCTGCCAAGCAATATACGTCCCAGACCCAAATCAATCATAATAACAGGCTGAGACAGTGCAGTGAATGGAAAAAAATCAAAATGGGACTTCACTCATTCCCTTTTTAATGGTTTGATCAAAAAGGAACAGTAAAACAAGAACTGCAGCAACACTGAGGAGCAATAGAGCCTGCAGCATGCCCTGTTTGTGCTAAAAGCCCTTACAAATAAAAGTTTTTCTCACACAAGACAGATGCCCTGTTTAAAATTTATAGTTTAATGCGGTTTACATTTGATCCAGAAAATCCTGTATTTCTTTGAAGCTGACATTCAGTTTTGCAACAGTGTTGATGCAGTCACGATAAAAAGCAAGGACTTTGCTTCTGGCAAGTAAAGAGGCAAGCGTGCTAAAAATGAAAAATAAAATCATAATATGGATTTTATTCTTCCTTGTAAAATATAATACCTTTTATTATTGCCATGCTTTAGCCACAAATTAAAATTTCTTTTTTTTTGGACGTTTAATGATAGACAAACACAAAGTAGTGCATAATTCTGAAGTCGTAGGAAACCTACTTTCAACTTTAAAAATAAAAATCTGTAAAGTATGGGCTGCATTTATACTGACTCCCATGATATGTCTGTTATAGATTTGGTAGACCTTATCAAAATATAAGTATGTAGGTGATATCAAAGCTAAAAATAAGCTACTTAGAAGGAAGACCTCCAGAGACCTTTGTTTGTTTTACTCTGATTAAAACTACAAGTCTTTTGCTCAAATGTCTGTACTAGAGTTTTACATTTGGATGATGCGGAATTTTTTATCTTTCTGTCTTGGGAAATAGCTCAACCTCTGTCAGACTGGATGGGGTGTGTTGGTAAAAACATTTGTAACACATTGTAAACCATTGTAGCACATGAATATGCTTTGATCTGTAACTTTCCATTGTAGCTCTGGATGTACGTTAATGTTGTTATCCTTCTGGATGTGAATTACAGTCCAGTTTGTAGCCTTTGGCAATCTTTACATTAACAACAGTAAAATCTGATGCAAATGTTGCAAACGTTTTAAATAAAAAACATGGATTTGGTTTACTTAATGTTTTGCCATTTTTGTAATATTTGTTCTCACAATTTACTTACTTTGGTTTAAGAAAAGTATTTATGCCCACACTGAAAGTGAAAAACAGCAGTAGTGATTTAAACTGTTTTACTGTTAATAAGGCTAACCTCTCCTATTACAATGCTTTTATGCTAAGACGTATTGGTAAATTGGCCAAGTATGTATGGCTAAACAAAAAAAATGACTTCGGGGTAACTATTTTTGTCACTTGTGAAGTTTTTTGTTATACCTAGGTTGCATTCACTAACACATTTACTTCCAAGACACCTTGGTTAAAAAAAAAAGAAAAACATGAGAAACCTAACCACTAGACAATAAAGGGGATGAAGAAATAAAAGGTTCGATTCATCAAAATCAGGAAAGTCTCCACCACCCAGTAAATTAAACAATATTTCATAATCACTCTGACAATAAGACAAGAGACAGCAATTTGGGGCTGAGATCACCTACAAACACACATACAACTAGTGCACGCAAATAAACACACAATGGCACATAATTATCAGAGCGGACATGCTCTGGAGGCCCAACACACTCCCTGAGTACCTGCCCAATCAAGTGTCCAACAACAGACACCCACCAAGCCTTCATTTATCTTGTCTGAGAGTTTTTGTATGTGTGTGTATCAAGCTAATTACCACCATGAACCATCCCACACAGAGACCTAACCTAGACTTTGTGGCGCTGTCCAGGGACAGGGGAGGTGGGTAATTAGCTTTCCATTATTGCAACACATAGACATTCACTGAACGACGAAGCAGTAGGAGGGTTGGGAAATCAGACTGCAGGGCTTATTTTGGGACTGAGGACACTGTAGGAGGTCATAGTTGAGGATGTGTAAATTAGTTAACAGCTGGGCCAATGGTGGGACTAACGTGGAATGACGAGACAACCCACTTGACATTGGGAGCGGTGTTCTCAAACTAGCCACTCCTAATAGTCTAATATTAAACTAAAACTGTTTATCTACACTGCATAACTTTTTATTGATCCTCAGAGTAAATTTTATTTCTACATAAAAACTCATTAGTAATACTGTACTCTAATACTGTAATCTAACAATATAGATGTTTTAATAGCTAAAGTGGACATACTATCTGTAGATAAATTAAGAAAAATAGAGTAGAATGAACTATAAAAAGGGTTAAACAAGAAAACAACTCAGCGTAAAAGACCTTATGATGGTCGACCTGTTTTAAATAAAAATCCAGGGTAAAAAAATGGGTTTTCAAGAGGAATCTAAGAGACTGTTGCACAAATCTAGCAGTAGGTTGTTTTAAAGTATAGTGAGAGCCTTCTGTTTTGTTTTGTTTTTTCGTTTTTTTTAACCTTAACCTTGGCTGCATATAAAGTATCTGGCTGGATGACCTTAGCATTCTTTAGAGTATATAGATCTGTGAGGGACCAAGCCGGTTGAGCACGGGGACATAGTAATTTTTGTTTAGAAAATGGGTTTAAGTACCCCAGAAATAACAAAATGCAAACAATATTGACAGGGCCCTTAAAAGAGGTCAAATAAAGAAGCTAAATATTAAGGTTCAACATAACAAAACCTCAAACTAACTGTTCAAAATAAACAAACAAACTGACCTGACACACAACAAACAAACAGGATTTAAATACTGGCTGATCAGACTACATTGACACAGTGGGGAAAAGGGAACGGTTAACATCTATTAAAAAATATACCCAATAAATGCAACTGATAAATGTAACTAAACACAGGTAGCTTAAAGATTAAATTACTTACTAATAACTAAACAAAAATAACAATAACCAAATCACAAAAGGATAGAGAATTTATAATTGAAAGAATAAACATTCCAGGGCTTCCCACTGTTGGAACTCCAGATGGTATCCTCCAATCTTTCAATTTGATGGTCTTGCTTCAGCCCAGTTTACTCCCCCACAGCACCAGCAAAAGAAAATACAAACAATGTTAAGTGTTTGACAGAATTGAAAATACTAAAGTTAACCAAATGTGCGTGCTAAAAATAGAACTAATGTTCTTTAATAGTGTAAAATAAAAATAAACAAAACCTATGTTTTAATGTAAGTGATATGTATTTAAAAGTTAAATAATGTTGCTGAGTGGGGTTACTAACTGTGTGGCTGCAGGTGTGGCCATCACAAGGCCAAACAGCATGAAAAAGTAGGTGGCTGTTCAGCTTTTGGAACCATTCAAAGTAAGCAAAAGAATAAAGAAATCTTTTTGAAATACAGAGGGAACCTGAATGGAGTGATTAAGGCATCTGGTTCCTGTTCAAAGGCATTGTAAAGCCCTTTGAATCCATTGCAAAAAATTAAGAGATGATTGTTATTAAATGGAGAACTACAACTGTAAAATCACATTTAACCTACTTGTAATGATAACATTGATACATTCTTTTTATATTTTCTGAAAGAAGACGAGATTTATCTTGAAAACTTCTTAAGTTCAAAATAATTTTGTAAAGACACTCAGAATTTCAGCTCCAGAGTATTAACCAGTTCATGCAAGGACTTACACAAATACACAATTTTTTTTCTTCCATTAAGTTTAAGAAAGTTCTGTGCACAACGGTCTTTTACAATTTGTTAAACAGATAGGTATGTCATCAGCACGGCAATGAAATAAATTACTAGATTTGTTGAATGCAAACCGTAAAAGCAGTGTATGTATTCAGAACAGAGTTGGAGTAAAAATGGATGCTGGAGGTATCAATTTTCTGCTGGACCTGGCCGCCACCTTTGATATAGTTGACCATGTGATTTTATTACAGAGGTTAAAAGACTGGGTGGGAATCACTGGTATGGCTCTCAACTGGTTCAAGTCCTACCTTGAGGACGGGTGTTATTTTGTTCAAATTGGGAACTGCGTCTCCGACCGAATGGGTGTGGCCTGTGGGGTTCCCCAGGGGTCGATCCTAGGACCCTTTTTATTCAATCTGTACATGCTTCCACATCAGCAGCCTTTTACCATCTTATAAACATTGCCAAATTTAGAGGAATAGTCTCGAAACCAGTCCTAGAAAGACTTATCCATGCTTTTATCTCTAGCAGGTTAGACTACTGTAACGGCCTGCTCACTTGGCTTTCTAAACGGGCCTGAAGACAGCTTCAGAACATCCAGAATGCTGCTGCTCGGGTTCTGACCAAAACCATGAAATATGACCACATCAGTCCAGTGCTCAAGTCTCTGCACTGGCTTCCTGTCACTCAAAGAATAGACTTTAAAACAGCCTTGCTTGTGTTACAAGTCTCTTCATGGTTTAGCCCCAAAGTACATATCTGACATGTTAGAGCCAAATGAACCAGCCCGGACTCTGAGAACCTCAGGTAGTGGCCTCCTGCTGATGCCAAGAGTCATGACCAAACAAGGGGAGGCTTCATTCCAGTTTTATGCTCCTAAAATCTGGAACAGTCTTCCTGAAGAGGTGAGACACGTTTCAACTCTGGCGATGTTTAAATCCAGGCTGAAAACAGCCTTGTTTAACTGTGCATATATTAACTGAGAATATTTTTACTATTATTATTATTATTATTATTATTATTATTATTATTATTATTATTATTATTATTATTATTTTATTTTTATTTATTTTTAAATTCAAAGTTGATTTTAATGTTTCATTTTCTGCTCTTTTTTCCTATGTAAAGCACTTTGAATTGTCTTGTACACAAAAATGTGCTATACAAAATAAACTTGCCTTGCCTTGCCTAATTAAAGCAACAGGTGTTGAACTTGAGCATTACTGAATATAGAATAATACGTTAATGAACGATATTTTAAATAATGAACAAAAGGTTGCATTATAAGCAGTATGTTTAAGTGCTGAAAACAAAATCTTGTGATTAATCATGTAAACAGTGTCAGTTATTTTGTAGGTCGATTTAAATCTAAACTGGGATTCTTACCAAACCTAAATATCACAATTAACTAGAAGGTCTGATGTTGAATAAAAAAAGTAGTTTAGAAGCCTATAGTTAGATATAGTTTTTAAAATATTTATTTCTTTACATTTGTGGAAAAGTCAGTGCCCAAGATACATTATTTCACAATGATGAAGTAAACTTTGCTTTTCTTTAAATAGGCCTCCAATTTTTGATATGATGAGGATATCAATCTTAAAATGGAACGTAAATGAGAACTAAAAATATTATATGCCAAATTAGCACTGGTGTGCTCAATAATTGTCTGCTTGTCACATTTTGATTGGTTGCTGCAATAATTGTGTTTATACTGTAATTGTGATAATTGTGTCCAATTACATAGTTACTATTTATCTGCCTGAAGGGAGAGTAGACAGAGTGTAACGCAGAGATGAAGACATTAGTCATTCTCGACAACGAAAAATGCTTTTTTTGGTGCTATCCAAGAAATCTCCACTTTGCCGATGTTGTAGCCACAGTGGAGCTTTGTAGGGTGTGAATGTGGGCTTAAAAGTGTTTTAAAAGAGCTCATCATTTCAAGGTAACCCCTCCAAAAAAAGTTCTCCAGCACATCACTGGTCCAGCTGTTGTCTGGGGGTGTATAATCATGTCAAAACCCTCTACTCTGTTCCAGGAGTACCCCACTAAAGCAGTTAGAAACGTCCCCCCACATAGTCCCGGGCATCATCATTTTCCAGCAACCATCCATCTTCAGCCTGCGATTAATTCCGTTCATTTCCAAGCGCAGGCCATAAATCCTGGCACACTTAATTAATTTGGCGGCCAACGTGGGGCTCCCGTAAAGCGGGGATTGTTCTTGCAAAAGCCCATATTAATTATGCTATTTTACAGCCATCTCATTGAAGGCTGTGTTTCATCTTTCATAATTACATTTTCAACAACAACAGGGGCAACAAAAGGAGCGTAATTATACATTTGGCGGTACACCCTCTTGTAATAAGTCAATGTTAGCATCCCGCTCACACTCCGTGGCGCTAAGGTGTTGTGGCACAAAGCAGAGTTGCAGGATCTGCAAGATCAGAGTGAGCCTCTGCGTCTTACCGTTGTTAAGTGAGTTTCAGGGGGGGTGGAGGGGAGATATTACAATGAAGAACATATTGAAAGCATGCTGCTGTGAATTGTCCTGATGAGGTTATAAGAGATTATTGTCGCTTTGAGGCCCGGGCGATCATTACTCTTACGTTGAAGCTCGCTGAGTCTCTTGTCGAACTTATCAGCTGCTGCTTTGTTGGTGTTCTTGTGGCATGTCTATGCTGAGAGGCAGCAGTCATCTGTTACCCTACTGTTGCACTCTCCCACTGGCCTGTGCAGAGGTCGCCAGGTCAAAACGAGCAATGGCGCTTATACTAACTGCCGCCCACACTCGCTGTCCTCCGCCCAGCTCCACCCACGCACTTTTGTAGTTGAGCAGTAATAATATACTCAAACACATATGTTCGCCGCAAGATCTGCCATAAGTGTACTATGATGCATGGGCTGTCGTGGCTGTGGCTAGTTGGGAGCTGATTTTGTTCAGTCATGATGATGGTGTGTCAAGCTTGACTCTTGATCGTTAGCTGTGCTGCTGATTTAATTAATGGGTTGACTAATTACATTTTTTGGGGTGAGGGTAATTTTGGTCACATAAAAGGTATGGGAATGTCACTTTAAACACTCAAAAAAAACCAGAGACAATGATGTTATTTCTATTAATGACAATAATACGTCATGGCAATCTAAGATAATGCAAGTCTACATATTTTTTTCATGATGTTTTCCAAAAATCATCCAAAATCATTGTAGTGATCAGATTGCAATCTTGATCACTACTCTTTTAAGGGTTATACATTGTCATATTGTCACGAAACTCAATTATGGACCCGAACCAGAGATACTTTAGCTAAAAATAATATATTATATTGTGGGGAGAGTAATGACATGAGCAAAGTATACATAACATAAAAAAGGAGAATAAACTAACTGGGGAAACTGCATAGGAACTAAGTAACCACGGGAATAAATCAGAGGACATGGAGGGTGAGATCAGGAACAGGAGACGATGAGCAGAGGGAAAAAAGACTTACAGCGAAATGACTGAAAAAATGAGGAGAGCCGAAGGAGGGACAAGGAGGAACCTAAGGAGCAATTCAGGTGTTGCAGCCTCCCAATTAATTTGTTCTTTTTAGTAACATCTACAAATGTCTAGTTGTAAGTTTGTATTTAATTGATAAACAAGAGTAGAAAATAAATGTGATTTAGTAGGAAAAATATATCAGGTTTTACAAAAACTATCTACAAAGTTTGACATTGATTTTTATTTTGTCTATGATTCATTTCTTTCAAAGAAAAATAACATTGTAATGTAGATACAACTGCAAGCCTTTTAAGGTAGATGTCTTCCCATGCGAAGAGCTAAGTCTCTAGTCTTTCCACAAATTCTCAACTTGACATAGGTCTGGACTTTAACTAGGCCACTCGAACACAGGCCCTGCTTTACTTTAAACTATTTATAATTTTTTTTTTCAGCTCTGATTGTGTCTAACAAGTTTTCTTTTAGGAATGCTTTGTATTTAGTTCCATCCTTTCTCCATTAACTATGATTAGCTTACACATACCTGCTAAAGAACTTAATTTCTGCAGAACGATGCTGCACTACTACGCTCCACCATGGGGAGGATATGTTCAGTATAATTTTTCAGCCACACATACCTCTAGAGAGTTGTTTTTTTTTGTACATCTAATCAAACAACAGCAGTCCACATGTTTGCTTTGTCTCCTACATTATTTGTGGCTGAGGGTAAACGGGGATTCTCATGGCTTTCTTTATTTTTTCTTCTATTAAGGCATCATTTGTCCATTCATAGACTAATAGCTATCCTTTGAGAAAATTAAATCCATGTTTAAACCTCTGTACAACGTCTGATGCAAACCTTGAGCTTTCTGATGATGTCAGTTTTTTTTTTGTTGTTGTCTTAAAAACCTCTGAGGCCTTTGAAGAAAAGTTGCATTAAAAATCTGACAAAAAAAAACTGTTTAATGAAGAGGTTAGAATGAACACAGTTTGTTACATGGGATTTGGATGAGAGGTATAAGAGCACTGGAGTTGAATGCAAATATGGTACACTTATGACTTTTATTTGTAAAATAATTTGAAAAACATTTGTTTGTCGGATTTTCCTGTAAGGTGCAGTCCTTTGTTTTGGTCTGATACTTATAAATAAAAATAAATTTTTGGTTCCAATCTTACAGGAAATCAAAAAATAAATGTAAATGAAGAAATATATACATTTTAATATATCAATTTGAATATATCAATTAATTTGTGCTATAAAGAATTCGCCAAGCCTCACATATTACTTTTTTTAATATTGGGATCCTAATCTGTGCTGTGTATGTTATCAGAACACAATAACTCTGAATTTGTGAGTGTGACGGCAGTAGTAATATTTTCCCAGATGACCCTAACCTGCCTCTCTGTCACCTCTGATCAGTGGCGTTGCTGTAGTCCTTTCACTTCCCATTAGGCTCCCAACACTGAGAGTCTGCGCACCGTGGCAAGGGCCATAAGTCCTGTGGCAGCGACCTTGAACAAGTGTGTTCATCCATGTGCAACAATTACCAGCATCTTTGGCCGTGTGTTTTTTCTGCAATATCTCTTCGCTCTTCCCCCTTGCGTTCCTTGCTTGTCAAGGCCATTGGTGATCAGTGGAGGTTAAAAGTTACAAATCAGCCCTTCTCTCCCCCTCCTCTGTCCTCCAGTCTGCCTTCCCCACCCCCCGCCTCTCCGACTGTCTTCACCCTCACCCAGCCAGTGGCCTCCAGGGGCTTCGGGGTCTCATTCATATTTGCTCCTGTTGAGGGTCTTCAGGGATCAGAGGCAACAGAGGGCAATTACTCCTCTGCTTTAATTGGCATTATCACTTTAGCAGGTTGACAGAGATGGATCACCGAGCAGGACCATGCTCCGGTACTGTGAGCATAGAAACACAGCAGCAAGAAGGTGGGGGTGGATTGGTGGTTCATGTGGTAAGGAACAATTGTAGACTGAATATGTTTGCAAGGGAAAATAAATCAGTAAAGTAGAAATTAAAAAAACAAATAATCATTATAACATACAAAACATGTATCTGAACATTATGAGCCAGTATGAATCTATCAGGTTTGAATTTCCCAGCAATCTTATACTCATGTGTGATAAGGGGGGTGGGGTGTTTTAGTGTAACCCTGTGTAAATCCTGGGTAGGGCTTAACAACAGCCTCAACCATGGCTTCATAACTTAGGTCCTGTAAAGCTGTCAGTAGAATTAAGAGGCACCTATTATAGTTGCCCATACAAGTGCCTCATGCAAAACACCAGGCTTATCCCTGAGGCCGGCAGCACCCGACAATTTTAGCTACTTAGTGAATCATCTTCAAAGTTAGACTTGAGCATTATCAGCTCATTGGCTGAACATTAACTGCATCTTCATACTGCATTATATGTTCATTCTTGTTTTCCATCTTGGGCTGTCTTGTGTTTCAACTCGGAGCAGAGGATAAATGAAACATAAAGAAATTTCACAACAATTTTATTTTAAAAAGAGGGTATCTAGTTTAATTGTTTTTTTTTTTTGCAGATTATTCATACATCACTTTTTTCCAATAAACAAAATGTAACCATGATAAGTTGAAGCAATTGTCAATTCAATTAGCTAAACTGAGCACTGGGACGAAGTAGGCTTGCTTAAATCTCTTTTAAAAACAATGAAAACACTTGAGAGGAAAAGCAGAGTCTCTTTCTCCACTCTTCTCCACATGAAAAATGAAAACTATAAGGAAGACAATAATAAAAATAGCAGTGTGAGTGGACAGGCCAGAGCAGTCCATTACTCACAGCTGCTTTGGGCTGCGTAGTAAAAATGTGCTGCTCACTGCAAAAGCATGCATCACCACTGGCCTAAAACAAATGGGCTGTCTCCAATGTATTTACCTCCAATTGTTCAAGCTTTTGGTGGGGGAGCCGCTGCCTGTCCATACAACTCAGGCCTGTCCATCCGCGGGACATGGGAGCGAATTATTACAAGAAAAGGATCTAAAAAAGGATCAGGCGGAATGAGATGCCTAAAGGTCTGAATGGCAATGACACAGAAAGAGAAGGAATAAGATAAAATAATGATATAGGGAAAAATCCAGCATTTAAATCAAAGATGGGTCCAGTGATGGAACCAACTAAGAACATACAATGTCCCTTATATTTAGAACAAGGCAAAGCCAAGTTGCTGGATTTTTTTCTATTTTTCTGTAAACCCGAGTTGTAAGTTTGGTTAAACGTGAAAATCCTTCAAGATCAGCAGTTTTGAAACACTTAGACTGACCCATCTGACCCAAACACCAATTCCACATTTAATCTCACTTACATCATTAGACTTGCACATTCTAATGTTGGGTTTGAACTTCAACAAGTCATCTTCAGCATCTTCAGATATTTAATGAGCATGATATAGGATCATATTTGCCTATTACAACATTCAAAAAAGTAAACATTTTCATAATTAATACAAATTGTTAAGAAAGCGAATATTAAAAAAGGCCCATATTAATGTTCTAGTTATAGATAAATTATTATTATTTTAATTGATAGAATTTATAGAGATTTGAAAAGTGAAGACTTGATTGCAGAAACAGGATTTTAATAGAATGAATTATAAAGTATGTTACATGTTTGTACAAAAGCAAAATTATTGACCTGATAGTCGGAGCAAACCTTTCTGGGAGTTGTTATGCTTGGTGGTTGTGTGTTTTTCAGTGTAGCCTTACTCTTTTAACACATGCATTTCTTTCTCTGTGATTTTAAAATGGGAGACAAGGAGAAAAGGGGAGTCTTGTGTATAAACACAGCAGAGGAGACAGACAGAGTGAGGGAGTAAAAGCCACATAAAACACCAATTCAACTCATCTAACCTCTCAGCCTGCAAAAAAGCGTATCTAGGATGTCTTGCCCTGAGCTCTGATAACCATTTAATTTTGCTTCATGTTTTGCTTATCTTACTATTCCTGATTATTTCGGGGGAAAATGCAACCAATCAGACGAAGTGGGGATCCCTGCAGAGCTTGGGGCTGGGATGGAAACCAGTTTCATGGTGCCACTTTACAGCTCAGCAACTCCCATTTTCTAGTGTGATACAGCTGTGCTTAATGAGGGAGACCTACTTTTAAACAGCCCTCCTGATGAAGATGCCTCTCCACCTCACTGCTGTTTATTTCCAATTCAGTCGTTAGCTGGGATGGATTCACTAATGATGAGTAGTTTACAATATGTCGCTCCAGCATAATTGGCCTCCTGTCATCATCCCATGACAGGAAACAGTTCACCCAGCTCCAGCCTGTAGCTCTTTTATTTTCTGTCCATCTGAAAGGCAGTAGATTGGGGGAGTATCATGGCAGTTAACAGGAACATGTAGACATTTTTTTTATTTTTTTTATAGAAAACAGTCTAATGATATGTGCATAAAGTAACATGCTGAAGGGCAAATTGATAATCATGGAGATGCACCTGCACTGTCACCATGACACTATAAAGAAATTAGTCATTAAAAATGTAGAACTATTGAGAAACAACTTAGGCCTCAGTAGGTTCCAAATGTGTAATCCAGATGGTTTTTGTAATGGACTAGCACAAAGTTGTGCATAACTGTGGAGTAAAATAGAAGGATTTATAGTATTCCAGAAATATTTAAAAAAAAAATCTATAAACAGCAATTTTCAAGTAAGTAACAACAATACTCGGTACTCGGTGCTGTTTGTTCAGGACGGTTGCTCTGCCTTGGCTAGCTCCATCATGCTGTTAAGTCTAAACAGCTACCCAAATAATGAAGTGAAGCATCCTTCAAGCATGGCGCCACAATTTTTCATTCCTACTTCATTCACAACCTCTTTGTTTGTCATACAAATCTATGAACTATATTAAAATGGGTTTAAAATGTTTTATTAAGTTGCTCCATGATAAGTACTTCAGATACAACACAAGAGGGCAAGAGTCTGAGATATAACAAATCGTTAATAGAGAAAATAAAGATTAAGATGTCCAACAACGGTTTTGTAATGTTTTTCATAACTTGCACTGGTGAGTATATGAGTGAAATGAGCTAAACGGCCCAAAACAGATTAAAGGTAATAGAGCTTACAGGTTTAATGAAAGGGGAAGTGGGAAACAGGGAGGTGGGAGGTGGGAGAAATGTGAGAGAGCGGAAAAAAGAGAGATGGTTATTTAATTTAAATGAGAAGTAGGGGAGAGTGGCGTTGATACATGGGTTTGTTAGTCAATTGATAAAGGAGAGGAACTTCTAAAAAAAAACATTCATCACGGAGAGATGTGCCGCCCCCCCACCATACATCACCTATTTGCAAACAACATGGGCTAATATTTATTCCTGGAAAAGTAAGCCTGACCCTCTATATTTCTCTCTGTAAGACACACACACACACACACACACACACACACACACACACACACACACACACACACACACACACACACACACACGCACAAAACACACACACACACACACAAAACATACATACACACACACACACACACAAAACTCATCTCACTATAACCTAATCAAGCCAAGATTGTAGAGTTTATTTCAAAAAATAGAACTAAATTCCCTCACAAGAGTAAAACAAAGCGAACATTCATGTTTCGCAAAAATGAATTCACAAAAATTCAGCACAAAAACTCATTTTGTGCTGTTGCTAGATAGTGTTTTCCTCTTTTATAAACATAAAACTATATTTTTCTTTATGTTAGAGTTGCAGCCCTGGCAGTAATATGGTGTCTGGCAGAAGAGACCCAGATAAACATGTGAAGATGAATCTGATGGCGCTGAATGGATAGTTGGATGTATTAATCGTGGCCTATATGTCTAGAATAGAGTGTTTGTTCATATGCATCATGCATATGATCTAAAACGAGAGCACCCTTATATTAAACACCACATGTGTAATATATTGGATGCTGCATGTGCGTGATACATTGCTGCAGGTGGAATCTTTCATTTCCCCATCTGCTGTTGTATTAACAAGACTTAAATTGTTGCGCATAAATTCGATTATTAAACCCTCAGTGATTGAGCATTAGTTAAAACACCCAATAAAACCCTGGCATTTCGTTTCCAACCCTCCATTCTTTCCTTAAGAAACAAAGCCCCAAAAAGATGGATGTAGGGAGAGAAAGTTCATGTTTCATTCACAAAAAAGGGCATCAACAAACAAACAAACAAATGTGTAAATGAACATGACTACTGTGTAGGATTGGTGTTGGTTTGTTGTGTGTGTGTGTGTGTGTGTGTGTGTGTGTGTGTGTGTGTGTGTGGGTGTGTACGCTGGGGATGTACTAGGGCCGTCTTTGTTGAGACTCATAGCCCAGATGGATGACTTGTACAGGGGAGTGTATTTATTTTGCGGCGAGGCGACATCGGGAGATTTGTTATTCCCTGGCGTTGCCGAGTTTTTCACATTGCTCCATATCCCTGGGACCATATTTCATCCCCACACCCCCAGTCCCCAAACAGATTTATTTACAGGCTCTCTTCCTGTTCATATAAACCCCCTTCCAGCTTCAGCATGCATTCTACTACGCACACACATACTGTGTTCTCATATGTATAAACAGGTATGCTCATGCACTGAAAAACCACAAATGCACCTCATGTGACATCAAATGTAAAAAAACACTAAAAAAAACGCATGAAACATATGATCAAATTCACATGCATTTATTTTTAGCCCCATGCCAAACTACTCCCATTTTTTCATGCTTCCAACGAGGCTGTTCAAACACTTTCTATTTAACTGGCCCATTTAACTTTACAGTCCTGTCTTGATGGGGCCACAATCACTCTTCCTTATACCAAAGGCAAAACACAACAACAATAGAAGTAATAGGGAAACAGTTTGTCATTTGTAATGTTTTGAAATTTTTCAATTTAAATGTGCAACAGACAAAAAGCATTTGGCTAATAATACCTGTGACGTATCTATTAAACAAGATATGTCAAACATTCACCTTCTGCTTTTACTGCCTGAGATCGTTATGGCACAGATTTAGAAAAATGTTTTCTCAGGTTCTCTTTTAAGATTGTGGTCGATAATAACATGACAATATCGCACAGTTTTTGTCCATGGGCACTACACATCTATGATTTGAATCCCTCTGGTCCACATCCTAGGTGGGATTTATTGATAATAGGTGACTGTGAAGACCACTGGAGTAATTCAGTTCAGTATATTTATATACTGCCAATACACAACACGTGTCATCTCAAGGCACATTACAAAATAATAAGTTTCAATCCAATCGTACAGTAAATATTGTTTAACATTGTTATGTTCAAGAAATAGGCAAGATATTATTCAGTCTCTCTGAAATTGTGCTTTATTCCACTCAATGTAACCATCAGTGCATGGGACATCGTAAAAAAATATTATTAGTTCGGTTGTGGTGTTCAGATTATCATAACTTGTTTCTAGGAAACTTTAAATCTACAAAAATAAATATTGCCCAGATCATTACTACAAGACAGGATTGATCCCTGCTTTAATGTTATTCACAGTTGGAGTTGAGACACGTTATGTCTTTAATGTTTTTTATCTTTAACCAAGTAATTTTAGTAGCAGATTCCTCCTCTGAGCTGACAGGACTGGCAAATGATCAGGTCTTCTTTTGTAGTTCCTCTGCTTAGAGGTTTGATATGTGGATTCAGAGGTGCCACTCTCCATGCCTAATTCAATGTCACTCAAATAATTCATAAAATATAATTACCCAGATTGAAAGTTTAAATGACCACTGCCTAATCAACCAGTCATCAAACAAAACATAGGATATAAACTGGACCGTGGCAGCAGAGATACACAAAAAACAGATAGCAACACCACCAGTTTGCATGATTTTAAACCAAACTCAGTTCAGCCTAACTTAGTCCAGTCCAGATAAATTCAGTTCAGTTCAGTTTAGTTTAGCTCCGTTAAATCCATTTGTATTCTGTTCACTTCAAGTTATTTCATTTCATTGAAGTTCAGTTAAATGTATGTCAGTCCTGTTTAGGTTAATGTAACCTGCACAAACTAATCAACCCACATTTTATTTTGGCGGGTCAAACCTCCTCATTGCTATTGCTGCTGTTGCTGTTTATGTTGGCGATTTCCTAAATCGCTGAAAAAACATTGCTGACTCGACCCAAATTATTATACACAAAGGATTGCATTGGGTATATTCTGGCGACCACTCGACGGTGAGTCGTTTATTTTACGTAATTTGTTTGTTTTATAGTAGAAATGCGGAGGCGACACGGCCACTTAAAACTTCAGAATTGGCGTCTTAAAATGGTCTTGTAGGCTAAAGGATCGTTCTCTTTTTGTTAATTTTGTGGCCGAATAGAAGATGCGTCCTCAATGTATTAAATTAGCCTTTTGATTTTTGTAACTTGGTCCTTTAAGGATGTTTTGTTGCTTTTCATTGATTTTGTTAAGGGCCTATAGAAATCTTGAATTGTTTCATTTCTTTGGAGTTGCGCAACAAAACCAAAAAAAGCAATTCATTTATTGAAACAGTATTTAAGTCAATTAAGTTTAATTGACTTTAATGTCAATTAAACTTGGATATAACTAGAAAGTGCACTTTACATTGATATGACTACTTTGATATGACTTTACATTGATATGACTACTTTGATATGACTTTACATTGATATGACTACTTTGATATGACTTTACATTGATATGACTTTATTTTGATCTGTAACTTAACTTGGATCAGTCACAATAATGTGATCTTTAATTTAAAATTCATTTAAATGATTCCTGACAAGTGCTTTATGGAATATAGTTATTTTTTTAGGAATGTTTAGTGTTTTGGGATGCAGTTAAATTCAAATTTTTGTTTTTATTTATGACCTTGTTAAGCTCAAGTTTTTAGGACTTAATTACACCAAACTACTTTATTTTTTCTGGACCTATTTCCTTGGATCATGGATTAAAACCAGTCGGATTATTGATTGGTGGTCCATTAATCATTCTGCAAACAAAAGAAAAGACTTGAATTACATAAAATAAAAAACTCTTGGGTGTTATCAGGGTTTATTTATTTATTTATTTTTGTTTGGTTGTTATGGTTGTCTTCCTGTTGTGTTTATTATTTATTGTTCATACCTATAGGAATTCATAAATATTATTATTGAATACTTCCCTAAATATATGGAAAAATATATAAGTTTGAATACAATAAGTTAACCTTACTACCTTACTCAGCCGAACCTTTCTGATTGCCTATTACCATTTTTGGCCCTAGTCAGGCACCTAGGCAAGTCAGGGCAAGTTTATTTGTATAGCACATTTTTGTATACAAGACAATTCAAAGTGCTTTACATAGAAAAAAGGAGCAGAAAATTAAACAATAAAATCAACTTTGAATTTAAAATAAATAAAATAAAAACAAAATAATATTAATAATATTCTCAGTTGCTATATGCCCATTTAAATAAGGCTGTTTTCAGCCTGGATTTAAACAACGGCAGAGTTGAAACCTGTCTCACCTCTTCAGGAAGACTGTTCCAGATTTTAGGAGCATAAAACTGGAATGAAGCCTCCCCTTGTTTGGTCCTGACTCTGGGCATCAGCAGGAGGCCACTACCTGAGGTTCTCAGAGTCCTGGCTGGTTCATATGGCTCTAACA
>JAVLVB010000779.1:453456-490408 GCA_032876305.1 Orestias chungarensis | reverse complement strand
TAAGGCTGTTTTCAGCCTGGATTTAAACAACGGCAGAGTTGAAACCTGTCTCACCTCTTCAGGAAGACTGTTCCAGATTTTAGGAGCATAAAACTGGAATGAAGCCTCCCCTTGTTTGGTCCTGACTCTGGGCATCAGCAGGAGGCCACTACCTGAGGTTCTCAGAGTCCTGGCTGGTTCATATGGCTCTAACATGTCATATATGTACTTTGGGGCTAAACCATGAAGAGATTTGAACACAAGCAGGGCTGTTTTAATGTCTATTCTTTGAGTGACAGGAAGCCAGTGCAGAGACTTGAGCACTGGACTAATGTGGTCATATTTCCTGGTTTTGGTCAGAACCCTAGCAGCAGCATTCTGGATGTTCTGAAGCTGTCTTCAGGCCCGTTTAGAAAGCCCAGTGAGCAGGCCGTTACAGTAGTCTAACCTGCTAGAGATAAAAGGATGGATAAGTCTGTCAAGATCTGGTTTAGAGACTATTCCTCTGATTCTGGCAACGTTTTTAAGATGGTAAAAGGCTGCTGATGTTACTGATTTAATGTGGCTGTAGAAGTTCAGGTCAGAATCGAGTATTACCCCAAGATTTTTGACCTGATTTTTAGGTTCCAGTATGAGCATCAAAAGGTAACTGATGAATGCAGTTTTGTCTGAGTTTAACTGGAGGAAGTTGTTCTGCATCCACACACTGATCTGTTCAATACAGTGACACTATTAATGAACAGGCCCATGTTCTCCTTGCCTTCAGCGACACGTAGATCTGAGTGTCATCAGCATAGTTGTGGTAAGACGCATCATGTCTGCGTATTAGCTGGCCAAATGGAAGCATGTACAGATTGAATAAAAGGGGTCCCAGGATCGACCCCTGGGGAACCCCACAGGTCACACCCATTCGGTCGGAGACGTAGTTCAAGGCGGCGGTCAGGTCCAGCAGAACTAGGACAGAGACTTTGCCTGCAGGCCTAGCCTTAATTAGCGTTACATTAAGTACAATATGTCTGTCCAGTTCAATTTTATAGTGTTAGCCTGTTCACAAAAAAAGTTGTTAAGAAGCTTAGCAAGATAAACAAGTCAAGTCTATATCCAAATATCCAACATAGTATTAGACTTATTCATAACAATACAATCTAATTATATAGTAACATTTAAGTCTAGGGCAGAAGATCTTGAGACTAATATTAAAGTGTAATTATGGTGTTTAAAAGATATCTATATTTTTTTATCAAATGTCCCTAATTTAGTATATAAATCACAGGGTTAAAGCCGTTTTCACTAACATTTAATTTTTTTACTAAACTATATTGGTATTTATGAGATTTATAAACAATGTAACATTTATTTTTTCTTTAAATCAGAATAAGAGAGTAAATATTTTAGATATCCATAATCAGAATAAATTAAATTACAATTACATTACTATTACTATTATATTACAATTAATTTTTTAACTACTATGACATATTCCAAAGATTTTGGTCTCTCTCCACAAACTTTTCACAATACTTTGGCAAAGTTTTGGTCAACTTCTCCTCACAGAAATATTCGAAATATACTTTGTTATGCTTGTCTCCTTCCTAAATAGTATGACAGATGTGCATTCATTTACTGGCTATACTTGTATATAATTGTTTAAATGGAACAATGTGGCAGAATCCTAATAAAGAGTATAGGATTTAGTGAAATGCCAGGCGCTGTGCTTTAACATGAATAACCCAAAGAAACATGTATAAGGGGCGTGTGTGTGTCTGCAAAGGAAGGTGGAGGATGTGTTAGGGGTTTCTTGGCCCTGGGTCTCTCCCTATCTGTGTGAGTAATGATTCAGACTGCCAGCGTGGTGCTGTTGTCCCATCTATAACCATTTACACAGAGCTGCACATACAAACAAACACACACACGCAGAACATTAATCAGGCAGGAAACTGGGCAGGTAGATGGACACAGCGGCTGGCAGGGTTCATCCATTCAGTCCTAAAACACACATGCTGTAAACAGATTGGAAGTGTAAGGCAGCCTCGCAGACGGTAACACACACGAAAAAAGTGTGTGTTTGTATATATATATATATATATATATATATACACTACTCACAAAAAGTTAGGGATATTTGGCTGTCAGGTTGAATTCCTTAACAGGTGAACTTAATGTGACCTTCTCTAAGCTTTTGAATGCACCTGTCCAACTGTTAAATGTTTCAGTACTTTTTGCACATGTTGCTGTTAGCTAACGAGGAGCTTAACGGCAAAAAGTCACAACAGGTGTTTGATCTTCGAATTTACCAGTAAATGTCCTGGTTCAATTACAGCTGGTGTTTAAACAGTCGTCCTCATCAGGCTGTTCACATTGTGACATCATGAGACCAAGACGACACCTAACGATGGATCAACAGTACCTGGTCATTGCAATGCTTCAAACAGGACGTTCTCAGACGAACGTGGCCCTGATAAACCGAATGATGAATGCGTCTCAACTCCAGGTACGTTTAAGGGAGGTAAGGGGCACCCAAGTGTCACGTCAGACCATTCGAAACCGTTTACATCAGCGTGGTCTGCGTGCTAGACGACCTGCAAGGGTACCTGACCAGGCACATCGTCTTGCATGGGACAGGGAGCATTTACGCTGGACGAGGGACCAGTGGGCCTCAGTGCTATTCACTGATAAAAGTCGATTCAAGTTGAGCATGAAGTTTTATAGGTGTTTTGTTTTATTCAGTTTGTCTCCCATGTTTAAAGGAAAAATAAATATTGGTTTGTTATTAAATCATGACTCATTACTGAAAAAGCAACTATTCCAACTGTTGGAATGTTTTTTTCATAACCAGTCTTTTTCATAAGTTTATATCTCATAAAAAATAAATGCTAAGGAATATCAAATTATTATTCAATCAATTATTATTATGAAATTATGCATTTCACTTTGGTACACCTAAATATAATCCATGTCAAGATTAGAAAAAAGACCAAAAAAACAAAGATGATGGATGGCACAATTTCACACCCACCAAGACAAGCTATCCACCTAAGCTGACAATACAGATAGGCAGAGGATTAATCAGAGAAACAACTACAAGGCTAATGGCAACTCTAAAGTTGCTACATGGATCTACAGGTCCTCTTGGAAAATTTGTTGACAATCAAGAATCAGGAATCAGTTTAATTATATAGCGCCAATTTACAACAGATGTCGTTTCAAGGCACTTTACAA
The DNA here is from genome assembly GCA_032876305.1 of Orestias chungarensis. Classification (NCBI taxonomy): domain Eukaryota; kingdom Metazoa; phylum Chordata; class Actinopteri; order Cyprinodontiformes; family Cyprinodontidae; genus Orestias; species Orestias chungarensis. Next base: position 487,210 of record JAVLVB010000779.1, on the reverse strand, counting down.
GAAAATCAATTAAAATCATAGATACGTCATTAAAAATCAGTTTGAAGAAGTTTCTAATCTAAAGAACCCCAGCAGATTGCATTGAGTCATTGAATTGCAGCATTCACTCCTCTGGAATCGGCAGACCAAAAGAACGACTTCTGTTGTTGTTGACTTTACAGCAATCCCACATTCTGAGCATGCATGTAGCGAGAGTGGAGAGGAAAAACTCCCCTTTAAAAGGAAGAAACCTCCAGCAGAACCTGGCTCAGTGCAAGCAGCTGTCTGCCACGACCGACTGGGGGTTTGAAGAGACAGAAAACTAAAATACATGCAGAGGATACTGAAAAAAAGGGTTTATAGCAGCAGTTGTACACCGTCACTGGCAGCTTGTCAGCCCATGTTCTCATCCAAGAAGCGGTCTCAGCTAACAGAACGCCAGACCAGGTGTGGCTACTATGGAGAGAAGAACACAAAGAGAAAACAAAAGGTTAACAAGTTTGAAATAACGATAACTACAGCAGATTGGACAAAGGAAGAAAGTAGCAGAGTGAGAAGTGGCCTAACCCTGTAGAGTGAGATATGAAGATGGTAGAGCAAAGGAGAATCGTCTGTCTAGACTGAGTTCTTCCCCCAAACGGATAAGGCTGTCTTCTCTACCTCTTCCTAACTATAAGCTTTATCAAACAGGATGTCTGCCTCACAGAATAAAGCTGGAAGCTGGTTCCACAGGAGTGGAGCCTAATACCTAAAAGATCTGCCTCCCATTCTGCTTTTAGAGATTCTAGCAACCACCTGTAAAACTGCAGTCTGAGAGCGAAGTGCTCTGTTAGGGACATAAGGAGTAATCAGATCTTTGATGTATGATGGACCTTGATTATTGAGGCCTTTATATGTCAAAAGAAGTATCTTAAAATCTATTCTAAGTTTGACAGGGAGCCAATGACGGGAAGCTATAATAGGGGAGATACATGCCACAAGTTAGGTAGTCATGATTTCTCTTTTTAAGTTTCATCAGAACTCTCGCTGCAGCGTTTTGGAGCAACTGAAGAATTGTAAATGCATTTTGCGAACTTCCTGCTAATAAAGAGTTACAATAGTCCAGGCTTGAAGTAACAAATTCATGGAGTAGTTTTTCAGCATCAGTTCTTTCCAGAGGGAATATTTCTAATTTTTGTTATATTCCTAAGGTGAAAGAAGGAAATCTAAGAGAACTGTTTTATATGGGACTTGAAAGACATATCCTGATCAAAAATAACACCAAGGTTCTTTACATTGTAAATCTACACACCTGGTCTTTTTGGGTGTCAAACAAGAGAGCTTGTAAGACTTGGTGTGAAGATGGATCACTGTCCGGCAGTTTCATTAGGATAAAACCCTGTTAATGATATAAAAAGACACGAGACTTGCAAAATCTCACATTCTGAATGAAGTGGCTAAACATAGAGCTCAAATGGAAGGATTTACGTCCAAACCTATTAATGTGACCTAAGGTCAGTTTGAATATGGCAAAACTTTGTCTATAGATGTATAAAACGACTGGAGACGTGTGAATTATCTAATTATTGACTAAGTCAGGTTGAGAACAAGTTTAGACCCCCTTTTTTAGATCTAAGTTTTAAATCTAATCAGTTTTTAAAACATTATATCACACATCTTTCCTTTCAAAAATAATGAGGTACTTAAGAATAAATGTATAAAATATATGAAACTGTGGAAGTACTATGACAACATGGGGAAACGTGCAAGAGATGTGAGCCCTTTGGATAGCCCTCTATGGTTCATTATGATTGATAAAATAAGATTCCTGATTGTCTATTGCAATATCATAATTTATTTCAGAAAAGGAAAGTTTTAAAGTTAAAGTAAGGTATTGCTAGTTTGGAGATAGCAAAACATGTGTTATTTCTAAACGCTGGTGCAAGTGTTAGAACACAAAAGCACCTTTTTATATAGTTATTGAATCCTATTGGTTTTCGTAAAATGAAGGGGTCTTTACATTAAAGAACAGGAGGCGCAACTGACCGCACAATAAAGTAATTCATAATAACAAACAGAAGATCAAAGTCAATGTTGTTTGCATCAAATAAAAAACATTTTATGTCCATGTCTGATTTAAAAAGTTCTTTGGAACATAAAAGAAAACCAATTATGGTCGCTAACAAATTTTTAAAACTTTATAACATTTTAGCCCAATCTTAAACATCTCGTGGGGAAAATATTTAAGATCTACTCTGCAGCTCTAATGTTCTTAGAAAAACACCCATCTGTCTGGGTCTCTGTCTTTGTGCAAACAGTTGAGCCAGTAAATAAAACTACCATTACATTACGTGATGGAAGTAAATGCGCACCGCTCATAAATAGTGCTTGTCCTGTGGGTTTAAAGTAGGTTGGGGTGTGGTCCAGTGGTCAGGGAAATGGCCAGATGACCTGAACTCTGCTGAGTCATGTCCCAGGTGAGGGATAGAGCTGCTTCCACTGAGCTCCGGGATGTGCACTTAACCTGCAGTAATTACTGGAAACTACACTGAGAACATGGCAACATGGAAGTGGCTCTAGGATTTCAAATTACTCTGAGCCTCTTGAGGGACAGTGCGGGGAAACCAGCCAGTGCAGTAATGTGGACTGTGTTTGATTTAAGAGACAGGAGTACATCACTTTGCAACAAACTATTGAAATTAAAAATTGTCCATCAATTTGAGAAAAATGGGACAAGTGATTAAATAACTGATTTGTATGTATAACAACCTGACAAACAATAGAGAAGAGCACTTCAAATTGATAGGGAAGAGAAAGAAAGTGTTAACTTAGAAGGTAAGGAGAAACGACAGGTTGTAGGAAAAAGAAGAGAAGAAGTAGAGAAAATGGAAAAGGAAAAAGAGACAGAGAGGGACCCTGTGAATGAAACCCAAATGGCTGCTAAAAATCATTAATCTTGTGGGGATCTGTGTCAGCGAACGGCGGCGACACAAAGAGCTCTCGGAGCAGCGAGGAGAGCAGCTCAGTGACCCAAACCCAATTGGCTGAGAAAGGCCCACCAGGCTTTAATAGACTTTTGCTGATCCGACACTTGTTTGCTGGTAGCCACAATGAGGCGATTGCAGGGGCTGACAGAGGCCTGCAGGCCTGGGGGCTCCCCTCCTGGTCCATGATAAATGACCCAGGGTGGGCAGGGCCAGGGCAGCGACCAGAGGAGAAGGGTGAAGGAGACGAGAGGCTAGGAGGTCATCAACAAATGAAGAGCGAACGTAGAAGGAAAGATGAAAAATAAATGGGAACGAGAAGTGTAATTAGAAGATTGTTTGGTAAGGTCCAGATATAACAAACTGTTTAAATTTAACCATTAAAACCAATGGTAACAAGTTATGGTTTTGGATGCAAATCAATATTCCTCAGAGCAAAGTTTGTAGGTCGACAGCTTAAAACTCAAGAAAAAGGACTTAAATTCTTACCAACATTTAAAACTTACTTAACAAACTGATTTAAATATAAAATTTTGACACCATATGTTTATTTAATCAACTTTTTTGCTTAAGCTGTGAAGAAATTCTTCATTTCATCTGTCAAATGAAAGTTCAAAGCATGCATAAAAAAATTATCGGGTCACAATGTTTGTTGTTAATTATTGTTTAAATTTATGAGTCAAATATCAAGTAAATCCCTTTAATAAGGATATGCTTCCAGTTATTAGAAAGCATGAAGTTTTATAGGTGTTTTGTTTTATTCAGTTCGTCTTCCATGTTTAAAGGGAAAATAAATATTGGTTCGTTATTAAATCATGACTTATTACTGAAAAAGCAACTATTCCAACTGTTGGAATGTTTATTAACTAGGACCAATTGTATAATTGGATTGACAGATTTTTCTTTTATAGTGCCCTGAGATGGCATGTTTTATGTTTTCTTGGGCTTAATTGGGATTAATTTGTAAAATTGAAGCTCTGTAAGGCTTAGGTTTTGTTTTTCACTTTTCATGCATAGTTTTTAAGCCAACAATAACCTTCTTCAATACATATCAACCAGTTCAGATTCTAGAGTAAGAAACCTTCAGACATCCAATAATCCACTGCTGAAGACCATCTAGTACAATTCATCCTATAGGTGGCCACCACACTGGTAGCTGTTTATTACATTAATTTTTGACAAAACTCTGTCAGTTCCCAGAACAAAGGTAAAAATTAGCATGTGTCGGACCAGAAGCAAGGCATCTTTCAAAATCGTATCACTGGTGGACAAAAACTAAAAAATATACACATTATGACAGTAAATCGGAACTTTTCACAGCCCTTCAGCTCTTTCTCTCCCACCTAGATAAATGTAATCTTATAACCCAGATAAATTTCCCAAAAAATATTGGCTTTCTGTTAACTTATAGTCTTTTGAAAACTTGTACATGGGTTGTGTATGCGAAAGCTATAGCGTCTGTATGAGCAACTTTATTCCCATATTCATGACAGACAGTGAGAACAAAGCAACAGCAGTCATAAACATTAATGTGTCTCACGCTTGACAGCAAAGAAGTATCTTCAGGTATTGCAAGGGCCATTTGAAGCCTATTAAATGTCTCTCTTTACTTTTAGCTTAATAACATCCAGGTGCTGCTCTGCTTTGAGTTACACATATTTTCCACAGTATTCATTCAACTCTTTTTTTTAATGTAACCCAGAGATATGGGCCGACAGAAAATGTCCACAAATGATCACATGTCACAGAGATTTGGGAAGAGTTGTTTCTATTTATTTTAACATGAACGTGAGAGCAAAAATTGACTCTAATGACGTGTTCAATACATCATTAGTTTTTTTTGAGTTCCAGGAGCCAACCCTTGGCTTAAAGAAACACAGAAATAAATTGTGGTTATGACAGAGAATACGGTCTTTAATTATGTTATGCCTGCTCGCTGATATTTGGTTCTTGTGGTGTCGCCTACATTTCGTGGCCACACTGTGCCAGTTCATAATAAAACCTAATATCATGCACAAGCCGGAGCAAAAGAGCCAACTGGAAGGAAGCCAAACTAGCATACAGAGCATTGCAATTTACATTAATAAAATGACCACAGCAAAAGGGAGATTTATTGTCCTTTTTTTCTGGGATTAAGCCAGTACAGTGCACACTGACATTTATTTGTTGTTATATTTACTGCATGTCAATCAGGGACATCTAATTTAAGAAAAGAGCCCATAATTATATCCTGGCCTTCCAATCAACTCTATATATCCTCTGTGTCTGTTTGTCATTTCAAGACTATAGTAAAATACATTAAAAAAAAACTTCTGTTAAGAAGTTGGAGCCGAAAAGCTGCAAGCCACTGAATAGGAGGTGCGACAAACTTTGCGCAATAAGTGGAAGTGCCACAAGAGGCGCCCTGTTACAAGAAATAAAACCTGTATTTTTTTATTTTTTATCCCTGAAAACACATACAGCAACCTAAGGAGTGGAAGTGCTTGCACCTAAGCAAAACAGAGCGATAATCAAACTGAGCCCTGTTCATAAGAAAACACATCAGATAGGTTATGACTGAAAGACACGTAAGTTCACATTTTTTTAAATAGATATGTTTTAACAAAAAATCAAAATAGCAGTTTTTCTTACCGTCTACTTTCTACTTTACCAATGCTGAGAATGTTAACAGCGGCTCTTGAGGATGTTAATAGTGGCTCTCTCTGTTTACGCAGGAAGCTCTTGTTAGGCTAATATGTTTCGATTGATAATCATTTCTTGTGGAGTCTTTTAAAGTAACCCAACCCTGTGTTTGTTTTTTATTTACTTTTTAGAGGAAAAAAAACACATATATATATACTCTTGGTTGTTCGGTTCTTATGAGCTTAAAACACAAGCCTTAATTTAGGGCGTAACTAAAAACAATGATTACATATTTAGCAGAAACTACTGAATTTGAAAAATGTGTTCATTTATAAATATATATTATTATTATTATATATAGTGACTAGAATGATATATTTGCAGAAACACTTAATTTCCAGCCTAAAACACTTTAAGTCACTCATGCTCTGCGCATCTCTCCACTCCCTCCTGCGTCAAAGCGCATCAGAACGCCACTAAAAATGCGGAGCTCCATCAGCATCCCTCATCCTCCTTTCATACGGGCCTCTCACCCTCCACGGTTCTGCTCAGGAGACTTCGGGGTAACAATTAGACCCCCCCCCCCCCCCCCCCCAAAAAAAAAGTGGCAAAAAAGCATATTAATCAGTCTTCATAAGAAAAACAACCAATAATTCCTTGTTCGATTATCCATAGATAGTTTTCGTGTTCATATCCATTACAAGCTGATACCCACGCTTTTTTTAAAGAAAAAAAAAAGTCCTGGAAAGGAATAAAAATCCTGAAATCCGAAAGGGAAATGTGTCGGTCCTATGTTCTGTTGGATCAGGCGGGCCTCGTGCTGCAGGTGGGAGAGATGCGTGAGCTGAGTGGAGCCCCGCATCCTCCGCGTGTCAACTGTTAAATGTAACATTTCAAAGGATGATTTTATTTCTGTTATTCATTCCTAAAATCCGTAGGACGGGACTCTCATTAAGGGCCGAATAAGCAAGCATCAACACTTTTTTTGCGCTGTCCATAAATGCACGGATCACTTAATAGATCATTAACTCCCGCTATGCTGCTGACATGGACGCTTTTTCCCCCCTTTTAAACATCTCGTCTCTCCATTACAGGCTGTGATTACCGGAGAGGAGGGTGGAGAGAGCTGCCGGCGGGCCCGCCTGGGTCTGTTGACCGCGGCGGACTCGGGTTTTAGCGAAGTTTACTGACCTGCTGGGGCCGCCGGCGGGTCGGCCTCGCAGGGAGGAGGCTTTCAGCTCCGCAACTCTGGCCGCGACTCAGGTTGGAGCTGCAGGGAGGGAGGGTTAACAGAGCATAACTGGGGTTTTATGTTGACCAAAGCAAAGAAAGAGAAGAAAAAAAATGTGTAGGCCTACTTGAGCTGTAGTGATGATGACATGGATAGTCTGTTAGTGAAATGTCACAAGAAGTGACTCTCAAAGTGAAATGTAGCCCAGAACAGGTGACAGTGACCTCGACAAACAAAAACAAAAAAAAAACATAAATCAAAGTTGCTAAATTATAGTTATAACAGATTAAAAGCATAATAATAATACTATTGTATAATGTACTATTACACTGTCGCATTTGCAGCTCCCTACTTCTATGGTTGAATGTTTAACTTTTATTTTAAATAGATTCCGATCTTAGTCTCGCATTAAAAACTATAGGGTTGAACCAAAAAACTCGTCGAGTAATCCCGAGCTCACGCAGAGTTTCAACGGGATTAAGAAATTAGGATGAACAAACGAGACCGTTCATTATCGGCTCTTATATTCCTCCAGCCTGTCTGATCGATACCATTGGCTGGAAACGAAATTATAATCATATTGATGCTTTAAATTGGCTCGTTTAATGACACTTTTCTTTGTAGAAAGGACAGACGTTTGTCCGCTTTAATGCATCTTTATTTGAGTCTTGCTTGAATTTATAACTTTAAAACAAATGTTTTTTTAGTTTCAACTGACCGAGATGAATCTTTAAGACTTTTAAAGGCAGGGTGTGACCTTTAAAAAAAGCGGGATTAGAGAGGAGATTAAAAAAAATCCGAGCGCAGAAGAGAGAAGCTTTCCATTCTCAGCAGCAGCATCAACTGCAGTATTTTCCCATGCTGCTGCTGCTGTTCCTCTTCTGTCCACACAGGGACAGCCTTGAGCCTGTTTGCTTTTTAGTTTGCGTTACGTAGGAAAATCACAGGCCGGGCAAAAACTAATCTTGTGCCTAAAATAGTGGTTTAGTAGATATGTTTAACAACAATTATCATCTGCGGCTTGGAAAGTTTTTTGGGAGAATCATTTAAAAACAATAATAAACAGTCATAACCACTCAAATATATTTGTGAGACGTTTAATAGGATAATGTTTCTTAATCAATCTTGCAGAAATCATTCCGACAGTGTGGCTGCATCTTTAAGCCTGTTTTAGAAGGAGATTGACGCAAAGGTCTATGTAAGTGGGTAAACAAATGTCTTGTTGCGTTTAAATAACAACTTCTCTCGTTGCTTCTGCGCCTCAACAAACAACGTCAAGACATGTTTGACATAAACGTGTCACGTGGGTCTCTCTTCTGCAGCTACCGTTAATGGATACACAACAAAGTCTCTGATCAGTTTGGGGAAAACAATCTACTTTACTAATAACGTTTGGCTGTATGGTACTAAAATCTGTTTTCGGGTTGTTATTGTTTGTTTTTTATTTTTATTATTATTATTTTCATTGAAGCCTTGCATTGATGAGTCTAAGATCCTAAAGATTTCAGAAGAAGAAGAGCCTCCTAGAAGTGAAGGCATGTATGTCCTCCCACCTTCTGCTTTTAGAGAAGTCGGTCAGCTGACTGTCTCTGGCTGTCAAGCCTGAACTGAGCGCCTCCTTCTATCTCTCTCTCTCTCCTTCCTCTTCATCCTCTGCTCCTCTACCTCCCATTGGAGCTCTGGTCACCGTAGATCCTGCCTCCCAGCGCGACGTCAGAGCATGCTGAAGAGATAAAGCGCTGGATGACTCCGAGCGCAGTCCGCTGGATACCAGAGAGAGGAAAGAGGAGAGAGAGAGAGAGAGGCAAGCCCATAAAAAACCTCTGCGGTGCAGAGCTGGAAAAGCAGCTTCTCAGGAAAAAAGGAAAAAGAAGAGCAGGCGTCCTGTTTACTTTGCTTCCTGGCTCCTTTCTTGTTTGTTTTATTTTCCTGGAGTAAAAGAGGAACGTATTACCAAGAAGGTGCGACGTGGACTGGAGCCCGTCTCTGCGCGCAAACCTGGTATTTCTTCTACTATTATTTATGCAAAACCTGCTGTAAGGACAGTTTTTTTTTCTTTTTTATACTTTTGCATTGAGGCAGCGCTGTTTTCTACCTCTGGTCTGCTCTTCTTGACATATTACTACAGCAGAAGTAGGCTATATGACGCAAAGAGAGTGCTGAGCATTAGTCTCAAAGTTTTTCACCACAACTTTTTTTTTCCTTTTTCTTTTTCCTCCCCCCTTCTACCAAACCACATTGTGTTTCATGCTACAGCAAGTCAGCGTAGATTTGCGGAGGAGCCAAAAGAACAATTGCATGAAACAGGAAAGAAAAGAAGGGGCTCTGATTAGCTAATTCGTGTTCTCGACGCTCGCCTCTACCTTCGCGTATCTGCAGAAGAGCCGCGACGGCAGCATGAGCGCAGAGCTGAGTATGGGCCCGGAGCTGCCCAGCAGCCCTCTGGCTCTGGAGTATGTCAACGACTTCGACCTGATGAAGTTCGACGTGAAGAAGGAGGGCCTGGTGGGTCTGGACCGCGGCGCCGTGCGCCCGTGCAACCGCCTCCAACCCCAGGGCTCCGTGTCCTCCACCCCGATCAGCACTCCCTGCAGCTCGGTGCCCTCCTCGCCTAGCTTCAGCCCCACGGAGCAGAAGCACCACTTGGAAGAGCTGTACTGGATGCCGAACGGCGGCTACCACCAACAGATAGACCCGCAGACGCTGAGTCTGACGCCCGAGGACGCTGTGGAGGCCCTGATAGGACCGACGCCGCACGGTCACCCGCAGGCTGCGCACGTTCAGCAGCTGCAGCAGCAGCAGCAGCAGCAGCAGGGTGCTTTCGAGGGCTACAGAGGCCCGCACCACCACCACGGCCACCACGGTCAACAGCAGCAGCAGCACCATCACCCGTACGCGGGGAGCATCCCCCACCCTGATGAACTGTCTGGGCACACGGGCGCGCACAGCCACCCGCACCACCACCACAGCCAGGACCCCGACAGCCCGTCTCCGGTCTCCCCAGATTCCCATCAGCCGCTCCACCACCACCACCGCCACCATCACCACCACCATCAGCAGCAGCACCCGCACGGCCACCTGGGTCAGGCGGCGGCGGGGGCGCACCACGGCGGCGGCCTTAACGTGGAGGATCGCTTCTCGGACGACCAGCTCGTGTCCATGTCGGTGCGGGAGCTCAACAGACACCTGCGGGGCTTCACCAAGGACGACGTTATCCGCCTCAAACAGAAGAGGAGGACCCTGAAGAACCGCGGCTACGCGCAGTCGTGCAGGTTCAAGCGCGTGCAGCAGAAGCACGTGCTGGAGAACGAGAAGACGCAGCTGATAGACCAGGTGGAACAGCTGAAGGCAGAGATCGGCCGGCTGGCGCGGGAGCGGGACGCCTACAAACTCAAGTGCGAGAAGCTGGCGGGCTCAGGAGCCGGCGGCGGGTTCCGGGAGGCGGGCTCCACCAGCGACAACCCGTCATCTCCAGAGTACTTCATGTGAGTCGCCACCATCATCACCATCATCTGCCCCCCTCCCCTGCACCCCCTCCTCATCAGCAGACAATGATCCCACCACTGTCCACTATAACAGCAGGCGAGATTATATTCACGTTAGAGGAATGATCCATTTGAAATTCTCACATTATAACCATCCACATATGTCTGCAGAGACGCAACAAGCGGAGCAGAGGCCGATCAGTCGCTTTTTGTAGAGTCTAGTTGCTTGTAGTGAAGCGAGGGACCTCAGATGAACGTCAAGGCTGCAGCTTTTTAAAAAAAAAAAACTAACCTGTAAGTAAAGATGGAATCAAGCAGTTTTCATTTTATTTTACTTTTTTTATTCTTCTTGACAAGTTGTTCTGCGAAACTCGTGACACTGTTTGTAACCCCCCCTCCCCCCTCCCCCCCCAAAAAAACGAGTAGGCCTGACTTTCAGAACATCACAGCCTGCAGAGTTTGTTCTACACCCCTCACCCCTCCCAAAAAATATATAATCAAACAAACGTGACTCCACTTTATGCAAATGTGCCTCTCATCTACCGGGGGAGAGAGGGAGAGAGGGGGGGGGGGGGACATTTTATGCAACATCTCATTGATTTATTGCCTGCTTGGTTATATTCGAATATATAAAGAAAAGAGGTGAAAATCTGCATTAAATATTAATCCTGCATGCTGGACATGTACGGTAATAATAATTTCTATTTTGTACTTTCATCTTCTCCTGTATATTAAGAGCATGCCGTTGATCTGCGCTTCTCCATTATTATTTCTGTTCTTCTTTCTACAATTTTTTTTTTAAGAGAACACAGGACTGCCGGTGCAGTACCATATTGGGTGAGGGAATGGGGTTTCATGATTCTTATTATTATTATTTTCTTTTCTGGAGCTTGTAAATATTATGCAACTGCACAACAAGATAGAGGAGGCTGGAAGAACTTCTTTTCTTTTGTGTTCCCTTCATTTATGATTTTATCTTCTGTTTCTTTTTGTGGAGGTGTGTCGGAAATAAAGGAAGAGTGTTTTTTTTCTTTCTTTTTTTTAATCTAATTGCATTTAAATACACCAAACTGTGTGTCAAGTGCACTTTTAGATAATGTTTTAAAAGGTTTTCATTTTGAACTTTGCCCAAACCTCCCTACAGGAAAAACAGATATTATGCTGTAACATTAATTTGATATTTGGCCTATTGGCTTCTGAGTAACAATTAAAGAAATTCCGATGATGCAATTTTGTTTTTTATTACTATTGCATATAAAAAATATATTTTTTGAATGTTTTCTTGTGCATGAGCTCCATCCCGACGCGCAGCCAACCTGTTGAGCGTTTCTCACTGGGCCTTTAAAATGAATAATCTGTATTTTAACTACTTAGAAATCTTGCTTGCAAAAACTTTGAAAGTAGAGCTAATATTTAGATAACACATGTTTTTGATACAAAGTTTTAATGTTTTCCTTTTTTTTTTTTCTCTGCCGGTCAGTTAAAAAAAGGGGACTCAGGTTGTGCAAATTTTCAAAATGAAAACAGTGTTTATGATATGTAATACATGTTTTTTTTGTGCGTGTTTATGTCTGTTTTTTATTATTATTTGATGATTCTGGTTCTGCTGGCCAGATGCGTAGTTTAGCAAAAAAAAGTCTTTATTTTAATGATTTAAATTAAAGTGTGAGATCATATCAATTGAGCATGGTGCTTGCATTGAAAACATGTCATTGCATAAAAAAAAAAAAACAATGAAAAAAAACAAAAACAATCTATTTTGGTTTGTTGATTCAACTGTGTTGAAATCGAACTGAAACTGCTGCAGCAGCGGGATGTTTTGTTTTGTTCTGTTTTCCACCGATTTCATGTAAACCTACTTCTAGCGATGACGTGGGGGGGGGGTCCAATTTTCAATCTTGTTTATATATGAGTAATAAGTAACACTTAAAAAAAATGAACTGTTGCATTCAGGCTGGTTTCTGTTTTGTCCTTTTGTTGTTGTTTTTGGAAGAATTAAAGTTTCATATTTTGCTTAATAAAGTCATTGAAATGGCATTTATGATCTCAGATGTTTTGTTTGTTTTTTTCCTTCTTGTCTGAAAACCAATACATTCACGAACTCTTTATTGCAAAAAAAATAAAAAATAAATGTAGAATAACCAATAATACATTCAAATATTTTTCAATCAGATACACCAACTCAAAAAAATAGGAAACAAACAAACAAAAAAAGCGAATGAACTGAACTGCATGAGTTAATTTGGAGCATCCTCTAAACAGATTATTTTTATATTTTATCTCCAGACGTGAGAGTGATGCGCAAACGTTGGTCTGCAGGGATTAGATCACTGGGGTCTAGCAGTTCATGCCCTGCATGGGCCGCTGCTGCAGGGAGATTCTTGTACCTGCTGCTGACGCCTGCAGGAAGCTCCGTAAAAGGAGATCTTTGACCTTGCAACACATAGAAAGGGAAGCAACCTTCCAATTTACGTCAAAGCAATAAAATAAACGTCGCTTTCACTGTGCATACACACACAGGCTAAATCTATTTGCTTCTTGCACAATTTAGATCATTATTATTATTATTATTGTTATGATTGGTCTAAGCGTCCGAACTCAGTTTCACATCAATCGCTCATACGCGCATCCGGGTCTGATATTTTTCTCAGATCATTACTGATGTGTGTCACTCGATTTCCAATCTAATTCCTGCATGCAGACAGGCACATATAATCAACCGCTTTTATTTGCAATAAAAACAACACAGGTACCACATTAGAACACAACTAATATTAATAATTAAAATAATAAAACACACATGTCGCTCATCAGCAATGGAAAGCATGAGAAGCAGGGAGTAAGTGTCGATGCTGGTCCTGCTCTAGAGTTTCTGGTGTCAGAACATTATCTGCTCCGTGTCTGCACATTCTCAAGGACAAAAAAAATAAAAAATAACCCAACCCTGCCAGGCAGAGAGTCAGCCAATGAGACCGGAGCGTGGTGGGACTAGTTTGCTTCCTTCCTCCCTTCCCTCTGGACAGCCGCCGCAGGCTGAGGGCAGGAGTGCAGCTGGGGTGAAGCAGCAGAGAGAGGCCCGGGCAGCCATAATGATTCGAAATAACAAAAAAAAACAAGAGTTTTAAGGTGAGCTGGTTCAGATTTTGTTTGTTTTTTGTTTCTTTTCTAAGAGAGGTTGCAGCCAAATGCACCAAGCCGAACGGGGCTGTGTGAGTTTGTGCAATATAATGCAGTTTGTTATAGCTTAAGATGTCAACACAAGTAAAATGTCAGCTGGGTGCAGAAATTTATTGTCACCAGGGGATCTTGAGCAGATGTCCAAATCCAGTTTTTATTTCCGCTGTGCCAAACTCCTTCCTGTTAAAAATGGTCTTATGGTTTAGTTAACTTAGACGTAATATTAATACAAGATACAGGTGCACCTCAAGAAGTCAGTAATTCTTTTAAAAAGTGAATATCAATTAACAATGATTGCACACACAGTGATTAGTGTTTATCTTTATTACAATGAATGATTATGGGGTACAGCTTATGTAAACCTGTAGTCTTAATTTTTTTTGCATAAAGCATTGAAGCAACAAACAATTCTATGTATTACAGAGCTGCCATTGTTTACACAATCATTAGGAAGAATATTGACCTGACCTCTGTCCAGTTGACATTCACAGACACTCTCCATTATGTGAGTAAGTGACTCCATTTGAAAAAAAAAATGGGTGGAAGGAAAAAAGTCTGCTTTGATATAAATGCACAAGTAACCAGCATAACCGCAGCCCTGAAAAGATTATGAAGTGTAGCTCGTTTAAGGCTTAGAAAGCTTGACACTGGAGTAATTCTTTAAAGCACCGCCACACACAGATGTGTCGAGTAAACTGGATAAACTGTTGAAGTCCCTTTATTGTTTTTACCCCTCTCATGTAATATTACACATTTTCTATAAACTTGAAGCCACAATCAACAAGTTCAACAAATACAAACGCCAGAAAAATTGCACTTTGTGCTTAATTAACTTTTTAGGTTTTGAGACTTTAATTGAGTTATTCCAATTTTGAACAGATTTTTTTTTTTAGATGTAGGTCAAAGGGTCAGAAAGAGGGGAAATGCAAAGAATCAAAGTTGATTCATGCTTCCCTCTGTCGTAAAGCACCGTCCCACACTGCGAAAAGTACCAGTACTTGCTTTAATATCCATGGTATAACTATGCTTTATTGGCCAGCAAATCTTCCATTGCAAGTCTATGGAACATTATTAATAAGAAGAACATAAAAGATACAAGAAGCAACAAAACATGTAAGCTAAAGGCTACTAAAAAGCAATCAGTGGTTTAATAAGACTGCGTATGATTTGTAACTGTACAAGTTATTACAATGTACTCGTACATGATGTGGAAATCCTTCATACATTTTGATGAACAGAGAATTGTGTTAATATTAATGTAACATCTGTTAATATATTTTTATGTGGCATTCACAGTTTACTCTGTGTTGGCTTTTTTTTTCTGTGATCTTAAGAAAATTATCAATTTCACCCCACAACTCAAATTAGTCAGAAGTAATTGCAGTAGGCTTTGCTGCATGTGGGATCCAGTACTGCATTTTGTACAGGAACACTGCCTTGGGTCAGCTTTGGGCAAAACACAATGGAAATTACGTTTTGGTGGCTTCTGGTTTGTAGATTCTGTCCAGAAGGGAAAGTTTTCTCCTTACCAAGAGCTGACATTTGCGAAGAGTAAGAAAGTGAGAGAGGAGACAGGCAGACGGTGAACGTACAAGAAAGCCTCAGCCTCAGCACAGCGGAAGAGCCAAGGACACAGTGACCAGGCATACTGTAATGATTTTAGTCTCCAATCACACGTTTACGCCCCCCGCACACACACACACACCACCCGTGGAGATCCTATCTGCATTAAGTTCCGCCAGGCTCCACCGTCAGCTGCTTCAGCAGATGAAGAGAGTCCTCAGGCAGCAGCTTCGAACCAGGTCTGTTTATGTTCGGTGCCCAGGCCGCAAAACATGTCTGAGATCCACAGTCAGTCCCTGCAGTCAGAGACTCACGATGGCTCTGCCTCAGCCCCGCTGCAGGTGCTTCAAAGTCTCTGAAGTGAGTAAACTCTAAAATCAGATTCGAAACCCCACAAACTAATTTGCATTGATGCATAATTTAAAAGAACATGGGTTGTTTATTTCTTTAGTAATCACTTTCCCAAGTATGAGAGTTCTGCGTTTGATCTGTCCTTGATTGAATTAAATGTTTTTCAAAAAGGTCCATTTTGATTTGATCACGCATGTGAAGAGAAAAATGACATCCCTGTCCACGCAAACCCCAACAGAAGTAACACTCCTGTTCCAATAAAGCCCAGTGATTGTCTGACAAATTAAAACAAGATTTCTTCAACAGAGACACTCATGCAGAGAAGAGAAAAATTACTATTTATATAAAGTGTATTTCAGACTTTAAATAAGAAAGAGGCAGATATTGTAAAGTTCTAATCTGTGTATGTTGATCACTTTTTTAAGGTTAGTTTGTTAGTTTTTATTTATTTTATGTATTTCGTAAGCCTTGCAAAAGTATTCAAAACCCTGGATTTTTTTAAACATTTTACTAAATTGCAACCAAACACTTAAAACACAATGACTTCAGTAGTTCATAAATGTGGAGTTGGACAATAGATGATATTTGAAATTTAAATAATTGTATAAAAAGTAATCGGAAATATTTAAATTCCATTTATTCTTGTACCCCTAAATAAAATCTAATGTAACTCCTTGCCTTAAGAAGTCATTTGTTAGAAGTCCATCTGCGTTTATATATTCTCAGTATAAATGCAGCTGCTCAGTGTAGACCAAAGATCTTAGTTAGAGAATATTAGGGAACAAACCATTTAATCCCGCATCTGAAGATGGAAAGACTATGGCACAGCTTTGAACCTACTGAGACATGGGTTTGTAACTAAAGTGGCAAGCGGTGCAAGGAGAACATCAATGTCAAAGAAGCAACCAGAATGAACAGTGACTCTAGAGGAGCTGCAGCTCCACTGCTAGGGTGGGAGAACCTTTTGAGGGGACAATAATTAGTTGTGCACTCCAGCTTTTACAGAAAAGTAGCAGCCAGAAAGAAGTAGTTAAAAAACAAAACAGAGGAAATCTGATTAGCAGCTTGCTTTAGGTCATGTAGAAGACAATGGTTTGCTCAGATGAGTTCAAACTAAAACGTATTAGCAGACAAACAAAATGGTATGTGTTGCATTAAACTTGGGATATCAGCATTTCCGCTCTACAGTTTTGTTAGGAATCCACTGCACTCATTCTAGCTCATGGGGAGAGAAATGGGTGTAGTCTCAGAGATTTGAAAAAGAAAAAGATAATAAATGTTTTTGCAACACTAAGTAATTTTAGTATTTTCTTGCATTCACTGTGGCTGATGGGAATCTCCGTCAATACGATGAAATACACCAAATGTGATTTGGTGGTTGTAGATCTTCACTTTCTTGCTTTCTTGAACCTTACCTCACATTGCTCCCCATCTTTCTCTTTATGTATTCTACTATAAACCCTCTATAAACACGAACAAGCCTGTATTATTCAGGTCATGGCAGCATCTGGTGTTCATCTACAGTCTGTCAAATCACACATGCATAAATAGGAAAACACATTCCTGTAATAACACAAATAATGACAGTTTTTTTTGAAATTTTACAAGATGGGGTAAGTAAAAAAACATGTAATTAACTAATCACGCAATAGGTTTAGGAAGAAGTTGGGACAATGCCTGCTGTTTATTCTTTAAATATCTTATTGATCCAATCTCAATTCCACAATCATATTAAAAAGCTTAATTTCTACAAAAGTGGCCCATTTATTTCCACTGCCCACACCTCTACATAATACATCTGTATACTCATAGTCACAGTCAGTCAATGGCCTCGTCTACAAGTGACCAAAGCCACAGCGCGTTGATGAAAGTGACCCTTGTGTATGCCTCTGTTTCCAGGATGTGAAACCCAATTCCGGGTGGGATTGATCCTTGTCTGGCCACAGTGGGTATAAGACCAGCAGGGGAAGATAAAAGAAGACGCTGAGTGGTCAGTGATACATTCGAACCATCAACTTCAACTGCAGACAGTGACCTGCAGTATATTTTTAAACTGCAGCAAATCTGAGTGGTTTAAAGAAAACTGGCACATCATTGATCACATACGTTTTTAAGTACATTAAGAGGAAACAAAAATGTTAATTACTGTATTCTAGCCATTATTAATGCAACAAACAGTAAAGATAAGATAAGATAAGATAAGATAAGATAAGATAAGATAAGATAAGATAAGGTAAGGTAAGGTAAGGTAAGGTAAGGTAAGTTTGCTTTATTGTCATTTCACGGTACTTAAGACGATAAATAACCAGTTAAAGAAAACTCAAAACTATAATACAGAAATTTACACAGTGAATGTATGAAAATGTATAGAGTAAATATAGAATATAATTGTGGAGGCCCAGAGTATCTTAAAAAAAGGAATTTCAATAAATATGTATATAATGTTCTGTTTTGTAGTGATGTTCTGTGATTATCTTTTAATTGTCTCTTGCAAACGTATTTAGGAGGTTTATATAAGAGGGATTGTATAGACAAAAAGAAAGTTGTACAAACATAGCTGTGAAGTTAAACGAAAAATTATAAAATGTAAAAAGTAAAAATTTAAGTCCTACCACAGATCAGCACTTTTTGTACTTCTTATCATTTATAAACTGCCTCGCTCTAAAGTCAAGTCAAGTCAAGAGGCTTTTTATTGTCATTGCAACTGAGTACAGATACACAGTGCAATGAAATTACGTTCCTCCGAAACTATGCTGCAACATGGAACAACAATTTATGTATAAATCCTGATGAATCCAGTCAGTTTGGTAGATTGCAGGCATGTCTAGATAACATAAAAATGTGGATGACTTTAAACTTTCTGCTCTTGAACTCTGAAAAGACAGAAGTTGTTATCTTTGGACCAGAACCTCTAAAAAGAAATTGCTTAGTCAGCCAAAAAAGCTTTCGTCTGCCGGATGGCATCAGAGCGAAGAGACTGTGTAAGGGGTGGGTGGGGGTCGTCCACAATGCTGGTGGCATTGTGGATGCAGCGTGTGGTGTAGATGTCAGTGATGGAGGGAAGAGGGACTCCGATGATCTTCTCAGCTATCCTTACTATCCGCTGTAGGGACTTGCGATCAGAGATGTTGCAGTTCCCAAAGCAGATAGTAATGCAGGTGCTCAAGATGCTCTCGACAGTCCCTTTGTAGAACATGGTGAGGATGGAAGGTGGAAGATGTGCTTTCCTCAGTCTCCGCAGGAAGAAGAGGCACTGCTGGGCTTTCTTCTAAATTGAGCTGGTATCGAGGGAGCAGGTGAGGTTCTCTTCACAATTTCCACTGCAGAGCCGTTGATGTTCAGCGGGGAGTGGACACCTGGAGCTCTCCTGAAGTCAACAACCATCTCTTTGGTTTTATCCACATTTAGAGATAGGTTGTTTGTTCTGCACCAGTCAGTTAGCAGCTGCAACTCCTCTCTGTATGCTGACTCGTCATTCTTGCTGATAAGGCCAACTACAGTTGTGTCATCAGCGAACGTGATGATATGGTTTGAGCTGTACTTTGCAGCACAGTCATGAGTCAGCAGTGTGAACAGTACTGGACTGAGTACACAGCCCTGAGGGGCACCGGTGCTCAGTATGGTGGTACTGGAAATGTTGTGTCCAATCCTGACTGATTGTGGTCTCTTAGTCAGGAAATGCAGGACTCAGATGCAGAGGGAGGAGTTCAGGCCCAGCAAGCTCAGTTTTGCGATCAGATGCTGAGAGATAATGGTGTTGAATGCTGAACTGAAGTCGATGAACAGCCTTCGAACATAACTGTCTTTGTTGTATAAGTAGGTGAGTAGAGTGCAGTTGCGATGGCATCGTCTGTTGAACGGTTTGAACGGTTACACAAACATGCAGTCAGTCCAGCGAGAAGGGGAGCTGGTTTTTGATGCGACTCATGACCATCCTCTCAAAGCACTTCATGATGATGGGAGTAAGTGCAATGGGACGGTGGTCATTGAGACAGGACACTGGGGACTTCTTAGGCACAAGAACGATGGTGGTGGACTTGAAGCATGTTGGCACGACAGTAGTGCTCAGAGAAATGTTGAAGATGGCTGTGAAGATATCTGCGAGTTTTTCTGCACATACTCTGAGCACTCTGCCAGGTTCTGTCTGGTCCTGGGGCTTTCCGTGGGTTCATTCTGTGTAGAGTTCTTTTCACATAGGGGTCTACATGTCTGACAGAATGCTCAGTTTTGGTTCTCATCTGACAAGATACCTTTTTTTCTACCTTTTTTATGGCCATGGACAGAGCAGTGCTTGATGACCTTCAAAGTTTGTGATGCTGTGTTTTATAACCTCAGCTGCTTCAAACATCTTCATGACTACAGTAATCTATATCTCCTTTATATTGTTTGAGTGCTTCAAAACCTGGGTGGATTTATACTGAGATGAAATAACATAAAATTTACCTCTTTTTTGTAATTAAGTGACTGTTAAAGGCAAATGGTTGCACCATATTTTATTTGGGAGTATCAAAGTAAAGTGAACTGAACACAAATACATGCCTTGCCTTCCAAATTTTCACTTGCAAAAAAATGTTAATGTAATAATGAAATGTCCCAAAAACCCAAGTGGTTTAAGTTTCAGCTTTTGACATAAAGAACCATAAAAGTTTTGAGATAGGTCTTGTTTTAAGATGGATAATGCGCACTTTGGTCTTTCGCCTTCTCTCAATTCCTTCTTACAGCTAGCTAGTGGAATCTCACATCAAAATTCCTGAACTCTTATTATAATTGTAAAGTAAACTAACTCCCAACCTACCTGCTAGGTAACTTCTCTGAAGGCTGTTCTGTCTTTCGTCAAAGCTGCCTGTTTGCATATGTACCCTATCATCCCAACCGTTTGCTTTGCACTCCAGTCTGTTGTCGCCTTAGGACGTGAGGTAAATAATTGAATGGCTCCATTAAAAAATAAAGTGTGGGATGGGGGGTTAGAGGAAGAGTGGAGGAGACGTTGAAGAGCTGCTGCAATGGACAGGTCACTCATATTTACAATCACCAAGCAGGGAGTGGCACGATTGCAAACATACTTTAAACTGTTCTCATTTCTACCAAGGAGGTGTCTGGACATTAGAAGCATTACCGGCGCTGGACTGTGAATCTGGGGTTGGAACAGGAAGTGGCACTTCAACATATTTCCCCTCTGATCTGTTGGGACCGAGCCACTTCCTGTAAAACAGGTGGAGGGAGGCAACATGGAACTACTGCCACAGATTAGTCTACTTTCACCCCAGTCAACCCGTTTTCCACTAGGACCCAGTAAAATCCAGCTGGCAAATTTCATTTCTATATGCCATAGCTGGCAAATTTAATTTAAACCCTGCCAAGGGAGCTTTAACTGCTAAAGTGCTTATGACATTGCAGTTTTTGAGAGTATTTAATTTTAAAGGGGAGCCATTATCAGCTTCTGAAAAGCTGAAAACACACATTGGGGCTTTGGAGCGGAAACAATTTTAAGTCATTTTTGTTAACTCATTATTATAGCACTTTTTACACCAAGGTCCTAGAATAAATGAATCCAAGCAAATAAATGAATAAATAATAAAAATGTATAAATAAAATCTTTAAACTTATTTTTATAAGCAAATAGTTAACACTACATAGGGCATTTTGTGTACAACTGTATTTTGCACTCATTATTTGTGACTTCTATGCAGAATTACATATCTAGTTTTTAACAGATCAGTGGAATTAATATTTTTTTCCTTTCTTACTTTAAATCTATTCCTCAACAATCATCCTTACAATTGATGTATGTACTGTACAGTTCAGAGTTCCTTGTTGCATCAACGGTCCTCAGATTACAGTACTACAATACGCTGAAAGGAAGGAATTTCCTTTTAATAAACCTACTGAAATACTTCCCAAAAGATGAAAGCAAAACTGAAAGTTAGTTTGAACAGCACTTTGTTTTGTTTATTCCCTCTTTTGTTAAAGAAAGCATACTATTTTTGTTTTGAGTCCTTTCTAAATTCGATTTTGTGCTAATTATTAATATCTAATGTTGCAAGCTGACAACAGTTAATCACAAAGGCATTTGTTTAACCTTAAAAACTACATCTGATTTAGCTCTTAATGTAAGCTTTGCTCTTGAAACTTAGATGGCTTCTAACAATGGTTTTAAGTTTCTACTCCTACACCATAATTATTTGGTTTGAAGACCAAGTTTGATAATACTTTTCCTTTAGCCTCTTTTAGGTGAAGGTGCAGTCCAGTAAAGGAGCAAGACAATAGGCAGAGACCTCAAAGTGCTCTTTTAGTAATTTAATGTGATACAAACAATCAAAAATGCAATAAAATAACAAATTCATGCAATTCCAACAATGTATACGTATGTTCGCCATATTGGCTGCTCAAATGCTTGAATTTCAACTTCAGCTAGAATTCCACAATATTTTTTTGACTTAAAAAAAAGCGGTAGTGTTTTGCCTTAAGGAAGACTGCATTTCCCATGATGACCAGCGCATAGTGTTGTAAAATCCTGATCCCCCTGTCAGCTGCAGGTGGATTAAAGTAAAATCCTGATCTCCCTTTCACCTGCAGGTGGATTAAAGTACATTTCTGTTTCCAGTGGCTGTGTGAAGGTTGGATAGAGATGAGGTGATGAATCTAATTGTGGCGAAACAATGTCATATGATAATGTTGAAAATAAGAAACGGGAAAAGTGATGAATGCCGTAAAGCAGTCGGCACATTTGTAGTTGTTTTGTGTTGCAGAGTTCCTGTCACCCTCCTCAAAGTTAGTGCCGGTTACAGTGATACAGACGTATAATCAAAAAAGTTATGAAAATATTTTATGAAGGTTGAAAAGTTACTTAGTGTTGCTTTAATATTTACAGAACAATAACTTAAATGTTTTTGTATTTTAACTTTTTAATGTGTTTACTCTTTTCTCACCACCTTTTCACATTCCCGAAGATTTAAATACTTCTTAAATAAAACTATCCACTCAAAACCCAAAAAAACTCATATCCACTCAGACATGAATCTAACCTGTTGGTGTTCCTTATTTCTAATATACGTTTTTGTACCATATTTGGATGTGAAGATGTATTTTAAAAATGTGTATAGTTTTGTCAAATGTAAACTTAAGTTTGAATAAATTCATTGACTGGTTTCCTATGTGCAAAGAGTAGCTGCTCAGTGTTTTAAGGCATCTGGATGTGGTGAAGATGGCGTACAGTAGATCAGAACCAGCATTAAAATAAAAGAACAGGGGATTTTAAATGACTTGAAACATAACAGGGGTGTAAGTGATGGATGGGCTGGTCTTAGTATTTTAGAAATTGCTATAACTGTAACTCTGTATCAGTAACATGCAATTTCAAATGTACATTTATGTTTGATCGTTGTCAGACATTGAAGTAAAATATGCCATTTTGGGGTAATCCCTACCTATTAGACACAGAACATGTCTGCGTGTAATACATTTGTCACTTTTCTCTACTAATTTGATGATAATGTTCCCCTGATCCTTTTTATTTAGTCCTATTCATCTCATTCTCACCTTTTTCTTTCCTGGTCGTTTTTTTTTTTTTGTTTTCTGAAGCTTTCTAATTTATTTTACAGCCCCTGATCTCTATTTAGATTCCCTCGTTCAGAGCTTGGAGTTGCCATGATTTTCCCCATTGCCAACATCTGTAAGTGGTTTGCAGGCAAGACACACGATGGAAAAACAAGAAATAAAAAGCAGAATGGTGTTACGCTACTGGGGTTAGATAGAAACAGAGGCTTTGAGAAGATTATGATTTGAAGGCCTTCAAAGGAGGCAGACCATGGTTCTTTTTGACCAAAGTAATAAAGTTTGCTAGGAAATATTTGCGTTTTTTGTTTTGTTTTTGTTTTGTTTTATGGGTTTAAGTTTGTGGGACCCCACATTTTTGTTTACTAGGGATTGACCTCAGTCACGTGTTGGGTTTTAGGCATATTGGTCCTAAGCTGCAGCAATTTTAAAGAGATTATGTTTTTGGAAGCGATTAAAAGAAGTAGATACATTGAAGGGAGCTAATGAGGGGTTTCTCCCCTCTCCAGCTGCCAGCTTAATTTCAGTGCTCACTGTCCTGTTGATAATGCACATTACAATAGTATTACTGTGGCATTAGAGGCTTTACACTGCTGTGGCATTAGGAGCTACACTGTTGACAATGTAGTACAGGCTCAGATGTTTGTGCACTTTTTTTTTTGTTTGAGCTCTTGGCTGTTCTCCATAAACATGTTTAAGGGGGAGAGGCAGGGTTTTTGTGTACAGTGGAGTCTCATTAGGTAATGAGGATGATTACCCTGTAATAGGTGGTGCAGAAGAGTGGCAACAGCCTCAGAGCAGGAGGGGTGATTGGGGGGTAACATGTGTCTGTGATTAGCGGCAAAGGCGCATACCATTTATTTGACAAAAGCTATCTGTGTCTCGTGATTGGCGCAGGGCTGTCGTCTGCATGTCTACTTGGCCCTCAGTGTCCTTGACTCGGAGGGTAGACAGACAGATGTGGTGTGAAAGGGGAGCAGAGGAGGAGTGTATGCAGTGAGTGTGGAAAGGTACTGGGCTGAGAGTCGGCTGTGGTTAGAGGTAAAGACTGGAATATTGGATGTGAGTTTTGTGGGTCAGACTCAGGGATGGAAGGGTTTTGTCTGAGTGCCCCAGCAACAATGTTTTATTATATCAATGAGCCCAAACTTTTTTGTTACCTTAATTAGGTCCCAATTATGCCAACAAGACAGCTCTGACCCTACAGTGTCCAGAAACATGGTATAACTGGTACCTGGCTGTCATCAATAGATCCTTTGGGGATTTTTAAGTTTGGGGGCTGGGTTTGTTGTGGATCAGATTTTGCTTTCTAAAGGTCAGATCAGAGCCCATTTTAATTGTTTCTGGATACTCTAGAGACAATCAAACAACTCAGTCTGTTTGTAAAGAGATCTAAACAATTTATAAAGCTTTTTGCTGCCATACTGATGGAGGAGGGACGCTCAACTAGGGCCTTTTATAAAGGTATTTCCAAACAGACCTTATTAGAGCTTAGTTGTTTAGTCAAATTAATTTATAGTTTTCCAATTGATTACTAATAAAATATCCACTCAGTATTATAGTCTACTGTATATATAGTATCCCAATATTTAAGTAAAACATTTCTGTGGAAGGGTTGGAACAAACAGCTTGAAGCTTGAAGTTATGTCCTCACATGCTAACTGTTTGGGCTTCAAGTGGTTTATTTCAAGGAAAGGTTATAAAACAATATCTCAATCCATGAGCTGGAAGAGCTGCAGAGAACCTCTGCTCCTACAGGACAATATGTTAGAAAGGAAATAGTAGGTTGTGTGCTCCACAAATAGTGGTTTATTGGAAGAAAAACCCAAATATCAAACAACACTCCATAACATTCCATGAATGGGAAATATAAAAAAAATATAAATCACACATTCAAACTTTCTGAGTTTGATGCACACCACAATATTGGGCAAAAAATAACACAATACACTGCAGAGAGCATGTAACATGGAGGAAGCAGAATCATATTGTGTGGATTATTTTCTTTAGCAACTACATGGAAGCTGAGTGGAGGTAAACAAAAGTGCCCTCACGAAAACTAAACTTGGCTTTAAATGGCCACAAGGTTCCCTGGGGTTCCAACCATAAGTCTAAACAAATAATGTCAGAAGACCATTGTCACTTACGTGCAAGGGAGTAGAGTCCCTGGTTGCATCACAACAGTGACTCCCACACTTCCCTGAACATTCCCTTTTCTGTTTCTTTTCTATTTTTTTTACGTCAGACAAAGAGCAACAGATTGAGAAGACTATTCAAAATGTACCTAATATATCCATCGTGGCATTGTAATTGTGTGGCATACAGATCATGTCATCACTACTTTTTGACTTTAGGGCTGTCTATTATACAATGACCACAAACAGAGCTGTTGCCCATTTGCAATGAAAAATTTACCAAACTGTGTAGAGAAGAGCTGATGCATGCATGACTACTGGTAGAAGAGGAAAAACCTAAATGTACAGAGAGAGCTAGAAAGTAATAGTTTAGGTCAAACCAAACTCATATTTTAGCATAGTCTAGTCAAAGTTTTGTCTTTCTGGTGTCCTGCCAGGTTTAGATATGTTTGGTTCAACAAAACTGAGTCAATTGATCAGGTCATCAGCATGACCCTGGAGAACTTAACTTTATACTCACGCGGTATCATGGACTAGGAACATCTCTAAGGAGGACACTGGACCTCGAAGCATGGATTTGAAGCCACAAGGTATATGATACACATTGATATTAACATCTGATTGACCTTGACTATTTTACATAAAAGAGTGTGGGTAAAAAACAAACAAAAAAATGTGTCTGAATGTGTAGAGCTAGTAGATGTTGCAAACTCTATTAGCTTTAAAAAGACGCTTTTCAAAGTATTGACCTAAGTGGTTAACACAATGCATGCACAAAATTGTTTGTCTTTGTGTAAACAATTTGTTTTACATTTCTTTTAATTTACTTCAGCTATCCATTGCTTTGAGTTTAACATTCGTGGCTGTAAAAGGATAATATGTAAGAATTCTAATTGGCCATGAATGCTTTGTAAAGTACTGGACAGTTGAGTAGCATGGTTAACTTTTAAACATTTTTTAGTTTGGCATACAGCTCTTCATCTCCATCAAAGTGAAAATTTTTCCTGTATGTGTGAAGACAGGCTACCCTGTGTACGGAGTTACCCTCTCAGTTCCTCTTTTTATAAGTAGGCAGGTATTTTTATCTAGGATAATGTGCTGACCCAGTCTCAGGTAATTACACCCCTGTTGGGGTTTTGGCACAGACATGTCAGGGCGGCGCTGAGTGCACCTTACACCCCATCCATGTAAACCACACTTATCTTGCTATTTACAAGCAAGCACAAAGTCATGCTTCACATGGCGCAAAGAGGAGAAAAGGGCATACCTTGGAAAAGCCGGAGAGGGTTTCTCCTAGCAGAGGTCTGATGACATCTCATCCTTCAAAAAAAGGACACAAAAAGCAACACTCTCTTTTACATTTAAGTAAAGAGTTTAACCAAAGTAAGGAATAACCTAAAAAGAATAGTGTCTAACCAATGGATTCTGGCAGTATCATAGTTGTGTGTAGTTTAACGAACTGCATTAATTCAATAAAAAAAAATAAAAAAAGCATACAAAATTCAGACACGTTCTAATCATTTCCTGGACAATAACCTAAAGATGATAAATAAACGTTAACCATGAATATCGTTTTTGGAACTACTCTTGAATACCTTTGGAACAATGACTTTTATGTGCTAGATATAACGTGTGTGGTAGCATGTATCAAACAAATGGCAAAGAAGACTAAGTTTGGTCATTGACTTCTATGCAGCAACAAGGCTTTTTGTCAATACAACTTTTACAGTTGATAATGTTTTTATTTCTCCATATACGGTTACATTTTTAAGAGAAAAAATGGATTAGTTAGTACAGATAAGTGTTGGGGTTGGGTTCCCGAAAAGACTAAAAAGCTCATTGCTTGCAATGATGACAAGCCTTTTATTATATTTTGAGTGTTTTAGTAATTACTGACAATAATAGTTATTGGTTGTGAATGTGTTTCCATATGTTTGCCCTGCAATAGAGGGATTTTCTCAGTGTTCAGAAAGTACTCCAGCTTAGCTCATTGATTAGGATAGATTCTCCTGTGAACTAAATATAGTACAGGAAATGGATAGATGGAAAGCATATTTGAAGCAGTTTCCTGAATTTCCTTAATTGCAGCTATAGATAAGAAGAGTGAAACACTGAAAGACAAAGTAGTTGTCCAAACTAGAACTACACATTGCAAAGAAACAATTGTGTTAGTGATCTATTCATCTATTATTTATTTAGCTGCATAAAGCGTAAAATGGGGGTTGGCGTCTGAGTCCAAGGTTAACAGGCCAAAAGAAGGATCTTCATCCTGTTTCCAGTTCAGGTACATACCAACAGTAAAACATTGTGATGGTAGTGTGGTCTTATGTAGATTGTTTGTTACTTTAGGATTGGGAAGACTTGCTTTAATTCATAGAAATCAAAAAAGTTACTGTCAGGCAGTCAGTGTTTAATCTTAAGATTAAGCACACGTGCAGGACAATGCTCCAAAGGAATGTTGTGAAGTGACCAAATCAACGACTGAATTTGACCAAGGCGCCGTGACGTGACCCTAAAATGTTGGTTTATTGCACCAAAGAACTCCAATGTGGCTGTTATAGAAAATACACAAAGAAAAATTGGACAAACATCCTAATATTAATGTAAAAGACTCAAATTTGGATAAACACATTTTTTACAATCACAGTATGTTTCATGTTCACAAAGCACCAGGTTAGTTGTGATAGCTTTTTTCTTCATTCACTAAAAAAGGAATTTTAAAACAGCATTTTGTGTTTACCCATATAATTTTTTATATCAATATTTGTTTACTAAACTTAAATGGGCAAGTAGGGAAAAAAGGTAAAAGCGGAGGGAATCTTGGAGAGGGCAAACACTTTATACACAACTCTATATAGACAAAACTGAACAGCCTGACAAACACAAGACAATTACAACAACACTGCCTGTTTGGTTGTAATTATAAATATGAATGAATATTTCAATAAAATGTTGACACAACCTGAAAAGAAAAATCAACATGAAAGCAACTTTTTTTAGTCTTAGTGTGCTAGGACAGCAAGTTCTTTTTTACAAGAGACTTTCTCAAGTATCTATATATTTTCTCTCCCATTAAACGCATGTTCTATGGAAACTATGTGCTGTGTGTTGCAAGGCAAAGCAGAGGCGGAGGGAAATGGCTGTGGTCAGGCCATGGTCCTTGAAAGAGAAAGGGAGACCAA
Source organism: Orestias chungarensis (assembly GCA_032876305.1). Lineage (NCBI taxonomy): Eukaryota > Metazoa > Chordata > Actinopteri > Cyprinodontiformes > Cyprinodontidae > Orestias > Orestias chungarensis. The sequence continues at coordinate 458,968 of JAVLVB010000779.1, read as the reverse complement.
AGCAAAGGGAGGAGGACATAGACAGGCAAAACATTAAAAAAAACAATCTAAAACGAAATAACTTTCTAATTTAGATCATTTAAAGAATTGTACTTGTACACACAAACACACTCGCTAACAAAAATGCAGCAACAAAAACACACATTGTAGTGTTCCAGCTGATGTGCTGTGTGTTGTAATGCACTGATGGGAATGTGCCACTGCACGTTAATTCTCCTTTCACGCTTGCATTGAGGAACACAGAGGCTCTAATTGATGCTAAACAAACTGCTGACCCAAACTCCGTTCGAAGGTTTGTCAGTAATGTGCACACACAAGCACACACTCTCAAACAAACTATTAAGTCTGCTGCTGGTAGTGAAATTCACAAAAAGCAAAATTTTTGTGGCTAAACTAAAACAAATCTAAGGGACTATGAATTGGCATGAATTCCTTATGTCTTGCAAATCTTCTTCCTCTTGAATAGGAGTGATTTACCTTTGATGACAGTCTGAACACCTGGAAGCATATGTGCATGTTCGTGTCAGATTGAAATTTTTTAGAGCTGATAAGGCCTGTTAGGGTAAACGCGTGCAAACAAACATAGCCACGGATACACAGATGACGGCCCAAAAAGGAAGCTCCAGGCAGGCACAACGCTGCCTTTGTGCATGCCAGATTTCCCATGTCTCACCGCTTCAGCCCACAGATAGATCATTTGAGTGTATCCCTCTGTATGAAGGGCAAGTGCATGCATGCCAAAGAGAGAAAGAAGGAGGGAGGAAGACAGTGAAAGAGTGGGAAAGAAGTTACGACCCAATCGGCTCTCTTTTCACACTTTCCTCTTGTCTCCCATGTCTTTGCCTCTTTCTCTCCCTCTACACCCTGCCCCTTCTCTCTCCACAGAGGAATCTAGTCTCTCCACTGGGACTGGAGTTCTTTGAAGGTGATCCAGAACTGTGCTGCTGTTGCTGCCTCTGTTCTCCTCCCTCTCTGCCCAAAACCACCCCTCCCTTCCCCCTGAATCCCTCAACCCCCCACTCTCCACCCTGTGCTTCCACCCTTGAGCCCTCAGGGGGCCTGGATCCCGCTCAGCCAAGAGCAGCCTCGCTCTAAATCCAGTCCCAAGCTTAGCACTTATACTGCAGGCCTAGCTGACTGTCCCACTGCACCAAGGAGACAGTAGGGGGCCTAACAGATGAAGATAGCATGTGGGGGTGGGAGTGGGGGCAGGTGTGTAGAGGGGAAAAGACAAGGATAAGCTATTTGTTCTGTATGCATATGTAACATTTTAGAAAAAGAAATCAAAGGATTGGATTTTGCAAAACGTCTTTCAAGAGTGCAACACTTCTCTCTTCTCGAATCACACTTTTTCCTGTTCTCCTCTACTCCACTGTTTATTTTTATTTTTATTTCATCCTTATACCCCCTCTCTTTTTCCATCCCATTTCCCTCCTTTTCCCTCCATCCCAAGGGCAAGCTCTTCGCAGACCCGTCGGACTGGTTTCTTTGGCACGTTCGCACACACAATCACATGCTGGGGTGCCAACATACACTCAGACACACACCTTACCACTTCAACAGAGGGGTCTTTTGCTGGGTGTCTTGCAGTCAAGCAGGAAAAGACAGACACTGACAAACAAGCAGAGGAAGAAGGGAAAAAAGAGGCAGATAAAGAACAGGGGTTAACTGGAGGGATGTACATTCCTTTGGCTTGCCTGGCTCTGGAGCACAGGAGACGTGTTGCTGGCTGTTCAGTTTATTATCCCCAAGCCATATGGGTTGGCAGGCTTACAGGGTGTGGTGGGATACATTAGTGTGTGCGCGTGCGCACGTGTGTCTGGATAAGTCAGGGTAAGTCGGAGTGTGATTAAACTTGCATTATGTCTTTTGTCACATACAATATGAATCTGTGTGTTCTAGACCACAATGACCTTTCTCTTGTGTAACTGAAAGTTATTAAAGACGATGTTTTTTTTTATATGAAAATCCCTTTTAGCTTATTTAAACCTACTTACAGTAAACGACAGAGTTATTGGAATGACACAAAAAACACGTTTTGAGGAATAATGAACCAACTGTAAAATATTCACAGTCACATGAGGACATTGTGTCATTCAGTGCTTTCTGAAAGTCTTAAGAATAAAGGAAATTTTTAATGTACTGCAAGTGGGATCTTTCTGTGCTGTGGCCATCATTAATCAGGGTTGAATTGGCACAGTTGTAACTATGACTTTTTGGTAAATAACAATTGCATCATAAGTTTTATGGGATAAAGCACACCACTGTTGAAACAAGTGACCAATTTGCAGCTTTTAAAAACAATGTATATGAAGTCTGTGTTTGGGTTACTACGTCTTGATAAGCGTCATCATAAACATCTTCATAGAATTCCATTCGTGCAAGCTGAAAAAGCTATTTTCATACAGGGCTTGAACCCTTAAATCTGGGGCCATAAAACATATTTTCACATGGTAACAACTTGTCGTTAATAATTCAATCTGACTCCAGTACTGCTCAGCAGAGTTAATTTAGATTCTGACAGATGCAAAGGCCGACTGCAAAAGCATATTAACATTTTTTTGTATTTAGTTCTTTATGGGCTTCAGTTTGCTTCACTGGGATATTATGCCTAAACTTTGTAAGCACATACTACAGCGCAGCTGTTTGCAAGCCTACATTTTTTAAAAATATTGGTGAACCACAATCTAAATATATGATTTTCTGAGTTTCAAAAGAAAGATCTGTCACGTGCAGCTTTTTCTGATGGCTTTCTTTGTCTACTTCCTCTTGTTTCATCATTTGCCCATTTTCAAAGTGGTTCCAGTATCCAAATGGTATTGAAACATTTGCTTTTACCCTCAAAAATGCATAACAGAAACATCTATTCTGTTCACAGTTATAAGTCAACAGCTATTTGGCAAATCTTAAATTGAAATCAAAAACTTAAGACAGTGTAGGTGTACTTATATGTATTGTAGATTATTGGTTCCTGTCTTGTCCATATGAATGTGTTGCTTTTGTTGAGCAATGGTTTTGTATAATGCCTGTGTATAATGATGAAGGGTGAAAATCTACACACAAAAGCAAAAGCCATAATGAAAGCTGTACTAGCAAGTTAATCCCAATTTCAGTTTTAGCATAACTTCCATTTTGGCTTTTGCTTTTCTGTTGTGGCTTTTGTATTTTGTTTAACCTCTTTGGCAAATGAAGGCTTCCAGTGTCCTTCTACAGCGCTGTGCTATGAAGTTCAAATCCACAAGAGAAGGATTTTTTAAATAAGAAGACTACTTGTGGTATCAATATTAAAACACTTAAGTCTAACTCCTATGTAATATAATTACAACCCAAAACTAGGTTTTATCACTTAGAAAAATTATTAAATTATTAAATTATTAATTATTAAAATTTCAGTACCTATCAAAAAATAACAAAATTGATCAGACAAATATCAGTTCCACGAGCACTTCTGTTACATTCTTCAGTCCTTATTTATTCCTTTTAACTGTGTGCATTTTTTCTTAACTCCCTTTAGTGTCTTTTTGTTGTTTCACCCCTATAACATCAAACAAGTCAGGTGCAGTGTGTCCCTGCGTTGGACTGCTGCTAATACTGTGCACACATGTATGTGTGTGTATGAGTGTGAGGAAGGCACGGGCTATCTATAGCCTATGTATCCCCTGGGGATTTGAGTCTTAAACTCCATATTCATGACACATCACTGTGGGGATTAGAAGGGCATCATCAGATAGAGGGGCTTACGTCAGTGGACACACACACAGCAGAAAACAGCAAGATGCACTCCCGGCATCAATCTCAACCCTGAAAATCACAGCTATCCACTTTCCAGGACCTTCCTTTAGTTTCTGGGACAATTGCTTTCTTCTAGCATTGATGTAGCGATTATTTACATTTACTAACAGTCATAAAAGTCCTTTGGAACACTTGAGTTTGGATGAAACTGAAGAAAGAAATGTGGGATGAAGGTGGAGGCGGGGATGTGCAGGAAGTTAAGGCCAAACCGCATGGAAGCTAATCTTCAGGGGAGGCAGAAAGAAGGGAGGGGTGTTAATGCAGGCAGCATGGATCTGTGTTGTGATTGTTTTTTTCATGCCTGTGTGTGCATCTCTATGTGTGTGTATGTGTGTATTCTTATCTCTTCTGGTCCACAGCAGTGGGAGCATTGGCGGAAGTGTGTCCTTTCCTTCCTGTCCCTTTCACACGGCCACGGCATACACAAGCCAAAATGCTGCATGGTTCCTGCCAACATATAGACACAAAGGGAGTGGAAGAGCGAGCGAGCAAAAGAGATGAGGTAGCTGAGAGTGGAGAACATGTGTGTGTAATTTGCGGCATACAGTTCATACCATTTAATTGACACAGTCACCGTCTTCTGTTTGGAACATGGTTGTTTTCTACTGTGATAGAGAAGGGGCGCAATTGAGGGCAGAATCCTTGAAACAGCTGGGTTCCTTGGAGTAGAAGAGCAGGCCTGCTGCAGTGGAGGGTACTGGGACAGGGGATTTGAAGCATGGGCTGGTTTCTTCCACAGAGGAGCTGAAGAAGGACACCTTTCTGCCCTATATTCTGCACCTGGCACTCTCTGCTGGCAGCCAGCCATTCAACTGCTTCCTAATTTAACCCAGTGCTGGAGCCCATCCACTTCTCAACAGCATTTCAGTTCCTCTTTTTCAGTTATTAAGTCGTCAGTCTCACAAACACTTGCTTATTTTAACATAGACACAATCAGGAAGGCATAGTGAAATAAAAAATGGTTCAAACTATGTCTTGATGTCTAAAAATCTATATAAAAAAAAATTAGTTAGCTTGTGTATTTATGCAATTATCCTCATTGGATCTTTGACTTTTGTCTGCTCTATGTATCTACTTGAATGGTACATGATTATACCATAACAGCCTTTAATTTTATTTTAGCTGTGCTCTTTATAGTGCAAAATTATTTTTAATGTTGTTATTGACAAACATTATTTTAAATCATTCAATTAATGCCTAATACATCTAATATGGAGGTAGTTTACTGTCATTTTGAGAAACTAATGCCAATCCTAACTCATATAGAACAATCAATCAAATTTTTCTCACCAAACAATCCAGTGTGAAACCTTTTCATTGTGATAAAGTAGAAATTATTGGTTGTTATTATTAAAATGAAGCAACGTTCAATTTTCAATCCTAGAAACTAAACTTGTTCTTTCAAAAGAAAGGACAAAACATATCCACATTCTATTCCTGATGGATTGAACAGCCGATAAATCCGAGAAGTTGATAGGAGGAGACTGTTGAGTACTGTGTCCACAGTCTTTAATTTCGTTTGCAACCGAAAATATTGCTGCCTCAAAATGTCTGGTTTGTTTATTATTTTGAATATAGCTCCTGGCACCTCCACTTACTTTGTTAAGTTTGTTTAAAATTGTCCATTGAAAGTACTCCTCACTCAGTGATTAACGCTAAACATTTCTTTCCTAATAATATTAATATTATTAATATTATTAATATCCTACCCCCCCCCCCC
>JAVLVB010000779.1:428128-448720 GCA_032876305.1 Orestias chungarensis | reverse complement strand
TATATATATATATATATATATATATATATATATATATATATATATATATATATATATATATATATATATATATATATATATATATATATATATATATATATATATATATATATATATATATATATATGTGTGCTAAACCCTCTCTTTTTAGCAATAGAAAATTTACATGGCTTATTCCATCTTAAAGCTTTAACAGTATGAACATTTAGAAAAACAAAAAGGGACCACATAAAAACACAGCTGTCCTAACATTTAGAGCACATGAACTCAATGTCATCAACGCAGAGTTAAATGACAAAATTATTTCAACAGCAAAACAGAGAAGAAAAAAACTCAGTTTTATACATCTTTACATATTGTAATATATAAATTTTCCATGTTTAAATACACATACTTCTACAAGAAATCCAAACACATAAAACAGCAGGAAATGAGGGCAAAGTGTGCACACAGGTGGTGTTTGTCTTATTCGGCACATAAGCTCCCTCTTTTCATGGGGAAGTGGATTGGGAACGGTGTAAGAGCAACACTTCATTTAAATTTCAGGTCTGAGGCCTGACTTTGACCTTTTAGTACAAGCTGGGAATGCACTTCAGCACAACTCCTTCAACTCTCCCTCAACTCAACCAGTGCTCCTTGCCATCATTTTACGCCCCCCAAATGAAATCAGCAAAAACATTTTCTTTCAATCTACAGTTGAGTCTCGCTTTTCTAACCGTAAGTAACTTGTAAAGCTCATCCTTGGTTGCTTCCTGTTTCCTGCAATCTTTGAACTGTGCTTCCTGTCTCAGGGTTCTGAGTTCTGTTGAAGCCACCATCATTAAGGCACATTTACATGTCTGTCAGGAAAAAAAATGTGAAAGCCTTCCAGTTAGCTTTTAAACTGTCAGTGGCGGTGATTGTGTGGAAAAAAGGACGGCAGGAAGTAAAATGAAAAGGGAACCAAGGGGGAAAAAATATTATGCATCCACTGAATAATTTTTTTTAAAACAAGGCCCTACTAAATTGAACATATGTTCAATGATCATGTTACCTTAACACCAAGGAGAATATTCATAGAACCTATGCGTTTTATTATCAAGGTGGACATGACAAGACTTCCGCAATAATATACTTAATATAGCAAAATGACATGAACAGTTTAACTAGGTAATGGTGAAGGTCTGCTAAGTAAGAAAATATTAAAGCATTTATCATTTAATAAGTTTCAATGGCAAAGTGGCTCAGAATTAAACTGTTAAAAAAACTAAAAACTAAAGGCGGATTGCCAGAAGTTTTAAATTTGTACAAATTATTGAAAGAAATACTATTAAACCAGAACTTTTGAGAATCAACAGATGACATCAGGCAACAAAAGCCCTCCTATCTAAACCAAACTAAAACACACTCATGTTGGGTGATATAATTGTGGCTACAAACATGAAAGTTTCCTAGAAATCTGAAGGACTTAACCAGGCTTGCTAGAATAAAACCACAACACCAAGCAATCCCCCTGGATCTATCTTACTGTCAGGCACTCAGCAAAATCTTGCAGATAAATGCTCATAGATTTGAGTCCGCAAACAGCACTTCAGCTCCTCCTTGTACAACCCCAACACCAGAACTCTCATCTTACCAAGCGACTATTATGATAACATGGAATTAGAACTGCAGCAACTCAAAAAAAGTAAAATATAATGCTCAGAACTGTTGAAAATTGAAAGTTTGTGAACATTCATCGAGAGCAGCATTAGCATTATACAAACCACAGCAACTGATTACCATCAAAAAACAGATGATAGCAGTGGATAAACAGAAACAGTAGATTGTGAAAAAGAGCCAAAAAATACGAACAGAATACACTAGATAACAGAAAATGTAACATAATATTTAGAAAATGATCTGCATTGTTTGGTTGAAGCTGCCCCTAAACTGAATGTGTAGAAGTAGAGGTTGCATTAAATATATATTTTTGTGACTTTTAATATGTATGATAGAAATAATAAACATGTCCGTGAATGAAAACACCTTCAACATTGCCATAATAAAATCTGTAAAATCTCAGAGTCAGGGAATCATTTTTCACTTAATCCAGTCAAAAAAATTTTGATTGCCAAATGGCAGTCATATAACACCAATTATAGGGAGGGAGAATGTTGTTCTGAGCCAGAGGAAGGGCGTGAGTGTAAAATAACACTGAAACATTGCCTGAAAGAAGGAAGGAGATGGAGAAAAGGAGAGGGAGGAAAGTGGGAGATGGAGAAGGACTACCAAAGCGGGTGTTCCAGAAACCTGTCAAGGTATTTCCTTCTACAAACACAAGGTTTCTGGGGGCTACATAGCACAAACGTGCAGTTTCGAAACATAAATTCAATCCAGCACGTTGAGCTAAAAATACATGCAAGTGGTCAACAGCAAATCTTTGATTTACCACACTCTTTGATTGTGTAGATCTCCCGCCAACTGTATGAGTCTGCCACAGCTGCAACTGTGCATGCACACAAACTCACACCTAATGAACCATTCAATACCCCCATAAGCTGCTCTAAACATTTAGCTGTGTCTCAAACCTTTGGTCTCTAATGGCTCAAACAACTCTGTTGGCAAGTGTCTAATTGTGTGTTTCTAATTTTATGAAGCGTTCCTGCATCCACTCACATAAATATGCACACACCTACTCAACACGCACACACAGCCCAGGCTCTGCAACAGCTGTAGTCCGCCCAATGTGTTTACATTGCCTGTTGGACAAAGCAGATAGAGCGACGCAAGAGGCTGGATGGACAAACTGTGACTTTTTTTCTGAAGGGGCTTTCCTGACAGGAAATGTTTGAAGAAAAAGAGGGGAAAGTGAGGAGCTGTTGAGGCAGAAACAAAAGACTTTTACTGAGCACACAAAGAATATTATGATAAATAATATAGATTGAGACATGAGCAAAGAAAAAGTTCATGGAAATATCTATCCGGTTGTTCAGATAATCCAGAAAAGGTGAGCGCAGCAGCGCCACTGGGTTTAAAATCCTTTCCTTCAATGACTCTTTCACACATACTTTCCGTTGTTTAACCGAGTCAAACTAATCCACATCATAACACTGCTGTTGCATTTTGACTCTACTACCTGTGGTTGTTGACTCAAAGGCTGAATCCTCAGATTGGATTGTGGTCATTTTGCGACAACAGTCTAAGCCTTTCCCGCAATCATCCCAAAATCAAATTAACACCAACCTTTGAAGGGATGGAAATTATTTATCTTCTCTGTGATTGTTTTTTCTCGTACAGCTGCATGTTGGGTTGCCGGTGTGGGGACTTTGGGTGGGTCTGTGGCATGTAGCTGTTGCCCTCCGGTTATGGACGGGGGTTAATGCTGTGACTGGCTGTCTAGACCCAATGACTCCAATATGTGAGCATCCCTGCGCTTGTTTGATGACAGCTGAGTGAAATAAACAACCATGAGTCGCTTAATATCTATTTAAGGGTACTAATTTCTCTTCAATACACACTAAGTAGAAAAAATACGTCTAGTTAACATTTCAACTTTTTTGTTATGAATTCGTTTATTTTTTAATCTTTGTTTTACCACAATGCCAAAAGACAAAAATCTGTTTAGTTTCCTTTCCATTAGTACTTTTTAAGACTCAAATATATATAAAAATAAAAAAATCTTCAAAAAAGTATGAAGAATGCATCCAGTGGTTATAAAAAAACAAAACAACAAGAATACTGACACTCACCAGTTTGGGCACCAGAGCCCTGAGGTGGAAGGAAAGCACAACTGTACTTTTGCGATAAAATTGAAGAGAAATAGAGATAGTCTACAGGAACAATTTTTACATTTTACACTGCTTTCTGCTTTCAGTGGTACTTATGGAAGCTTAAAATATGAGAATATTAAAAAAGCTGATGCCCACAGATCCCAGGTTAGAAATTTTGGGTCATTTGTAGTGATTTTGTTTATTATAGGAGCTGCGATCAAAGCTGTGTGAGCGTGTTTTTTTTTTTTCTGAAACTTTGTTTTGAACTGTATTTGCCCTGCTTGCAAGTGAAACGCATATGGAAAATGTTGCTGATGCATATTTGTGTGGACTGTGAAAACACATCTTTTGTGAAAACAGCGACATATTAGATCAACCTCTGACCTAATCAATAACCCCTGACATGTCATGTCCATCATATGCACAAACAAGATTAAATATTTGTGGATGCAACTTTAATATGACTCTGCATTGCTTTTCCAAAATAGACTAAACTCACACTTCGTTGTTTTGCAATTCTTGTTTTCATGCTGCTAACTTCAAGTGCAGGCTTTTTGACCAAAACTGTTTGCTTAGTGCCATTTACATTTCTGGAGGAGTAAAAACAGTGTTTTGGGCCGTTCTCTGTTGTTGTTTTTTTTGTATTTTTTTAAAGCATTCCCAAAGAAGGCTACCAATGGGAGAGTACCCTAATGCAAGTTCCTAAACTCTGTCCTTTCTGACCCGAAATCTTACAGGATTAAGCTAAGTCTCTTATCAGAGACTGGGCCAAGATGCTTCGCTCTTAAATTATAATGTTTAATGTATAATGTATAATGTAGACTCAGAAAAAACTGGAGGGACTATTTCTTTGGGCTGGCCTGGGAGCACCTTGGGATTTCCCCAGTGGAGCTGACTCAAGAGGCTGGGGACAGGGAAGGCTGGGTCTCTTGCTCAAGCTGCTGCCTGTCCGAACTGATCTGTGATAAGTGGTAGATAATATAAAAATTGATGGATGGACGGAGGGATTGATGGAACTTTGCCATAAGTTTAAGAAGTTCAGAGTACAGTGGCATAAGGAAACAGAAACGGATTGGCTTGTGTATATTAACCTTATTCTTAAATGTTCTCACGACCTTGGAGGCTTAAAATGTTGGCATTATAAAGTAAATGAACAAGCAAGGACATGTTTATTTTATTTTATTCAGAAGCTAAAAAAGAAGCACAATCTTTCCAAAATACAAATTAAGCAAAGTAGATTTTGGCATGTTGCATACTTTTCTATACAGGCCTTTAACATCTTGTGTTTAAAAACATATGTTTAGCTGTTTTTTTGTGGTAAAATAATTAGCTCGAAAACAATTTTCAAAAAAGCTGACCTAAAAATAGCGGTTCATACTTAGAGCAAACTTTACAAACCGTTCTCAACTAGTACTTTTTTTTTTGAAGATCCAACCTTTTTAGTGAATAACAGTTAAGACATCATTTTATTTTCTTGTTGTTTCTAACTTCTGTGTTACTTCTAAGCTGTTTGTACTGTTTCAGTTTCGGAGTTGACCGCCTATTCCTGGAAGACTCTCCCCCTTTCTCCTCCCTTCTTCAAAAACCCCTCTGCTACATTCCTACATCCACTGTCCGTCTGTCATATTTTTTTTCTCCGTATTCTATAATCTGACTGTACAGTCCTACTCTTTGTGTGGAGAAGGGCCTCTCAGCAGCTTGTTTAACCTGTGATAAGGATATCATTGCTCAATGACAGCAAGCACATGTTGTTCCCTCCTGATGAGAGTTTAAAAGCCCACAAGAATCAGGGAAAGTGTGTAAGCGCGAGATGCTGTACCAGAGAGAGATGCGACATATAATTGTGCTCTAATGAAACATAAACAGCGCAGTCTGAGGGAGTGCGCCTGGGCAGGGCCCCTGCTGGCCTAAAGGCTCTGCTCTCCTAGGCTCTTAATTATGAGTGAGCAGGTCAGTCACGCCTCCTCTAACCTTTCACCAAATACTTTAAGTATTGTAAATATTGTGTGTTTGTTTATGTATTTGAGTGTCCCCTTGCACAGGTATGTGTTTATGTGTGCAGTGTGCGTCAGAGAAAAATATAGAGAGTGTGTGCTTTGTGGGAAACCATGTCTTCCAAAGAGTCTTGAGCTGATGTCATTGCCTTCTGTGTGACACTAAACCTGCTAACTTCAAAAATCCACCTGTTTTTTTTTTTTTTGTTTGTTTTTTTCCCACAACTTTTTCTTCATTCCAAAGGGTGAAGAAGCACAGCTGCCACATACCTCTTATTTAGGGGTCACATACGTCTCAGGAGTATGCAGTTCAGGAGTGACTGTTCTTTTGTCTCTAGGTCCTCATTTTTACCCTAGGACCTCCCACATCCCATTCAGGTCTGTATGTTTACTCCCAGAAAAATAAATGCATGTTTCATTTCTCTCTGCAACCTTGTTGCATCACTGTTTATTCAAAGCAAGTGTATGTGTGTGCCCATACACTGTGAATGTGTGGGAATGACACTTGCGGCTAGGTTTAGTTAAAGAAAGTTTTTTTTTCCCCAGCCAAACAGTCTGACCACAAAAACGAGACACAGTCTGGGTGGCTTCCCTGAGCCGCATCGACAAAGTCCCAATCAGCCAACGCTTTTATTGTTATAGTAGTGGTAGAGGAGGCAGAAACCTTATAGAACATATGAGAAATACTTCAGTTCCCAGTATCATTTTAAAGGTCTTGCTTAACTTAAAGCAAAAACAGAAAGTTAAGACCAAAGCTGAAGAGCTGTGTCTTCATGCGGTCTCTTCCCGTTCACACAGTTTTTTTTTCTCTCATCTCTTTGTTGTTTCCTATTCTTCACAACAGACAGGTGAAAGTTAAAGAGCTAACCAGAATGCCCCAACTCTTGACCTCTCACCTCCAGCTTGACTCACCTCTGGGTGGCCAAATGTGTTGACCTGACTTCAAACCTGACAGTGACCCAGGGTCACTCCCAGTTGCTTTCCGGCTGGAACAGTACACACATAAAGCCTGGGAAAGGCATTTTACAGTTCACCATCTTTACTTTTTATTACTACAGATTTTAACCTGCTTATACAAAATTAAAGTTTATATTGCCTCCTTCGAGTTTTGTCCTAAAATTTTAAATTACAATGCCTTATAAAATAATTTACAAGCCTGGTAAAAACATAATTTGACAACTAATAATTGGTATGTACCAAATATCTTAGTAACAAATAATTCCTTTGTCATGGTATGCATTTTAAAACAATCTTGCTGCAAATAATTTTATGGCAAATTTCATGCAACTATCCAGATGGGACCACTTAATAAGATATACACATGTTGCAATAACTGTGAGTGCTTGTCATGGAAACGTTTCACACATTTTTGGTGCTATGCCGGGCAGAAAGCCTGCTGTGGAGCCAGTGTATAGTGGTTTATAAAGTCCGAGGCACCAAAGCAACCAACAGTACAATCAGTTATTCACGCATTTATACAAACACGTAGATAGTGATGGTTGTGAGCTACATTGTAGCTACAGCTGTCCTTGGACAGATGAACTGAAGTGTGGTTGCAAATTCAAATGGCATCATTGGCCATTCTGACCACCACCAGCAGGCAAGGAGAGGTGCAGAGACTAATTCAGACAACCAAGAAAATTTAACTGAGACGACATTTGTTGTAAATAGGCGTTATATAAATAAACTGATTCTTGATTCTTGAACTGGCGACCTGTTGTTTACTGGAAAAACTCTTACCTCCTGACACACTGCAGCCCCATTAATGACTAAAACTAAACATAATATTACAATAAAACACTTACAAAAACCGTGTGAAAATAAAAGTCCTAATTTCGCATTGCCTTGAAAGTAAAAGCAAACATAGCTTTTTTGTATTCAGAAACAATGCCTTTTTGTTGCCTCTGAGTATTATTATGTTGTGAAAGAGCCTTACAAATGGGAAAGACAGGGGAACAGGCAATTTAACAGAGGTAGAAAAATTTTGTTTTTTTAGCAGACAAGACAAAGATTTACAGTGACACATTAATTTAAAAGTTTTAAACAACTGGAACCAGAACAAAAATGGCTAAACAAGACACAACTTTATGCCAGTACCACAAAAAAATCGTACTGCTGTTCAAGATCAATGTCAGGAAAAAATACAATTTTGAATAAATAACTATAGTGAAAGTAAAATTGTGACTTTTAAACTCTGGTGGGATTTTAGCTGAATATTATGAGCAACCCAAACTCCATTTGGGCTTGGCTCCAAACAAAAGATAAACACAGTGTATGAGCAAAAGCACCCACATACTAGCTATTATATATGGTTAAGGATCTGTAATACTGTGGGCCAGTTTCTCTTCCAAAGGCCTTAATCAGAGTGCATGGCATTATGAACTCCTTACAATAGCATGGCATGTATCCGCATATCATAATTTTTTCTAAGGTTTAATGAGGAGCTAATGTCTTATTTCCAGTGACCGGTGAGAAAGGGAAACCCAGTACAGGCTGCCAGTGGTATGAAAGATGTTTACAATTAAAATTGAATTACACTCTTTACTAGGGATGCCAAAAACTGTTCACCATGCTTGACATACATGACTTTATTCACATGATGCTAAATAAAAAAATTACCAGAGATATTTCAATTTATACCTCTGTTATTTGCAGAAACTGTATCCCGAAATTTACTGTAGAAACTGATCTATCCACTAAAAAACCTGCATGAATATACAGAGAAAGTTTCCATCATTTAAGGATAGGCGAGATAAACAAGCACTCAGAGTCCAAGAGCTGGAGGAGAAAATGCAAATTGCAGCCTCAACATCTCTAATTGCAAGTTTTCTTCCCACATACCTGTAATTACCCTCTGCTTACCACTCATCTCTCTGTCTGTGACAACACTTGTGTTAAACCATAATAAAGTCTGGCTTTAATGATTTACAACTGCTTAGCATTAGCACATAAACTAACAGTTACAGACATGACAAAAGATGATGAAATGACATCGTTATCATGCCAATTAAATTATATGAGATAAAGACAAAAACAGGCACTCAGAAGGCAAGTGAGGAAATATCTTTGTCTTGCATGGTTGGGAAACACAGTTATGCCAGCGCAGATACGTATACCTGAAAAGACCCACTTCAAGTTTTTTTTTTACCTCAAACCAGCCAATACATAATGAAAAGGAGCTGTGCCCTTTGATTTATTTACATTTGTCCTGACTGACTAACCGCGTGTGGCTCCCAAGGACAGAGCTTTGAGACACAAATGTGTGCTTATGTGGATTCATTTGCATAAGTAGGCCATCGGCTCCTAATGGAGGCGTTTTGTTCAGGCGTTAACAAGGTGTCTCACTGGGGCTCTTGTTCATTCGTTCCTTCCTGTCGTCCGCTGACTCTGACGTCCAGGCAATCAGCACTACATTTGGGCTCTCTCTTTGTGTGATTTACGAGCTCCCAGATTCATTTAAAAGCCATTGTTCTCCTCTGACGGATACCATGGCTCCCCTTCGCTTTCACACTCTCGCTCTGGGACCGCACACACATTTCTTAACACAGTCGCCTGCTTACTTTATCTCTCACTCACTCACCCACTTGCTCAATCACTCAGCTAGTACACGCAGAGCGACCATCTATCATGAAGCGAGCTGGAGGATATTGTTATCCTCTGTAACTGTATTAACCCACGGATCTCCAGCTCAGCCTGTGTGTTAAGACACTGGACCAAGGGAGGTGGAAGAGTAAGAATGATTAGAAGAAGATTAGTGGAGAAAGTAAAACGAAGCTTATAAGTAAAACATTTATTCACTTGCATGTTTTTCATTCATATCTGTCATCCTCTGCCTTTGCTCGCGAGCATATGGCTGGAAAAAGGGAATGAAAATTAACCTGTTGTTTGGCTGTCTGATAGTGAGGCGTCTGTAAACGCATCAGGACACACCTGCGCTTGATTAAGTGTGTTTAGACTGCAAATGGAAGCAAGGAGGTAATTTAGAGAGAAGAGGTTTTATGAGAGTAATCGTCTCCAATAAGGCCTGCTTGAGAATTTAAGTAAGCACCCGCCCTACACACACACACACACACACACACACACACACACACACACACACACACACACACACACACACACACACACACACACACACACACACACACACACACACACACACACACACACACACACACACACACACACACACACACACACACACACACACACACACACACACACACACACACACACACACACAACCTACCCCTACATGCTTAATGGCAATCTTAAACTAAACTTACTTCAAACTTCCTTTCTTCCTTAACAAAAAAATAATAATAATAATAACCTTAAACAGCACTATTCTTTGCGGGTCATAAGACCTTGGGCTCCACACGGAGTAGTTTGTCACAACAACATGGTGTTTTTTAATTTTTTATATAAAATTTACAACATCATAAATGCAACGCAGTATTCCCACAGTATTGCACACCACACACACGATCTGATGCACATCCTATCCTTCCTGCCCTCTTGTGCCTGTACATTGAGATCCTTTATGCCACTCTGTTCATTATAAGGTTTAATAACTGGGTTTTGATCTTATTCCCAATAAGTGGAAAACTTGTATTTAATTTTTGAAGATGAGGACAAGCTGGCCTCCCACAAAGTATGCTGAATTGAGTTACAGGCGATGATCTGTGTTTGTGTGGGAGATTAACTTCTCTCTGAGATCATATTTTAATATAGACCTTAATGTGGCATCTGGGACTATAGTGAAGTTAAAAAAAAACAGAAAAGAGGAAGGAGGGAAAGATTTGAAAATAGCTTAATATTCATATTGATCTTTTTATTTCATATTGCACTCTCTATAACACAGTTGGCGTTTTACTTAAAGTTATAGCTTACTTTGTGATAACAGTATGTTTCAATGCAGATTTATAACAAGGTGCATTAATATTCATGCAACTATTTTGACTAAAAGTAAGGAGAATTACTGCTATAAAGCTCTTTACTATAAGGCAAAAGAGTGAATAATTGGAACAGTTCCACAAAACAAATAAAATTTTGTCAGAAATATTAAATTAACCTTGTGTTAATTTAAATTAGTTTCCTTCCACCATGCATATTCCTATTGAGTAATTGTGATTCAAAAATAATCTTCAAAATTACTCACAAGACTTAATTTTTGTGTTTGTTGAACTGAATGTTAAAAATAGAGATGCTAAATGTTCTTGCCAAATAAAGCTTAAGCATAATGACCCTAATCTCACAGCCAAAGTCACGAAATGGTCATTTTGGTAACCGCCTGCCATTTACTGCATTGTGAATCAGAAAAGCCAATCAAATGTTTAGCCTGCTGCGCCCACAAAATACAGAGGAACAGACATTGTGTGGTCAAAAGTGAGAAAATGACCCAGCATTTGCTAATTTTTCTAAACCAGTAGTGTCAAAACATCATGTCTGATGTGCTGTGAAACAGTTGCAATCTAATAAAAGTAAACACAAAACATAATACAGGTTTTCTGAATAAACTTAAACAAGCTTAGAGGCCAATATGACAGATCCACCCGACTCACAAAAACAAATAAAACGAAAGGACAAATTTTGTGACAACAATTAAACAGATCTTTGTGTCAACTACGACAACAATTAGAAATTCTCTATTAGCAAATGGTGTCCTGTTCCGCTTGGTGCAGGTACGTTGAGCGCAAACGGCATTTTACTAACAACTGATGAATCTAAAGATGTCACTGAAAATACGCAATTTTTATTCTGTAGTTGTTGTTTTTTACAAAGAAAAGAAAGAGATCAGCGAGGACCTGATGGCATGAGACCCCTTGAGAAACACAAGAGCAGAGAACATACTATATGAGTCTATTATAGGGTTCTGAAAAAAAGGAGAACGCACGTTGTCGTATGTGCATGAGAATGCCAGTAATCTTATTAAAATTTAAATTCAAACTACTAACCGAGAATTTACATGCACATTTCTACCACTGACAAAAAAAGCTGTTTTAACAACACAAAATACACTTATAAAATACTTTATCCATCATACAGTAAAAGCAAAGCGTTGGAGATGACCAAGATTCCTGCACGGAAAAAAATAATTTGAACCATCTGGAAAAAAAAAATATTTAAAAGAATCACAAATAATCTTTATGGTTTAAACCAAATGTTTCTTAATTTTAATAAAGTCTCCACCACATATGAAGTATCTGGAATCAATGTTTAAGCTTTTTTATTTTACAGTTTGTGTTTTGACACTGGCGGTGTTCTGGACGAGCCCACAGAGAATATCATTGGAGAATGACCCGACAGCTGGGCATCATGCATCTTCAAGTAATTAATCATGAAAATGTTGCCTGCTTTTTTGACGTGCTAAAAATGCACAAAAGGTTCAATACTAGTATTCTCTGATATATTTTCCTTAAAAGAAATATTTCACACATTAGATTTTCATCAAAAGCCGTTTTTCCTCTTCAGTATTGTGGGACAGAATCGTAAAAACCTTTAGGATTAGTAACAGAAAATTGTTTCAAGGGTAAACGTCTTTTTAAAGAATGCATATTTTGAAACCATCAGTCTCGTTTTCTGATAGATTGTAAACAAAGTTTTTATGCAGTAGAAACACAAAAATGACGTCATCTTTTACTCTTAATATTTATCTATTTGGCTGAAATGTATTGTGTTTATGCATTTAGCGGACGCTTTTATCCAAAGCGACTTACAAATTAGACTGTAGCGCGAAGGGTCTTGCCTAAGGTCCCAAACTAAATTCTGAAGGTGTAGCCCAGGAATGGATTTGAAACCAGGCCACCAGTGTGAAAGTCAGGTGCCTTTCCAATTGAGATATCCAGCCGCCGTATTATATGTAATACATCCACATTTACACAAATTCTGTTTTTACCATTTTAGAATTGTTCTCTTGCAGTCTACGCACCAAACCAAAGAATTGACTTTGATGGAAATAGTGGAACAAACTATGTTGCCTCAATAAAAGTGGATTGACTGTGATTCCAGCAACTGTAGAAGTATGTGTCAGCTAAACTGTGTCGGGAAGACTCCCTGCAAAGATCCTGTAAGCACAGGCCACAGTGGCACTGGTTTTAGGGTAAGTGGGCTGTTGACAGGTTTTTGGATAGTTCGCACTCTACTTTGACAGGCCAGGAGTTATTATCCATCCTGAGAAAGCCCAGTGGGAGTACTCAAACCCTCAAATATGCTGAGCTTTAGGAGTGTGTGTTAGGAGATACTGAGAGGGGCACAGACACATCCTGTAGACTTACAGTGTCAGTTAGATGATGTGTTAGTCAGTGCTGGCCTGGAGTGATTTAATGTCATCCGGCCAGTGTGAATTTAACCACCTTTATTATTGCCATTTACTCCTTTAGCAAAATCATCTTCTTAAGAATTTTGTGTAGTGTCTTACCTGCAAGATAACAAAGATGTCAACAGAAAGAAAAGATGACAAGTAGCAAAACATAAATCGAATAAATAAACATGAAAATATACAGAAATCAATGTTTTCTTTTAACTTAGCAGCTGCTATGATGTTTAAAATTGTTTTGATTGCCTTTTAGCTGGAGCCCTTCTTTCAGGTCTGACTTCATGTGTTGGAGTCTGGTTTTAGAGAGTGGAGCAGCACGAGTAATAGTAATTTTGATTACCATGTCAACAAGTACATGTTTTTTTTAATTTTTTTAAAGGAACGGTAAAATGTGCAAAGGCTGGAGAAATGACGTGCATTTTAAAATTGTTGCTGTAACATCCAGATACTGTAAAGCTTTCACCGTGACATGCATGTATCAGATCCCACCTCCTTGCGTTATCTTGACAAATTTTCTACAATAACATTTCTCATATTCTGACAGCTGTATGTAATATCAATAACGTAATTAAATCTTGATATTATTTTTTTCTACATTTACTTTCAAAACACAGAAACACAAAAAAGCCAAGGGGAGGTTAAGGGTCCAGGTTAATTAGGTTTCTCAAGAGAAAGTTTCAGGTTAGCGTAATTTAAAAGCCCCCTTTTTATCATATTGTAGTGATGATGTCTGGGCTTAGAAAGTTCTGATTTCTTCCCACTTTGATGATATGCAGGAAAAGTGATATGTTTTAACAACTTCTTACTGTCTGATATTACATATCAAAGTGCTTCTGTTTGAAGTAAAACATTTGCTAATATGTTCCCTTCGCTCAGCCAGCCCTGTGCTCCCCTCCCCCAGGCTAATGGTTAAATAAACAGCCCAATGTCGGCCCTGTTGTGGGAAAAGTCTGAGCAATCTGGGAGTATGAGTATGCTCACCTCCTCACTAATGCTGTGCAGAGAGTAACAGCCTGAAAGCTGCATGACTCCACCGTGGGCTGGCCAACGCAGACAGAGGCGCAGGGACAGACCGAGAGACAGCGAGTGAGACAGATTATTTACTTGGCGTTAGGAGACGCATTAACTGTTTCTTACCCAGTTCCCCTTCTCCACAGGCCTCAGGAAAAGGAAAATGACTTAAGCAGCTGACAAGTAGTTCTCATGTGTGTATTTCTGTTTCTCATTTTCATTATGATGCGATCCCAACTTGCACCACAAAACAGTAAATCTTTATGTAAAAAACAAAACATTTTTAAATGCCTAAAAGTACATGTAACAGCTTTACATTTTACTTTACGGTTGGAAAATAGCAGCAGTGGGCTCAAGGCACAGTTGACTCATTAAAAGGTATTTTAGACTACAAAACCTTTTAATAGTTGTGACATTTGTTAGAGGAACTTTCCTTTGATTTTGTGTTTGCATGGCCTTTGGCTAAGGTTAATTCATAAATATGTTTTTGTCAGCCTGTTAAAGTTTTTACTTAAAAAATAGACCTCTCCTAATTTGAGGGAAAACTATAAAGCACCTGTAACAACCATAATGTAACATTTTAGTCACTGATTGTAAAACATGTGCCAATTGGTTAAATTATGAACTGCATCTACAGCTATAAAGAAAGATCTAAAGAAAACACTGACAAACAGGGATGGTATAGAACAATTCAAGACATTATTTGATGAAATAATTATATATATCATCACTTTTGCCAAGTTTAATCCCCTTAGAGTACCGACCAGTAGTCCAAATATAATAACCAGAAGAGCTGAAGCATTTTGAATGAGAGGTTAAATTACTATTAAGAAACAAGAGAAGAAGTCAAGTTGCTTACAGCTGGCTAAAAATCTACAAACAGTAGCTAATAAAGATACACTGCTTTGAAAAAAGCATTTACCTCACTTACAGTTTTCTTGCATTTTAAAATCAGAAACAGAAAACCTAAATAATTGTCAGTTTTTAAAGGTAGAACACCTTTCCAGGTCAACAATTCTCTATATTTAACCCAATGAGTAGTTATGCAATCTTTGGCCATAAAAACTGCTTATAAGCCTTCAGATATTCGGATGGCAGTTTGCTTTGGGTAGCTGTGGGTTATGTTTAACTCAATCTTTTCGCAGAAAAGAGGGCTTTTATATTCTAGATTTCCAATTTAAGGTCATTCAATTACAAGTTAATTACGTTTAAGTCCAGACCTTGTTTAGGCCATCTTTTTTTGCAGGTATGCTTTAGATCCTTATCCCGCTGCACATCTTAAGTATGCTTCACCTTATCGTCACGAATAGAATAACTGACATTCTCTTTAAGCTTTTTTGAGTTGATGTATTGGTTTTCCACGAGATGTTACAGAATGCAAATTTCCCAAAAAATATCCATATTCGTTTCATTGGTCCACAGAATAAAGAAATAAAAGAGGGGGGGGGGGTCATCATAATGTTTGATGACAGTGTGAGATTGGCCTTTCTTTCCTTTTCTTTTTCTTGTAAGGAGTGAAGTCTTGGATCTCTCCCATGAATGCAAAGTCTTTCCTTGTCTGTTTTCTGTTGTTAAATTATGAACGCTGACCTTAACCAACGCAAGTGAGTTAGATGTTATTTTGGGTTATTTTGTAGCGATGTGGATAAGTGGTCTGTGCACGCCTAGGAAGATTTACCACTGTTCATCTTTTTCTCATTTTGTGAATTAATGCAGTCCTAAAGCCTTTTCAGACAGATGCAAGTCAACTACTTTTCTTTTCATTAATTTCTTCTGATCCTAAGGCATTAGGAAGCTTATTTCTTGTTGACAAGAAAGGTTGTGCTTAAATGATTTCTTGATTCTTTAAGTCTGGAAGTAATCAGGCCTGGATGTAACTTTTGCAACTGAACAAAAATACTGTTAATAATACTAGATTTATGATTTCACAGGTTTGGAGGCAATTTTTTTACATTGTGCAAGGTTGGTTTGGAAAACTCTTCCCCACCAAAACATATGAACTGTTAAAATTGTTTTCTGTATATATATATATATATATATATATATATATATATATATATATATATATATATATATATATATATATATATATATATATATATATATATATAAAGAGAGAGAGAGAGAGAGAGAGAGAGAGATTGATTGGCTGATTACAAAGATTTTAATGTGCTACTGGGATAAGCTTTAAATAGAAAGAAAAAGTAAAATCACCAAGAGGACACACTCCTTTTTTTTATGGTACTTAATTTTCCACCAAACGAAAATGAATACTTTTGTTCCCGTTAGTGAAACATGTAAATAGTCTCACCATAAGGTTCACTCTGTGAAACTTCCAGTAACAGTGTTATAGGGGTAATTCCTCACCATTTTTCACCCAGTCAGTCAGGGCAGGGAAATTGACCAGTTGGGGGTGGAGTCTGCCAGTATTTGGCCTTGTGCCTCTGCACAACCATAACTTGATGGGTCCCAGGGCCATTCCCTTTACCCGGTATACGCTAAAAATGAATATGACTGCCAAACAAGACAATTCTAAAATTTGACTTTACCTACTGTGGGTAAGAATCCCACTAATATTATCATTCGATCATTCCTTGAGCAAATTTGCTTAAAATGCAACTTTTGACACAGTTAGAGGATGTGTTTATGAAAAGGCTGCAAGAGAAAAAAAGAGGGAGAGGAAATGAAAGATGGATGGGGACAGGGATACAGTAAGCCAGGGATAAGTAGGCCATGACTCTGAATGGTGGCAGTGTCTTGTGTTTGATGTCAGTTTGTTTCCATATCCCGCACGCTTGATTGGACAGTTCCAAACAAAGCGGCAGTAGCACAGCTCAACACTTCAAGCATGCACTGACACAGAATACCTTGGAGGCATATGTGGATGCTCTTCATAAAAGCCTGCGTGCTGCACAAACTTCACTGATCAGATGTGATTCACTCATTTCTGAACATGTTGACCTACACCTCACCAGTAAGGCTTCTTTAAACTACTGTAACCTGCCTTGCTTAGTCATATAACTGTTCCCAGAGGAGCATTGATTTCCTCTTTTTTGCGGTTTAAATTTTTTTATTCCAATATGATATTTTCACCATGTTTGTTTTCCCTCTAAACATTTTGCTTCAAGGCAGTCAAACTACCCTCTGTCTCTCTCCAACTTGTGCACACATTAGCTATATACTACATGTTGTTCAAGAGGAAAAACAAACTTGAATGAAATTACCTCTTGGGACTTCATGTTCAAATGAGTACACATAAACATACATGAGACAGGCTTCTCCAGGCGTGTTTACAGATGTAGCTCCCCAGTGATTGGGCTTACTGGGGAAACAGTCCTAAACAAAACAGCGGCCTATAGGGATGGACCAGAAAAAAGTACACACAAAAAAACATACAGACATGGTAATAAGCATAGCAAGGTTCATTCAATTTAGGAGTTCATTTACAAAGCTTTAAACATTACCTTTTATAACAGGCAGGTAGACGGAATGTTTCTTTAGGAAACTTCAGGCCTAAAAGATTATGCAATCACAGGTGCACCCCAGCAGATAGGCAGATGTTAAAAAGCATCCAAGGATATCCTATAAGTTTCTTTGTTGGCAGCACTTATGTTTTTTTTTTCTTTTTAATTTAATCTACTTGTGTTTTGTTGTGGGTTGTTCTTCAGTAAACACACTACTGAAAAATAAAGTATCATAGTGTATATTTTCACATTTACATTGTTATGAGAATTTAGGTCTTTATGATTTACCTTAAATTAGGACTTGGAGTTTCAGTGTAGTATTCGTAGGCATTCACACGCAGAGTGAAAACAAAAATTCTATGAAAGCGTTTTAGTAATAAAATGCACCATCTCTGCCAGCTGTACTTTAACCCAATCTTAAAACTAAGTTACGTACATTGGTGCTGTCAGCTACTATGTGACAGCAAAGTGTGAGCTTTAACGTTATCTCCAAAACTGTGACAAATTTGTGGTCTTAGTCCATGCTCTAAGTTTTAAGGAACTGGCTATGCAAAATAAATAGAGGTAAAAAAGGAAAAAATAACATAAGATGAGTCACACATATCTGAGTACACAGATCTTAAATATATTAGATCTTTGTTATATTCACTAAATTTAAGGAAAATATGTTTAAATAACATTCTGTTCTGCAACTAGTCATGTCTAAATAGAATGTAAAAGAAATAAAGCTTGATCCACAGTTCAGGTGCAATAGTCTGCAAAGAACAATCTCCTAAAGCTTTTTCTTTGATTCTTGGAATTACAGAAATAATAGTTTTATTTTGGGGTTCAGAGGGGTCGAATTAGAATAATGGCTTTAACAAATTATTAATATGGGATCGAATTTGAAAATATAGTGAAGTGAAAATTAAGTAAATATTTTATAGTGAATTCTAAAATGAACAGGTAACCAGTGCACAGATGTGCACCGATTACAACAGGAATCTAACTCCTGCTTTTTGCATTTAGCAGTCTTTTTAACCAAATATTTTTTAACCATTTCGCAAATTATAAAAACGATTTCTGATTGATCTGATTAGTAGTTTTGAGTGACATTCAACAGACATTATCTAATCAAAAACACTTGAAAGCTGTTTTTTATTGTTTTTGTTTTTTTTTACCAGTTTCTTATGTCATATGGATTTTTATTTGTCTCAGAATGTATATAAATAAGGATCAAGCAAAGAGGGTCCAAAGCAGGGCTTTGGGGAGTCCCTTATATTAGATCAGCAGAATTTGACATTAGGTTTTTAATGCAAGCACTGAAACTATGTCTAAGAGATAAGATACAGAGTGAAAAAAATCGTAGAGATCCCCACCAAAAGATTAGGCCTGTTAAATAAGAGGAAGTTATTGACAACGTCAAACAGTAATAGTAGTTCTAACACAACTGAAACTGTAAACTCCCTATCCCCCGGGGTCAACATAATGCTACTTTATACTTTAGGCAAACCAGTTCTTGTTGAATTTGTTTTATTAAAAAAATAAAATAAAATAAAACTGAGGGATATTTACAAAAATCTTTGTTTTAGACCAGAAATAAATCTTTAAAACATTGTAAAAGAATGGGTAATTTAGAGGTCTGTAACTGTTTGAGAGGAATCCAACTAGATTTTTTTATAACTGCAAGGACAGAAAATTTAAAAACTAATGGGACAAAGCCATCTTCTCTTTGCTTTTTTACAGGTGACTAACAATCTGAATATTTCCTTCCATACTTTTAGGAGAGATCTGGAAACTGTTTAAGGTTAAAAGGGAGTCAATAGAGATAAAGACTGGTCAATATTGGAGGAGAATCCAGATATAGCAATCATAAAACGTATGAATGTGACATAGTTTTCCAGCAAGTCAATGATTCTAAACATACAGCAAATGTTGCAATTGTATTTCCATATGACAGAATGGGCCAGTTATAGCCTTAAATGCAAAACAAAATTTGGGGTAACACTTGAAAATTGATGTTTACAGATGTTTTTCATCTAAATTCACTGAGCTTATGCTATTATGAGATAATTAGCAAAAGTTTCGTAATTTCATGTTGATGCACAAAGCAGATGTAGACTTTTCAGCTGTTATTGTAGGAAAAT
Source organism: Orestias chungarensis (assembly GCA_032876305.1). Classification (NCBI taxonomy): domain Eukaryota; kingdom Metazoa; phylum Chordata; class Actinopteri; order Cyprinodontiformes; family Cyprinodontidae; genus Orestias; species Orestias chungarensis. The sequence goes on along the minus strand of JAVLVB010000779.1, from coordinate 429,079 downwards.
ATGGATCCACAACGAATTGACTCAGAAAAGATGAATGCATGCCAAATTCTTCATATTTGTATTTGCAAAAAGTATGTCGTTTATTTTTTTTCTACACTTCCATTTACTCACTACTACTAATTCCCAGCACACAATAATTTCGAGGTAATAACTTAACAAAATATAGAAAGTTTCAAGTGGTAAAAATAATGTGGCAACATACTGTACATCTGTAGTGCTAATAGTGCTAACATCCAGAATGGTGCTGCTCGAGTTCTGACCAAAACCAGGAAATATGACCACATTAGTCCAGTGCTCAAGTCTCTGCACTGGCTTCCTGTCAATCAAAGAATAGACTTTGAAAGAGCCTTGCTTGTGTACAAATCTCTTCATGGTTTAGCCCCAAAGTACATATCTGACATGTTAGAGCCATATGAACCAGCCAGGACTCTGAGAACCTCAGTGACCGGAACCATCAGCACGGGCGCCCCACAGGGTTGTGTACTCTCCCCAGTGCTCTTCTCGCTGTACACAAATGACTGTACCTCCATGGACTCCTCTGTTAAAATCCTGAAGTTTGCAGAGGACACAACAGTCATTGGTCTTATCAAGAACAGTGATGAGTCTGCTTACAGACGGGTGGTTGATCAGGTTGTCCTCTGGAGAAGTCAGAACAATCTGGAGCTGAACACAGCAAAAACAGTGGAGATGACCGTGGACTTCAGGAGGAGCCCCCCAACCCTGCCAGCACTCACCATCCTACACAGGACTGCGATGGCTGTGGAGTCCTACAAGTTCCTGGGCACAACGATCTCCAAGGACCTGAAGTGGGACAGCAACATCAACTCCATCATCAAGAGGGCTCAACAGAGGATGTACTTTCTGTACCAGCTGAGGAAGTTCAACCTAGCCCAAGAGCTGATGGTGCAGTTCTACACAGCCATCATAGAGTCCATCATCACCACATCCATC
>JAVLVB010000779.1:372590-413299 GCA_032876305.1 Orestias chungarensis | reverse complement strand
GGACAGGCGGCCCCAGACAGCCAGCCGGGGTGGACCGGTACACTCCCTCGTGCTACCAGCACTGCATCCTAGGGCCCAGTCTGGCTGCAGGTGAGTGCAGCAGCGAGCAGTGAAGAAGGGCGAGGAGGGGGAAGGGCATGACCCCTCCCACACGGGAATAGCATGGAAAAGCAGAGAACACCGAGGCCCAGACCCAGCCCCATCCACATTCATACACAATCATACATGCTCACTCACTCACGCAGTCACGGTAGGGATGGCGGGGTTGGTGGTGTGGGGGACCAGCCTTTGGTGCAGCCCAGTGGGCAGTCCCCGGGTGAAGAAGCGCCCCCACCGGAGCTGTCTCCACCGCCCTAAGCCCGCAGACCAATCCCCCCTACCCCAGAGAGCACCCAGGAAACACATTGCATCTGCTTCTAAACATGCTTAAATACATTTCCCATCACAAATAAAATGTTAGAAATATTTTTTATATTGTTATGTCTTCTTATATCAGTTCTTAAATAGAAGGCACGTGGACCTCTGTGGTTTCTTGAAGATGTCACCTCCAATTCAATAGGATTTATTATTTCCTACTATTTGTAGGAGGAATTTGATTTGCAGTTCAAGCTTTTTCAACCTTTAATACCCAAACAACTTACATGGTTTCCTCACAGATTAAGTGTGTATTGACAAATGATGACTGAAACAAACTTAGAGTAGGACCAGTTACCATCATGGCACCATTAGTTTCCTTAATAGGTAACTTAATGTTATTATTCTGACATCAATATCTTAAACCAGGTTCAGAACTAAAAAAAAGGTGAGAAATGAAATGTCTGGTTTGTATTTAGCCACTTATGATCCATATTTTATAGTTTATGAAATCAATACTGTTTGGTAAAAGACTTAAATCAGAAATCATCCTACAAATCCGACTCAGTGGAAAACAATAACAATAAGTAAAACCAAGCATATGTTGAGTGTGCTCATGTCTATTAGTATCCATACAGTGAGACAAACAGAGTCTCAAAGTCTACGATTTTAATCCTGGCAAGTGTCAAGTGGAGTAGAAGTCGAGACGGTCTTGAGCCAAGTTCCCCAGTGAAGAGCTTCTGACTTTAAGAGCATGACAAACATTATGGATGCAGACAGGAAATTCACGCAGATGGAGAATGCTAAGTATGTTTAAAAGAGACAAGACCCAGTGTGGCAATAATAAACCCTGGGGTCAATGACCTGAAACCCTAAACATAAGAGGTCACAAAAGAGCATCTGGGTTAAGGACAGAAACAGTTAAATCCTGCATGTTCACAATATCTGAGTGACAATTATTATAAAATGATTGATTTAAAAAAAAAAAAAAACATTGCAAAAACTTAGATTGTTAGTAGGAGAATAAAACTTTAACGCAAGCTGTTTGCTAAATCCTAACCCAGATCAATGTGTTGCTTAAAAATATAGAGTGAAACCCAACAATCACGGCAGGAGCGTGTGTCGTGAGATCAACACATGCCTCAGGAGGCGACGTGTCTGTGTGTGGGTACACTTGGTCATCTCTGCATTGGCCGGCATTTAGTCAAACAGAACTAGGCGTGAGGACGTCTGTTCGAAACTGAAGCATGACATCGGCCAGTTGGCAGGAGGAGGTGTGGGAGCAGGTGCTATTTGGAAACGAGGGAGGGATGGAGACGTGCAGGGAAAGGTAGATGTGGAAAGGATGGAGAGGATGGAGGAAGGGAGGATGGAGGCGTGGGACTGAAGAGCAGAGGGAGGTGCTGGAGAATGGGGCTAGAGCCAACATCTGAGTCCAAGTGAAGCTATTTTTAGCACTTTGTCTTGGATCATTCCATCAGACCCTGATTACCACCAATATTATCCTTCTATTTCCCCTCTGTTCATATTCAGCTCATATCCAGGAGGACGTAGAGCTACATTTAACTTTGAGTGATAGCATAATCCTATTTTTGGAAAGAAACGTTTTACACAATGTATTATTTCTGTAAAAAAATATACTTCATGTCCAAATGTTACATTTTAATCATAAATGATTCTGAGCTATATTTTAATACTTATCTGAGTGATTTTTATCATTAATGAAGCCTCTAAGCATTCAACTCAAGTACTTTTCTGAAAATCAAACCTAAAATCAAAGTTTTTGGACTACAAACATTCAGCTCAAAACATCATGAGTTTCTTCTTTTAAAACTTTTAATATTCAACTTTTCATACAGAGAAGGATTCTGATTAATATTATAATTGTTAAATTAAGAAATGAGGTAAATAGGTTAGAAATGTTTTTAGTCTTAATTTAGTCTTAAACCTGGAGACAAACTAGATCACATTAAAACCCATAGTTAATTGGTTAAAATATATATTTTCAGTAACATATTTTGAATTTTTATTGATGTTACTGTTTTATGTACTGTATGTGGCACTGTTGCTCCGTGATTTACAGTAAAAAAATTATTACACAATACAATCCATGGCAAAAATATGGCTTTTGCCAATGTTAGAACTTGTATTGGGAACAATTCTTAGCATGTTAGAATCCGGGAAATTGCTGAATACGTATAAAGTTGGTAAATCTGGAATGCCAAATTAACAAAAATAACATGAAAAACCTATCTTTACAGCAATTAATAACTGGGATGTAACACTTGGTGAGCTTTTACAGCAAAAGCAGCATGATTGGCACTTTGCTCTTAACTCTGCAAGTGAAGCACAGTCCAATTTATTCAGAATTAAAATTTGGGAAACTGCATAGCAGTGTGAGCCACCTTTACTACTGACAAAATAGAGTGCTGCACCGCACAGACCCCTGCAATCCCACTTAGTGGAAAAAAAAGACTTCAAGTCTTGTAAGACTTAAAAATTTATATATTTTAAAAACTGAATTGCCACAATTGATTCAAAAGGAACCTCCAATTGTGTCCATTCACTAAAGGTTAAAGAAAATCTTTGAATAGAATCACACTTGTCTTGCCGTAAAATCACTGCAGATGACTTTCTAATAAGAAGATCAAATCTTAGAGCATGCTGAAACAAAATAGCAATGTCAACTATGGACAAAAAGACCAAAAAGTTGGTTTCTCATGTAAAGAAATACATTTTTAAAAGCTTTCTCATAAATCACAGAGTGACTTTGGTAATAGCTAAAGAAAATTACTGTAAACAGATCTATAGCTAAATTGTATCCAGGCCATTTGCAAAAGCAGGCTGTGGAACAAACCCATTGTGATAAGGTGTAGTGTCTCTGGGCCACATGTTACAGTACAATAGTGTCTTTGTTTTCCACTTATCTGGCTGCTGCTCAGGCCGTGGAGCAGAATGTTTCAACAGCTACTGTCTTTCAGACCTTAGGACACAATCTAACTCTCTATTGAAAGGCTTGTCTGCATGAAGAAGGTAATCTTCTGAGCCGAGATGGATAGGGATGTTTTTACAAGATGTCTTGATAGGAAGCTTATGTTTAAGTTGGGCATTTTTCCTCCCCTCTCTGAAGATTTTAATAGGACAATAAAACAAAAATAAAACAGTATTTTTGATACAATTATGATAAATCAAAATTATAATAAAAGATGCAAACCTTTATTTAAAAATGTTAAATAAAATCACACAAGTTCCAAACAGGAAAAAAAAAACTGGAACTACACGGTGTGTGCTCCAACTTCAGAAATGTCCTTGGCTTTTTGGTTGTTTTCACGGTGAATCCCAGACTCCACCCACACAGGCAAGCCCTGCAGAGACCTTCTGTTCTTCAACACAGGACACAAATGTGCAGGGCTAACACACACAGACACACAGACACAATATAGGCTCAGAGAGACTGTCATGCAGGAAAGGAAAACAACAATAAAGACTTGAATGATGGTTTCAATCTGCCTGGACTTCTCTCACTTCCACAACAAAGCATTTTTATTTGTCATTTCATGGTTTGCTAAAAGTTTGACATTTATGATGGACTGGCTGCATAAGCAATCTGCAGAAGGGAAAACCTCTGGAAAGAGGAGGGACGACTGAGAATAACTGCTAAAATTAAAAATTTTAAATGTGATCTCTTGGTTCAATAATATGATAGGATACAAATCAAATTCATCATTTTCCCATGAGTGCAACGAAGTGGCTAAACCCTGGTAAAAGGCTGTAATAAGTCCAAAAAACAAATGTATACAAAAATATATCCTTTAAAATTTAAGATAAAACATGAAAAATATTGCCTGTGCTCTTATTTTTTCATATTTTTACGACAATTGTCCTTGGTCGATTGAAATGTATTAGTGTATACTTTTTTCATTCTCTTCTCTCCTTTCAAGAAAGAAATCCTCTCTGTAAATGCAAAACTCCCTAAAATCCTTAAAGTTTTTTTCGGTTGAATAAGACTTACTACAATTGATGGGAGTTGTGTTAAAAAGAAGACATGGTGATTTTAATGTTTTTAAAGGTGCTTATAAAAATTTAGCTAAGTTGTTCTGCAATTCACCTTTAGCCTCTCTCCGCTTCTGTTTTACTCCTTCAGTTTATGTCGTTTTTGTTTTTTTTTCCTTTCCTGTCTCTTTCCCCATTACCTTTTGATTCCACTCTGCATCCTGCAAATGTCTCTTTTGCTATCTCTGTCTTTCCCATTTTTCCAGAACTGTGTTTTCACCTAAGGGGTACTGCCTTAGAAGGAATATCCTGCAGCACATGCCAAGGCAAAAAATGTGGTTATTCTTTGAAAGAGTCCATTTCATGCCATTTTATACCATCAAACAATGTTTAAACAAACGACAATCCCAGGGGTTTGACTGCTCAGATTTTTGACTATATTATGTTTCAAATCAGCTTTGCTCCTGTGAAAAGCTTCTATAACTGCGCTAACATGGCTGTTTAATGGCCTTCTTTTTGTGTTGCTCCCGCATGTAAGCAGCCTGTAAAGACACACTCTCCTGCCAGAACAACTTGGCTCAATTTCCCTCAACACTGGTTTGATGTGAATAGCTTCATGCTATAATGGCAGTCATTTCTTACCCCAAGGTTTCTCTACACTTATTTCACCCTTTACCCTGTGCAGCAAAAGTGGCAGGGGCTGCACGTGCTACCCATTTGTCATTTTAAAACTTTTTGAACAAGATGATGGTGTTTCATATAATGACTTCTTTAATGTTTTTTTCTCACTATGAAGGTGCGACAGTGCAGTCCACAGATGCAATGCAAAAGGTGGACATTAAAGGGTGAGATGCAAAGATGAAGGCATGAATAAGTGTACAGAAACACACCAAAAAAACAACAACACATCCACACTCACTTGGCTTACAGGCTAGCATTGCCTTTAGTTATTGTGGGGTGATAAAGTGATCTAGAGAAATCGCAGGAGGAAATGACTGGGTATAACCATGTGTGCCTGACAGCTGTTGCTGTAATCGGATGTGTGCTTTTAATGCAGCACGTTTAATTTTGATGTTGTTGGAAATTCATCAATTAGCTGCTTGAAGAGGTTATGTGCTACTGTCAGTAAACACCACAGCACTGGCTAAATACATCTATTAGTAGTTCTTGTCAAACAATGCCAGTATGGCTTTTTAACCTTTGGGTGGGCTACAGCTTATTCTTCACCTTCTGCGATTGTGGTTTTACCTCTTTGGAAAACTGTGGCACAAAATTGCTTCCAAATGTAACAAGCAGACATGGGTGAAAGTGGCCATGGATGGAAAAACCTCTTTTATAAAAAGTTTAAAGGAAAACTTGTTGGAAACAACCAGTAATCCATTCAATGTGGTCAGGATTTGCCCTGGGGTGTCCTTCTAGTAAGATGTGCCCAGAGGACGACAGCTGGTCTTTGATGTATTGTGGCGCTAAGCCATTCAGTGATTTATAAACTATCAGAAGTATTTTAAAATATATTGCCTAAACTACAGGGAGCCAGTGTAAGGACTTTAGAACTTGGGTGACTTTTAGACAGACCTGTGAAAACACTGTTGCAGTAATCAATGCAACTAAAGATAGATGCATTGATGAGTTTCTCTAGATATTGTTGATCTCCAGGTGATAGAAGGCAGCCTTTGTAACTGTCCTTATGTGTCCCTGACGGTTTGGATCTGAGTTCATTCCCATACCCCGTTTTTGAGCTTGATCCGTAGTATCTAGGTGTAATTATTGAAGCTTTGGTTTCACTCCTGATGGTTCCTCTTTAGGTCCAAAGATAATAAATTCTGTTTTTTTTCTGTTCAATAATTGAGAAGTGGTTTAAAAACAAACCTTTTAAACTTTGGAATAGTTACAGAAGGGACAGACAAGCGTAAAACAACCCACACATGCCCCTTTTGAGCAGTGACACTTTGTAACACTGGATTCTGATACTAAATCCAGTCTGTTCTGGTCTGTGTGCTACAGCATGACACATCTACTGTGTATTAAGGGCAATGATTGATGTTTATTAATGGATTTACTTAGATTGGTTTATTTTTAAAGTGTAATATTTGTTTTATTGAGGCATGTTAAAATCAGCTGGCAGTGACTCTACACAGTCATGGCTTAAATGGGAGGTTTCAGGTGTCCATGTGTTACAACGGTCAACTAATGTTTTAAATCAAATGAGAATATTTTAAAAGACTAAAAAAAATGATGTTCCCAGTTTTTCAGCAGTCAGCTCATGAGCTTTGACAAGAGGAATGAATAAAATGTAAAACAGTTAAAGGGATATTAGTACTTTTGTAAGACGTTATATTTCTGCCTCTGAGAAAATGTTTGACATGTTGACATATTCCAAAACGCTGGAAACGAAGCTTCCAAGTGTCTTTTTTTAAGTTATCTTAAAAATGTTTTGTTTTGGGAAAGTCACCCTTAATAAGAATCATTCCAACTCACATATTTTCTGTTTCTGTTGCCCAGTTACATGCAGGAATGACAACAAGACCTTTGGTGTTTCCCCTGACTCCCCCAATCTGTGTCTACCTCAGTAGCCAATATGTCTGTTGTCTGTCAACATTCATAAACATACAGTTGAAAGATATGTACACAGTTACCACACAATCGCACACATCTTTACACTTGCAAGCACACAGCACTTATCTAGACATCATCTACAGAGCAAGAGAGAGAGGGCTGTTATTATAGGTCCCACCCAGACATGATGTCAGTCAGGTTATAAGAAGGGTCTTTAAACCTGACACACGCTGGGACTTGTGAAATACAACTTTTTATTATACACAGTGTACAGTGTCGTCCTCTTTTTGACTGTTTATAAAGGACTATTTTGTTTTCATTCAGTCCCAATGTCCGCTGGTGTTTGTTAGACAACAATATGTCTCACATGATAGCAGTTAAGTACACGCTCTCCAGAAGCAGAGGCTCCTCTAAAAGAGGCAATGGAGCTAAATAATTATGGGTTGTATTTCAACATGTGTGTGTGTTTAAGCATTTCCCATCTTGCAAGGCCCATTTGTCCAACAAAAACTACATTGTGAGGAACCACTGTTTCCTATGAGCTCCAAAGCCCAGGCCAGCACAGGATAAGGTGTGAAATTTGTTTGGGCTACTGTAAGTGTAGGGATAGGCATTATTGGTAATGGTTACATATGGGGTAACGGCTAAACTTTACAAACAAACATATGAACTTATGAAAGTCAATGTAAAGGCCTTGTGAAGATAGAAAGACACATGTGTAAGATTAGCTGTTCTACGTTGGAGATTCTCATATTCATAAATTTTCTAAAGACAGATGGGTTTTAAGGTTGTCCCAAAGCCCAGTCCTACTGTGGTAGATGCTATTTTGTTGGATTAAGGATTATTAACAACTTTGTTATCAATATTAGGTTTTCATTGTCAGGATTGTTTTTGAGTTGGGCATAAATGCAGACATTACTGTAAATGGATGTCAATACAAAGTAGCATGTGTATGTGAGAAGACAGAGAGAGAGAGAGAGAGAGAGAGAGAGAGAGAGAGAGAGAGAGAGAGAGAGAGAGAGAGAGAGAGAGAGAGAGAGAGAGAGAGATAAAGAGAGGGAGAGAGGGAATGAGAGTTTTGGTGTTTAGGGGGTGAATAGAAAAAAGATGTTGTAATTTGTACTGTGAATTCCAGCTGGATAACCAGAACCAGCTGGCTTTTATCTCTCAGACACACATGTACAAATAGTATTATCAGTCCTCTGAACAAACATTTACTGGAGAAAATCTGATACTGAGATGTGAACGAAAACCTGCGTGACCACTGTGACTGCACAGTGAGCACAAAGCAACATGGGTGCTTTTCTGCTCCACTTCACTCCACAGGTAAGAAGAAATTTGCGTACACAGTTAAAAAAATACAAAATTTTTATGTTCTTGCCACAGTGTGGCATTAAATCAACCTAAACATTACCTATTATAGATCAGTTAGGATAATTAGGATAACCAAAATGTATGTATTTTCTAAATTCCAAAATAATGGGAGAGAGATTAATACACAATAAGATTTGTCTGGTTTTAAATTTGGGTAAACAGGCTTATGTTGATAATGTGACATTTAAGCTTTGATAGGGTAATACACACATTTAAGTTAACGGACTAAACGTTTGGATTTATTTTAAAGGCAGAACCTTTAGAATGTTGCTTCCTTGTGTGACATTTTAATGACAATTTTTTTAAGACAATAATCAGGGTAATAACATGACTAATTGAAAACTTCAGCAGTTCTGGATTTACCTTTGAATTTAATTCCCAGAAGCCTGTTGCATTCTAGTAATCATTTTGTTAGGGAAAGAAACAGATTCTACATCCCACAGATGAATATGTTCTTGTTTTAAATATGGGCATCAAACCCAAAACAGAAGGTATATTCATTGTGGAGATGCTGGGTGATGTTCTGTACTGACATTCGGCACAACCAAAAAACTAAATCACAAATAAAGCTTACATATTCTGGACATCATTACATCTGGGGGGAAACGTGGTTAGCCTGAAAGTTGTACAATCATTTTGTATGGGTGTTTCAATGTAGGAGGGAATGGTAGTAGTATAGGAAAAATCGGTGATGTTCATACAGAGTATATAAATATGTAAGTTCTGCTCTGTTAATAAATAGTTCCTTTTACTTGTTGAAAAACAATGGATGTTAAATATTCCAGCAATAATGCCTACTTGCTAATGTAACACATCACAAAACAACTGAACAATAGTCAGGTAGCATTGTATAGGACATACCACTCCCTTTTGTGTTTTCGAAAAGAGAAAACACAAGCGTAAACAAAACTTTTTTATCAGTGAAATTAGATAAAGAGTGTGAGTTGTGTGTACACTCAATACACAAGGAAAATAAACTCCTGGGGGTACCTCCCAGAAACCTTATCAGTATTATAGTAGCTTCAGGCCCCATGCACTTCAACCTCCAACATGCACAGAGACAACTTGGCAGTTGACATCTCTGCTAAGCTGCCTACTTGACCCTAGCAGCCCCAGGCAAACCCTTGCTGTTGCAGTATTTAAAAAGATGTGAGGTACACAGACTCCCATCAGGATATCTCTGGAAGTGAACACAGATTAAAGTCTGCTCTTCACAGAATGGCAGCCCTGAAGGCTACACACAGGAGTGCAATTGTGCATGAATGTGTGCACATGTTTGTGTCTGTGTGCACTGTGAACTCTGCCTGCTGTAAGTTTATTCTCACTGCAAAGGTACGTGTTTTCAAGCATATGTTGCTGCATGTTCACATGTCTAAACTCCTGCTTCAGTCTTAAAAGTCAGCATCTATGGGCCTTAATTTTGAATAGACACAAATGCTGTGCAAGGCCATCGTGAGGCAATGAAAAGAGCCATTTGTCTCTATCTACAGATCAATGGGTTCTCATTCAATTAGAAAGTCTGAAACCATTAGCACCAAGCTAATAACTCCATTGTAGGGAGCTGAGAAACATTGGCCTAAGGGTAGGATGGTGGCGGGTGGGAGAGCCAGAAAAAGCATGAAGTCTGGGTGGGAGATTTCCTTAACTGCATGTGTTATGAGTGCGCCACCATTCTTTAGTGTCTCAGAACAAGTGGAACAATTTGCTGAGGGCATAATAAAGCAGGGTGTTGAGAACTTTTCTCCTTTTGGTCTTGTTTGAGCAAGTGCTAAAGTTAGGGTACTTGTGTTTCTTACCTTTTTGTTCTTCTTTTGCGGTTTAGAAAAAAACTGATTGTTTGCCTCCTGCTATTACAGTGACGATGCCAGTTATTTATTCTGATTTTAATGTAAGCTATGCCTATCAATATCGCATTTATGATTATTCATTTTTAACAGTTTCTGGTGCCACAAGCCTTAAACTATGTCCTCAGCAAATATATTCTGTTGATGTGAAAACAAATCTGCACCCCTAGCAAATTTAATTCATTTTTTCACACAAAAATATTGTTAGATCATCCATTCCTTTTTTTTACCACCTTGTACTTGCAGGCTTGTGGGGAAGCAGGTGTATACCTCCAGCGGTCAACCTGGAAAGGTGATCAGACCAACAGGAGGCAACAAAAAGACACACAACACAAGTATGCATTCACACAGTCCACACAGTGATACCTAAAGACAAATTAGACTTAACAAGCCTATGCCGGAACACCTATAGGTTTAAAATTCAATCCTTGTATAACACACCTGAATCAACAGAATGGTTTAATATCAGACCTTTGCCAAACTTTATGGCTGAAGGTATAATTCAATCATTTGATTCAGCTGTGTTGGACCAGGAATGAATCTAAAACCCGTATAACAGTAGATCTGAACGAGTTGGAGACCAATCTACTAGACCATTGTCCCACTGTAGTCACTAACTGATGGGTGAATATTCTGCCTCTGGCTTTTGTGGTAGAGACCATAATTTATGGTTCTATAAATTACAGCAAATCATTCAAGGCCCAAAGAAATAAAGCAGCCCTGCGCCAACAAACTACCAGCAACCAAAAATGCCTTGGTAGATTTTCTTAGCTGAATGTAACAGTATGTACCACCTTTAAAATTTTCACTTTTGTCACTTCAGCGTCTATCTACTTAAAAGTATTGGGGCTCATCAAAACCAATGGCAATTTATCCAGCCGTGGTTTTGGACTTGGAAGTCTTCTAATGCCATTTTTGGGAAGCAATGTGAGTAGTGCTATTAATGTTTGTAACGCTTAGGTTATGTCTAAGGGAGGAGAGGTGGCGGCAGACTCATCAGGACGTTCAAAAACTCCCAACCACACCAGTAGTGGGAATTCCACAGTGTCTTCCTTTAATAAACACATTCTTCACTAATCTTATAAAGCCCGGTTGAACGGCGGCTATATTATCAAACAAGGAAATAAGCAGAGTCCAAACAACCCGTAACATTACTAAAAGTTGGACAGCCAACATGCCCATCTCAGTCCATGTATAGATCTGTAGCCCATTTCTCCCACACACTCTACAGAAAAGCAGTGGTGCATACTTGTGACATCATCATATTTTAAAGAGACATTACACAATTATGTCTGTTACATGTTCCTAGGGGTACTTTTGTGGCCTGTTGAGAAGGTTCACCCCTTTTCAGTGTTTTCCCTATTCAGGAAAAATGACTCTCATTGTTTCTTGCTAAAGTCCCAAAGCATTTGAAAGTATTGTATACCCTCTGTTCAGATTGATTGATATGAATAATTCATTTTCTTGTCAGTTGTAAAACAGGTTCTGCATGTTCCAGTGATTTCTCGTTTTTTAATGTCTGGTACTAATAAGGGATGGATGTGGCTTTGAAAACTTAACCAAAAAAGGTGATTGATTACAAGGGATGCAGTATTCAATAGGAGAACAGATACTTGTTGAAACATTGCTAATAAAGATACTTGTTGAAACATTGCAAAGAAAGAAAGAAAGAAAGAAAGAAAGAAAGAAAGAAAGAAAGAAAGAAAGAAAGAAAGAAGTCTGCATGGCAGACAGAAAAATGGGAGCATACAGTAAGGTTTTACAGGTAGGAACCATGTGGCTATATAGGCAAAGGTAGGACGCTATGGTCCATATCCTGTGTCTTAATGATGTGTGCTGTGGCCTCAGGGGAATGGGGGCTTTATTGGGGAGGCGGCCTGCCTCTGGTAAACACATGCTGGAGCTCAAAGAAAACACTACTGGCAAAGAATTGGGTCAATGAGATAAGCACAAGACATTATGTTAGCTGCATGTGTTTATTTGTGCCTTTTGTAGAAACTCTCTTCTAATAAATATTTATCTAAACTGACAGGAGTTTGTCTTAAAAACCTGGTAACTTAAACATGTCTACAACAGTTCATTGCAGACTAAAGTACATAACTACATGCTAAAGTAAACTACGTAAATCTAAAAGATACCCTGCAAAAGTGTTGAAATTTATTCAGATTGTGTTGCATAACAATAAATATGTCCTAAAAAATTGTCAATTAAAAGAGTCCACTTGACCCTAGTTTAAACCCAATTTTCTCCAAGAAAAAACTAATAATAATCACTAAACAAATGTTAAAAAGACAAACTAGACATCCAAATACATGTTTTTTCAATACTTTGGCTAAAATGGCCCTCACAATATTTTACAAACCCAATTAGTAGTGTCCCTGGAAAAATGTTTATGTGACCAACGTGTCACTGAACTTCTACTTATGATGTAACAAAATGTAAAGAAAAGGTTATATGAAGTTTTACTTTGTCATTACAAATAGCTTTACATTTACTAAACACATAAAACTCTAAATGTTAAACCCCTGTTCCTCATGATTCAGATTTAGATCCTTTCATCAATGTAATAATATAAAACTTAACTGTAGTGGTTGTTCACAGTGAATGAGCCATGAAGTAAGAAGTTGGTCAGAGGTTTTTGAAGTCAAACTAAAAAGCAGAGCATGTGTCATTACTCTGAAAAAATCTTTAGTTGTGATTCTGTCTCTTCTGAAAGAGGATCGAGTGTTACCCTGATCACTTCTCCAGACCTTAGATACTCATCCTTCTTGGAAGTAGTGCTTCATAGGATTTCAAGAGAAATACTAAATAACTTCTTGTTTGATTGCTTCTGCCTAACTGCTACAGCAAAAGAGGAGCCTGGAAAACTAATTGTACGCTGTCATAATCAACTAGTTGGGACTGCTTTATTTTCAGGACCAGGGACTGCCAAGATGATGGTGTGGGAGCTTATATGTGACAGTAGAGGGGAGGTGGGAGGTTGGAGGGGGACATCAGTGTGGGTTAAACAGTGAAAGAAGAGGAGGATGCGTGGCTCTCCCTAAGAAGAGCTAACTTGGACAGTGGGAGGAATTTTATGCGGTTTATCGAAGACCTGCTCCATCTGTATAAACTGACGCTTGCCAAAATTTAGCCTCTCTCACTCCATGCACACATTGCTTCCAGAATGTCGACTCCCTCTGTCAAAAGAGAAGAAACTGAACTCTGAGTGCTCAAAAAAATTTTAAACCACAAATCACTCTATATTTTTAACCACATTACCAGTTTGCTTCGTCATACTGCAGTATATGGGTTAAGAGTTTTCACCAAAAAACCCTTTAACACATGAACAGCGATCTCTCATTCCTGGGCAACGTCTACTACATGTTATTAAACCCACAACAGAGAACAAACTGAGCTGGAATGACACTCTGTGCACACCGTCTGTGGAGAAGGTGAGTCCCGTGGCCGTCCTGGCTGCAGAGTACTTAAAAGAATTGTTTTTGCCCGTTCTGCTGAGCTGCTCTAATGACAGTGGTGTGGAGACTTAGGTTATGTAAGTGTGAGCTGCAATCACACTCCACGCCATTTAGACTTGACTCAGTTGGCCCGATGCCTGTTAGGGTGAGTGAGTGTGCGTGTGTGTGAGCAGGACGGAGAAAAGTAAGACACAGTGATAGAGAAAAGTGTGTGCAAATATAGTTTAATAAAGTTTGGACAGGGAGGAGGAAGGAAGAAGAACAGCAGTTTGAGTGAGGCAGAAGGATAGTTTTGTTTTTTCTTTGCATCTGTGTGTACATGTTATTACATGATTTTAACAAATAAACTTACTAAACTAAACTTAGTTTATAATAAAATAAGCAAAGTTGGCTTTTACTGTCAACTTTTTCATATTTTTGAGGCTAAAATCCACCTTGAGGAAATGAGTATTTAAGCACCACACTATTTCCTCTTTGTTTCCTGGTAGGGTTTTTGGTTGACAGGCATATTTCCACAGTATATGACAACTGTGTGATCACCTTTTTAAGTTCAAATATCAGGCCAACATGGAAAACACCTGCTCTACAGCGCCCCCCTACGAACTTAACACTGAGTCTCTTTTAGCAGCTTTCGTGTGTCTCTTTAAAACTTTGCTCTTCTTCTGCCAAGGGGGCAGGATTTGTGCTCTGAGTCACTGGGCTGTCCCTGGCACAGACAGACACATGAACATAAATGCACTCACACACACACACACACACACACACACACACCACACACACACACACACACACACACACACACACACACACACACACACACACACACACACACACACACACACACATACACATACACACACACACTTGAACCTCTTCATGTTTATGAGTGGAGCTGGCCTTCTGCCCAGCTTTAGGGTTGAATGGCCTCAAAGCTGAGCTACTTAACCCTTCAGGAGCTCATACAGTTCAATTTTAACCCCAGACAGAGGCTTTTCAAAGTATTAACACTTTACTGTTGTGGACCAGTTTATCCAGCCCATTAACAGAATCTAAGGGGAAATAACCACATGTATGAAAGCCGCTCCAACTGACGGTTACTATTTCAAGTAAGCTGTTACTTTAACAGAAGCTGCAGCTGACACCTTCCAAGTGTTGTTACTGAAAAAATATAACTAATTACAGTTTTTGTCTTTTTACTTTTATAGTAAGCTTTCCAAGATTTTCTAAATTACGAACAGTGAATGTTGCTGACATTATTGGCTCCAATGGTAGCTCCTGAAAAGGAAAATGGAACATTGCTTTTCTTTAGGGACTCTGAAGCCAACCTCATTGTGATAGTTTAAGTTAACTCAATCAACTTGTTGCATCTAGCCAAACGTTGAAACTTCAGAGGTACAAGAAATTTTTTGGCATTGTATAAAGCAGAACTACTGCTGCACAAAGGTGCCATAAGTTACTGCTTTCTGTTTAATATATTCCCACAACCAGACTTTAAAGCCAGCTCCTCCTTCAAATCTTTAGTCCAGGTCTGTTATAACCAGACACAGCAGAGATATTCCCAGTGAAACTGCAGGACAAAACATGAATTTGAAGGGAAGGGAGGTATTATGCAAAATCATAATCTCATAATGTCACTCCCCCATTAAAAACAAACGCAGAGTTTTGATTTGACTCATTCATGTATGTTTGTTTGATCAGGGTAGGAGCTTCTAAAAATACAGAAGCTAATTTCAAGCAGTCAAGAACAACTATGATGCAAAGTCAAATTTCTCTTAAACCATTTTTGATATATAGAAACATTTTTGACAGCAGGAGTTAACATAGTTATTTAATTGTGCTATAAAATGGCACTATATATCTGAAATACGCCCTCAGTTGTTGTTTTGTTTTTTTTCAATTTTTTCAGGTTGCAAAGGCAGCTGTCTTTGCTAGGACATTTAATATAAACAATGCATTTTTTACCCGCTATGACACGCAATGATGGAAAGCCATTACAAGATTTAGGAGCAGATATGGCATATGGCAATAGACTGTAATGCAATTTTCAGATAATAAAGTTTGGGGAAAACGCAGACCCTCAAAATTCGGGCCAATACAATAGCTATGATTTAAATAGATTTAATTTCTATCAACCCCAGTTTTGGGTATGGTCCCTTATTGTTCACCACTGTTCCAACTTGATGAGCAAAATTCTCAAATATTCCACTTAACCTCAAACAACATGCATATACGGAATTAGAGCAGAAAATTGTCATCCAACATCAGTGTCTGACCTCAGGAATGTACTTTTAAACTTTGTTGAGAGAGTTCCTACAGGAATTGAAGCAGTTGTAGCTGTATAGAGTGGGCAAAAATCATATTGAATCCAAAGTATTAAGTTGGCTGTCATACATTTTACATATCTTTAAAGGTATTTAAACATACTTTTAACATTTAATCAATGAAAACTGATAAGGTAGCACTATTATAAATAGTTTCGAATTTGGAAATGTTGCATTCAGCCTCAATATCCATATTGCGATACGCAATAAAACTTGAAATACAAAAACCAATTACTTTTATCACCAATAAAGAAAAAGGCTACCTTTTTTACTATTACATCAGATGTTGGAACCTTTTTAATTTAACTTGTATCCTTTAAGTTGCTCATAGGAGTACATCAATGTATTAAAAGTTGGGTTTTAATGTGCTTGGGTGACTAAATGTAGTCAGTTGTCACAATTTTCATTGTATTTATTTAAAAAAGGAGGGACAAAGGGATGAAGGCAATAATATCTGCATTTAAAGTTTAATAATGAAAAAAAAGATTTGTGGGTGTTAGAACTGGAAGAATAAAAAAGATTTGGATGTTTTCTTCTTTTAAAAATAAATACTTTCTGCTCTGTGTGTGAAACAATCCATTAAAAGAAAGCAGTTTGTCAGTTATAGTTGCCCTCATTTTAATCTGTAATCCTCCAAAAAGCAACACTTAAAAAAAATACCTTTTCAACACTCAAGTCAAGGAGAAATAATACATATGTCATGATTTATAAAAGGCTGACAGAAAATAGCACAAAAAGCTCAACATCTGACAAACCATAGAAAATTGATTTCTTGTAAATTTGCAAGAAAATTTGATTTTTTTCTCATTGTTTTCTTTTCCTATAAACTTTCTTCCTCCTTTTTCAAGAAGCAATATGCCTTGTGGGATTGAAATAATGTGATGAGCGACACACAAGTTCAATACTACAATAAATGACACACAAGGTCAGATATGAAAAGTGGTTAAGATTTTCTGCTTCTGTGAGATTTGCTCTCATTCAAAATATCTACAAAAAACAGTAGCATGTTCCCTTTTCATCCTAATTGTCTGTCTCCAGTCGCTCTTTATTCCACAGGAAACAAATTACAGAAAAATGACAAGCGACGGCAATAATTGAATGGCACACTTCAAAAGAATGTAGGAGAGTCAAAGATTAAGACTGTGCATTCACCATATTTCATGCAAGATTTTTTACCTAAACATTGTACAGAAGCTTTTTTGTTAAACCAAAGTAGGTGGTAGGAAAATGATAAGACATGAGTGGAGGTTTAACATTTACCCTAAACTAGAAAAAAGTGCATACTATAGTCTGTTTTCCTTACTTTAAAACAGAAAAGCAGCAATAATGTTTACTGATGCAAAAGTTAAATAATTAAAAGCAGGGAAAGAAGGAAGGGGGATTAAAGAAGGAAAGATGGCAAGGAAGACTACAAGGAAATATATGAGGTACGAGACATGCAACGAAAGAAAGATAAGAAATTCAGTGATTGATTTATTGATTACTTCATTCAACAGACTCATGGTCCACAAAGAGATAATACACAACAACAGGACATATAAAAAAAAAACAAGGAATAAAAATAAATAGATAAAATTATATCTTATAAAAGACTTGCATACCAATGTTTCCACAGAGCCGACTGGTATCTTAGCGCACTAACAGAGGGATGTGAAAACATTACAATAAGACTGTTCAATGAGCTGCCCAAACAACACATAAACTTGTATATCAGATTTCTCACAAGTGCGTTGAATGTTCTGACATGTGCATTACAAAACATCTCACTTATACAGCTGAACCTGGGTTTCTTAAGCAGAATTCTCAAAGAGTCATTATCAGCAACCTTAAGCTTCTGCATACAAGCTTTTTTAAATTTACACCACAATGGAGGTGTATACAAGGATGTACTGTAAGCTTTAAACAGTCTTATTTTTACCTCATCAGTGCACATATGGAATTTCCTCCCCAGAATGTTTGCCTGGGCGTACAAAATGCGGCACTGCCGATAAATATCATCATCATCACAGAACTGGTCTGTGATGTAGTGACCCAGATATATGGGGTTTCATTTCCGCCAAAAGTCCTCTACGAGCGTAGATCTCTCTCCACGCGTGCATTGAAAGTCTGTTTTTTAGTCACCATGAGTGTTCAAGTCCCCCCACGAGCGTGGATCACTCTCCAGGCGAGCATTTTGAGGTCCCAGGTGCGCACAATTCAGTGACCACGCTCATGTATCAACCTGATCGCTTGTGGATCTGCTCCTGCGCTCGTGGATCTACTCCTGCGCGCTCGTGTGAAGCTTTCGGTGCGGGCCCCACCCCCCTCCTCGTCCTTTACAGGTGTTACACCAAATTCTGCTACCCATCATATTCTGCGACCACAGGGGGCGATAGCATACATTCCTCTGTATGTACGTGTTGAAGAGCAGCGACAAGAAGACTATTTACGTAAACTTCGAAACCACCAAAACATCTGGAGATTGTAAATCACGCGGTGTATTATTCCGGTCACTTTGACTGAGAAAATATCATGCATTTGTTTTTATTTGACGCAAAACACAGCTGGATGGACAGTTGCATTGAATGCCTTTATTCTGTTGTTTAAATAGGCCTATATAAACCCACTATTAACCCATCGTTCAATAAATCGGTAAAAAATAAATAAATGTTTCCAAGCACTTTGTGTGGCGCGGGAGGGAGTTCGAAACGGTTTTTAATATTTCTGCCCCCCAGATCAGCTCTCTATTAAACTATTTCCCACTTTTGTGTCCCCTCCTCACTGCAATCTGGACTCACTTTATACAATATGTGACACTAACTTAGCCATTTTCACACAGGTCACAGATTATGATGGGTATCACAATCTGTGACCCATCACAATCTGTGACCTCACTGTACAGGTCAAATAATAATGTCAGAGTTCAATACAATATTTCCCACTGTTTTGTCCACCCCTCACAAAAATTTGGGTGCACTTAAAATCCTATTTGATTCTCATGTTGGCACACCGGCCACATGTTATGATGCCCATCATAATCCTGTCAAGATATGTGACCTCTTATTCTTACTTCAAAATAAAGTTCTATAAAAATGAAAGATTATGTCAAACTAAGTTGTTTTTAATCTAAAAATTAGGACAGAGGTTATTTGGTTGCATCTGCCTTCTACAGTTTTAAGCTAACTTTAAGTGTCAACCATGTATTCATCATCACCTTGAAATTTCTTAAAATGCCATAGGATGGTGTTTTGTGAATGAAATGTTCTTATTTCTGTTATCTTTGTGTGAAGAATTGGACACATTTGAAAAGTTGTGATGTCTTAATTTGTATTTTAACCACAGTGAAAAAATAGTTTGTTTGTTTTTATAAATTCTCACAACATTTATCGAAGCAATGTAAATATTTTGACATCAAGCAGTTGGAATCATGATCCATTCCGTTTCTGTTTTTTATTTACAAGACAAAATAGTGCCAGAACAATATAATGTGCAGTAAATACCAGTAAGCTATATGTAATGTACAAGTAAAAACAACCCCCATCAATATAAACTGGGGGGGTGCGACTTTTCTTGTTTACTAATAATTTTGGTAATAGTACCACAATATAGTAATACAAAAAATGTAAAAAAATAACATTCCAAATATATGTACACATGTACATATATGTACATAACATAGGCCTACTAAGGTTAAACTAAGGTTATTTTTATTTGTACCATTGACCACCAAAATGCAGGTATTAAACACTGAAGACAACATAGTCCATAGTTAAAACGCAATGTGAGAAATTGGCAAAAGAACAATAAACATTTTCCTGTTAATATGTATTTCACTTCCATTTTTTAACACCAAACTGCTTTCAATATCAAGATCACACGATTACAAAAATTGAAAATAAGGCATTGAAAAATAAATTTCAAATCACATTCTGCACAAGGTTTACAAGGTGTTTAGTACAACTTCCTTTTCAGGTCATAAAACAACTTAGTTTG
Source organism: Orestias chungarensis (assembly GCA_032876305.1). Lineage (NCBI taxonomy): Eukaryota > Metazoa > Chordata > Actinopteri > Cyprinodontiformes > Cyprinodontidae > Orestias > Orestias chungarensis. The sequence continues at coordinate 393,427 of JAVLVB010000779.1, read as the reverse complement.
ACATAACCTTTCAATTTTTATAGAACTTTATTTTGAAGTAAGAATAAGAGGTTACATATTTTGGCAGGATTATGATGGGCATCATAACATGTGACCGGTGTGATAAGGACAACATGAAAATCAAATAAGATTTTAAGTGCACCCAGATTGTAGTGAGGAGTGGACACAACAGTGGGAAATAGTTGTATTGAACTCTGATATTATTACTTGACCTGTACAGTGAGATCACAGATTGTGATGGTTCACAGATTGTGATACCCATCATAATCTGTGACCTGTGTGAAAATGGCTATGTGAGGGTCACATATTATATAAAGTGAGTCCAGTTTATAGTGAAGAGGGGACACACACAATATTCCGTGATATTTACAATCTCCAGATGTTTTGGTGCTTTCGAAGTTTATGTAAATAGTCTTCTTCTTGCTGGTCTTCAACACTTACATGCAGAAGAATGTACGCTATCGCCCCCTCTGGTCGCAGAATATGATGGGTCGCAGAATTTGGTGCAACACCTGTAAAGGACGAGGAGGGGGGTGGGGCCAGCAGTGAAAGCTTCCCATGAGTGCACAGGTTGATACACGAGCGTGGTCACTGAATTGTGTGCACGTGGGACCTCCAATCCGCGTCTGGAGAGTGATCCACGCTTGTGGGGGGACTTTTACGCTCATGGTGAATAAAAATAGCACCTTCAATGCGTGCATGGAGAGTGATCCACGCTCCTGGGGGGACTTTTACGCTCATGGTGAATAAAAATAGGACCTTCAATACGCGCGTGGAGAGTGATCCACGCTCGTAGAGGACTTTTGGCAGAAATGAAATGCCATACAGATATTTTGTTTTGGAACAAACATTTAACTTTTGGTCTGACAGAAAAAAATCTGGGAAACAAAGTTGTTTGTCAGCTTTAGTCCTACAAACTAGTACAACAGTTTTCTTTGCACTATACTGCACATCAAATCGCAACCCATAATCAGAGCAGATGTTCAGTAACTGTTGAAAACCAGCACTGGTGGGTGAGAGGACATCCAGGTCATCAGCATACATAAAGTGATTGACCAAAGGATCACCAATCATACATCCAGTTTTACAGAGGTTAATTTCTTTTGACAAGTCATCCATGTACAAGTTAAACAAGGCAGGTGATAGTAGCCCACCCTGACGCACACTATTACTCACACCAAAGGAAGCAGAAATGTTATTGCCCCATTTTATATGCATTTTCTGGTTAGAATACCAGTAAACTAAAATTTGTGTAATAACATGTGGGACAACTCTGTGTTTTAATTTGTCAAATAACTTAAAGTGATTGACACGCTCAACCTTAGAGGCATCAATAAACCCAATTAACACAGATGAAATTTTTTCTTAGATATCAGTTCCCATCCCAGCCTTGAAACCAAATTGATTATCTGTTGTATTAATAAACTGATTGAGCCGACCAAGCAAGATTTTTTCTAATACTTTAGACATCACACTAGCTAAAGCTATTGCTCTGTAGTTATTAAGGCTACCAACCTTACTAGTTTTGTCCTTAATTACCGGCACTAGGGTGACAGATAATAAGGAATCAGCCAACTGCCCATGGGTCATAATCCAAGAGAAACACATCGCAAGCAGCACAGCCACTTTTTGGCTAGCATATTTCAGGTGTTCTGCTGCAATGTTATCAGAACCTGTTGCCTTATTCTCACACAAGTACACTATAGCCTGCTGGACTTCATTAGGGGTCATTATAACCGCATCACTCTTAGCAATGTTTCCCAATCCATAGGGTTCACTTTTTACACAGTTAAATAAGGCCGAATAGTGCTGTCTCCATAGATCTGCTATGTTATGAGCCCCAGATATACCCTCCATAGTACTGGGGAGTAATGCATCAGACCTGTTTAAGGCTCTGACATTGTTCCAAAAGCCGATGGCATTATTACAAAGCAATTTTCCAGCCATGGAGTCTGCTCTCATATTCTTCTCACATTTGGAAATGTATCGAATGGCATATTTAAACTTTGCACTGGTGAGTTTTTTATAATCTAAAATAGTCCCATCTCTTGGTGTACCTGCTTGGACCCACATCTTATATGCCTGTTTAGCCTCTGCATGATATCCTAAAACATGTTTATTTCAACTTGGCCTGATGTTATTATCTTTTCTACATTTAAGGTATGGTCTTGTACTCTCATACAGAGCATCCACAATCCACAAGTATGAAGGTCAGTATAGTGAGAAATATCACTGCAATTGACATCTGAGCACATAATAGATTAAAGAAGAAGAAGAATTATTTTACTCAAAAGAAGATCAGTGAAGATCATAAGTCATCTTTAGAGAGTCTGGACCATTTAAATTTAACTGTGGGGGCACTATTTGCCCCCCCTATAAACTCTGGAAGACTTTTAATATCCAGCATCATTGAAAATGGAACATGATCTGACATAGAATATTCAGATAAGATTTCTACTGATTTTACAACAGTATGGGCATCAGCGGAGCTAATGCAATGGTCAAGCGATGACGTTGTATGCCAAGCTTTCGTCATAGCATCTGCAGTCGCCAGACCCTAGACCATGCACTCAGCGCTTTCATCGCCATCTCTGGGAATTTTTCATGTCACTCTCACCTCAACCCTACCCACCTTCAAGCAGTTTGTGGACTGTAAAACACAATAGACCTGCTTTATGCTAATGTCAAGGATGCATACAGTGCCACAGCTTTACCTCCACTTGGCAGAGCTGAACACAACATTCTGCACCAGAAGCCACTCTACATCCCTGCTGTCCAGAGGCAATGTGGTCACCAGAACTGTTCGGCAGTGGTCACCGGAGGCTGAGGAGACCCCCCAGGGATGCTTTGAGGTAACAGACCGGGATGTTCTCTGTAACGCACAGGGAGGGGACATCAATGACCTCACGGACTGCATCACGGATTACGTTAACTTCTGCACCAACATCATCATCCCCACTAAGACTGTGCGCTGTTACCCAAACAACAAACCGTGGGTGACCAGGGACATAAAGGCAGTACTGAACAGGAAGAAGGCTGCATTCAGGAGCAGGGACAAAGAGGAGCGTACAGAGGGAACTGAGGGTGAGGATTGAGGAGTGGAAAGACAGCTACAGGACGAAGCTGGAGAGCAAGTTCCATCAGAACAACATGAGGGAGGTGTGGAGTGGGATGAGAGCACTCACTGGTCACAGCAAAAAGGGCAACCAGCTGATGGAAGGAGAACTACAGAAGACTAACCAATTAAACCTGTTTTTCAACCGGTTCGATGAGACAATCTCTGCCCGCCCTCCCCCAAGCTCCTCCAACGACGCTGTTAGCACCTCATCGACCACACCCGTCCACCCTGTACCCCCCGCACACCACCAACTCTCCTAAACTGCTTTAGCATCAAAACAGCCCTCCTGCCCCTCTTCATCTGAGGGAGTCTCCCTGCCCTCCCCCATAACCATCGCCGCAGAAGAGGTGAGAAGAGAGTTTAGTCGCCTGCGTCAGGGAAAGGGAGCTGGTCCTGACGGCCTCAGCCCCCCGACACCCACCACACACAGTGACTACAGGCCGGTTGCCCTGACGTCACTTGTCATGAAGCCACTAGAGCGGCTTGTCCTGAAGCACCTGCGTAACATCGTCGGACCTTCACTGGACCTCCTGCAGTTTGCGTACCAGCCCCGGATGGTAGTCGAAGACACAATCATCTACCTGCTGCACAGAGTCTACTCGCACCTGGAGGAGGCAAGCAGCAAGGTGAGAGTCATGTTCTTTGACTTTTCTAGTGCGTTCAACACCATCCGACCAGCTCTCCTCAGCAACAAACTCCTGGACATGCGGGTGGACGCTCCACTGGTGTCCTGGAACAACAAGTACCTCAGTTGTTGATCCAACTACCTCAACTGGGAGTTGGGGGCATCCTCACCCAGAGCTCGGAGGAGGACGACAAGCTCCATCCATGTGCCTTCTTCTCCCGACGTCTTTCCCCGGCTGAACGTAATTACGACGTGGGAGACAATGGCGTCATTGGCTGGAGGGTGCTAACCATCTGGTGCTGGTTTGGACCGACCATCGCAACCTGGAGTACATCAAATCGGCAAAACGTCTTAATCCCCGAAAGTCTCGCTGGTCTCTGTCTTTCTCTCGGTTTAACCTCTCCATTTCTTACAGGCCAGGATCCAAGAATATCAAACCCGATGCCCTCTCCCGCCAGTTTTCACCAGATGAGTCATTCACTGCTCCAGCTCCCATAATTTCTCCAGATGCGTGGTTGGCTCGGTATCCTGGGAGATCGAAGACATCGTCCAGAATGCTCTACCCCAAGAACCTGACCCTCGGACCTCCCCACAAAATCTTCTGTTCGTTCACAACTCATTCACTGGTTTCACACTTCACGTTTCTCCTGTCACCCCGGTTCCAGTTGGACCATAGCTCTGGTTTCCTGCAGATTTTGGTTGCCCAATCTCCACATAGACATCGTCGAGTATGTGCAAGCCTGTCCCATCTGCTCAAGAAATAAAACCAGCAATAAACCTCCTTTGCGCATTCTGCAGCCCCTCGAGATCCCCAAACGTCCCTGGTCCTACATCGCTGCAGATTTCATTACTGGCCTTCCTCCCACTCAAGGTATGACCACCATTCTCACCATTGTTGACCGTTTCTCTAAGGCCTGCCACCTCATTCCTCTACGCAAGCTACCCTCTTCCTTCCAGACTGCCCGACTCCTGGTGAAACATGTCTTCCGGCTACATGGTATACCCGTTGAAGCCCCCAGTTTGCTTCTCAAGTCTGGAAACATTTTTGTGCAGCCCTGGGGGCCAAGAGCAGTCTCACTGTCAGTGTCAGTCTGAGTTTCTTTCGGCTACTTCTCCAGTTGGCCAAAGGGGGTCACCAGTGCTCTTCTTCTGTTGGAGCTCCTTCCACCCCAGGTGCGCCCGGTTGGCGCTGATGAGCTGAGCCAGTATAAGTGGAGTGGTGGATCAGCTACTCGTTGCCTGACTGTTTGTTTACTCCCCGTAAAACCTGTCTCAGTGCCAGTCTCTAGTTGCTCCAAGTATTTTTGAATGTTCCTAGTTTTGTCTCTTGTTGCCCTTTTTCTTGTAGAGTTTTATTTGCTACTTTGTTTTTTTCCCCCCACGCCTCTAACCTCTGTTGTGCTCACTTCAGGTTACCTTCATCTCCAGTGCTTGAACTCCTCTCAAGATCCTCTCTGGTTGCTCACGTCCATCTGGTCTCCCCACTCCTCTTGGCTCAGCTCAGTCTGCCCGCTCCAGCATAGCTCCATCTGCCGCACACACCCCTTGGACAACTGCTCAACCATCACCGCTGAAAGGAACTCACCACTCACTCCTCCTTGCCGAAAACTGTTCACTTCGCACCAGTAAGATCGTTCCATTAATTTCCCCTCACCCGTTTGCTTCTACTCACCTTACCTGTCTTCATCCTCAGAGGTCTCCGGTCTCCTTTCCCTCATCTACCCAAAATAAAGATCATTGTAAAAATCTCCTGAGAGTTCTCTGTTCATGTGGGTCAGAAGTCAAAATAATAACGTTATGACAACTTTACGCAGACCAGGTCTAGCACAATTGAATGGAACATGACATAGAATGAATGGATGAATATGAGTGGTAAGGCCACCAAGAGATAGTGTTAAGTATGATGAGTTTAGTGAAAGATGATTTGACCTCGTGTGCATCATTTGGTGGATCACAGTGTGAAAGACATTGAAGCCTTGTTGCAGTGCTGCTCCCTGGAAGATGGATTGCCCAGAGTGCTATAGTTGCTCCAATAACCATATGAGCTTGAATGTAGGACTGTTGCCCTCCCACCTTTACCAGAGGATAACCTTCTGAGTAATCCCTGGAGGCTCTATACTTATAATAGGACCCTATTGAAATGATAGTGTAACACAGAATTAAATGACAGTCAAATGTATTTTAAACAATACGCGCTTCAATGCAGTATGACTTGTATGGATTTCATATGTTTATCCTTTGTAGTATTGTTCTACCTAGAAGTATTGGTAACACCTGAACATTTAAGAATTAAGTCTAAAATCACACACGCAAAAATTAAGTATGGTTACAGAGGAGGGTTCTGTAATGCAAGTCTGTGTTAATGACTCTCCCAGGCGCACTGGTGAAGACTGTGAAAACTCTGGCTGTGATTTAGTGTGCAGTGATGCAAGCTGGGACACGACCAAGAGATTCAAGCTGCAGCAAACCAGTACTTTGCACACAGAAGTACGAAGTTGGCGGTATTATGAAGGTGCTATTGGGAAAATGAAAGTTCAAAAACAAGAAGCTCAAATTAGCAGTTTTTTATAAGATCTAATCAAAGCAATAAATTCCTTCATCATCTTTTTTTAGCAAGTTTATATTTGTTCTGTTTTATGACCAGCTATACTGTAATGAACACTGTCAACCATATTCTAATTCAATTTATATTGCCTGTTGAGTGGTATAACAGCCACCCATCAATCACGACAGAGTCACTTAGAAGCCAATAAACTGTAACTATGTTTGTATATACAGTCCGACCAAAAACAAAAACACATGTCCTCATTTACAGGCCGCAATCTCATTACAGTTATGAAAACAAGTCATTTTTTTCCTTTACACCAAATGTAGATGAGAAAAAAAGGAGGAAGATATAAGCGATCACAAGTCTGTGGCAAGCCATTGCTGGTAAGAGCCCTGCCGCATCGTCGCACTGGACAACTTGCGGTTTTCGAGACGTTTTCTAATGAACTGAAAGTAAAACAAAGCACATAAGCTCGGTTTGGTTTTTCACAAAAACAGAACAAAATTAAGTTTTGTTTCACAAAGAATGTGTACCAAACACCTTCCATAGCTTTGGAGTCACACTGTATGGATATACTGTACAAGTAGTGCACCTCAGCCTATAGCAGTGTTTCCCAAACCTGTCTCTTAGGGACCACCGTCCAGCATCATTTAGGTGTGTCCTTTCTGCTGCACACCTGACCGTAAATGGGTGATTAACAGGACTGGACTAATCAGCACTTGATAGCATGCAGGAGCTAATGCTATCATTTTAATCAGGTGCGCAGGAGCGGAGGCACACCTTAAGAGGCAGGGCCGTGATCGGTTGCGGTTGAAAACCTACTGACATACATAGTAGTGGAATACTTTTTACACCTTTTAAAATGTTTCATGTTTTATTGTGGTACAGCTGTAAACTTTATTGTACATTAATTGGATTTCAAATAACAGGCCATTATTAACCCCCGCATGATTTTAAAGTTAATAGTATGTATTATTTTCTGTTTGTTTTTGCCAAAAAACTAAAAACACATGTGCATCTGTTTTTAGCTGATTATGTATAGTTTAGCACCAATTAACTATTGGATTGATTAGAAAACAGAGTTTACATAAATCTGACTTAACAGCACTCTAATAAAATAGATATTGAAGGGTTCAGAGGTTTGCATAAGAACATAGAAATATTCCTGAGACCAATGAAAACATCAAAAGAAGGTTTGAAGCAGGGATGGTTTGCCAAGCGATATTCAAAACATTGATCATCTCATGGAGTACTGTTCCACTAATCATCTAAAAAAATAATAATTGCAATGTAGAAATATTATTCAACTCTACTCACAGAAGCCGCCGTGGTGCCTTCAGAAATGTTGTAAAGATCCACAGCATGGGTGGGAAAATCTGTCAAAGGACAACAATCAATTGTACATTTTACAAATGTTGCTTTTTGTGTTTAAGTTTAGCCAAACATTTCAAACATGCTGATCTATCAAAAATAAATCATGTGTCAAAACATAAAAAACCTGAAGAGATCTCATAGCTTAGGTAAGCAGTGTAAGTCTCTTTACTTGGGTAATCTGAACTTCTGCACCTTAGTAATGTGATCTTTAAGATATGATGAAGACATGATGAAGACATGAGTTGGATAGTGTCACCTCTGGCTGGGTTAAGAAAGACAGATGGAGTTTGCTGAGAAATGTATTCCCCCACCTGAGAATAGTCCGTTAAGTCCTTTTCACACAGAACACAGCACTGTGCCCTACTTCTGTCCTCTACCAAGAATACCTGGACAACACTGACCATTTAGTCAGCTGCAGGGAGAGTACAGTGAGAGAGGTCAGGAGTAAAGGCTTAGGGCCAAGAAGGAGGGGAAAAAAGCACTGAATGTAAAATAATGTGGAGCATCAGTGAACTAAAGAGACAGAAAGGAGAAAAGGTAGCGAAAAAAAGTACATAAAGTTGCAGCAAATGAAAGCCATAGGTAGATATGCCCCGATCCTTTTAAAAGTTAGTTGAATCTCCGGAGATTTAATTGAATTTGAAATGAGTTGGGAGCCACAAAGTTGGCAGAAGCTCTGGAAGGCTTAGGAACAAAGATGAAGCGCTGGTGAGTGACAGAAGAAAGATGGAAGAGGAAAGAACTCTGTGAGAGTTTCATGCATCTCCAGTCTGTATAAGACAAAAAAAAAAAGATTTGGACATGCACAGGTAAATTGGTCTCGTGAGAGGGTGAGTTATGGCGGAGTAAAAAGTACCAAAGGAAGGTAAGGATTTGAAACACAGAAATATTCAACAAAGGGGAGTAATGTGGTGTCGCGCTGAACGATAAAAGAAGCGACAAGCAGCGAAGTTGCTGAGGAGTGGACGAAGCTCATGAGGAAATAAGGAAAGAGATTTAGGGAGGGCCAGAGCTCCCAACTGCTCTTTCCAGAGCAAATAGAGACTAACAGTGGGCCCGTTGTCTAGGTCAGGGTGGGCCAGAGGAGGGACAGAAACACTGGGATGTGAAATGTGACAAATCTATTTAAGGCCTTAGCTCAGAAGGCTTTCTTTGCTCTAAAACGGATTGTAGGGACAGCGGGTCAAGGGCAGGATGGTAGAAGTTGAATCACCAATTCAAGTTGATTAGCTTAACTGAGGGAGGTCCTGTAATTACATTTTTATGACCTACAGTTTGTGCGATCCATACCTAACTCCACCAGATAATTCAAGCGAGATGAGAAAGTTTTACTATTTCCAACAAATTGTTGCTCACAGACTAAAAAAAGAGAAATCTGTCAGAAATCTGACAATCTAGATTAAATATTTTACTCACAACATGCAACTGTAACTTCAATGCACAAACAAAATTGTCGTCCTGCATTTTGATCAGCTTGGAAAAAAAAACTACAAACCTCCATGCATATTATTTGGATTTCATGTCATAAAAATTTAAAATTATCACACAACAGTGAAGGGGCAGAAAATGAAATATTTTTAAAATATTTCAGTAAAAAAAAAAAAAAAAAGACGTGACAAGTATATTATGCAACAGCTTTGTGCTGTATTTTGCTCCATCCCATCAACTGTAGCCAGCCTTCCTGTCCCTGTTGAAGAAAAATCATCAACACAAAATGATTTTGCCAACAATTAGTTGTGTAAAATTTCTGAAGCAGAAGTACAGAACTACATTTTTGCTGTATCCATCTTCACTATTCTATAATGACCAGTTTTAGGTTTGTTTAGCTGTGAACATTCCCAATTGAGCTAGAGCTCCTCCATCAATGACTACAGACATTGATGCTACTTCTCAAATGAGTGGTCTCCTGGCATATTGGTTTAGATGACTGGACATATAGATGTATCAGCTGTGCAAGTCAGTTATGTTCACCGAGGCTGAGGTATCAAAGCTTCTCACAAGCAGCCACCCTACATCTTGCCCTCTGGATCCTATTCCCACTACACTCCTGCAAGCCATAGCTCCAACCGTTGTGACAGCAGCCACTCACACCCACCGCCTTCAAACAAGCCCAGGTAAGTCCCTTATTAAAAAAATCCTCCCTAGCCCCCACCCAAGTGGAGAACTACTGACCAGTCTCCCTCATCCCTTTCCTATCTAAAATCATTGAAAGAGCTGTCTCAAAGCAGGTGACGAAATTTCTCTCCCAATATGACATCCTTGATTCTAACCAATCAGCTTTAAGAGCTGTCACTCCATGGAATGGCATGGCAAGGCCAAACATCGACGCGACACCACCTCACCACAGGGATGCCCCAAGGGTCAGTGTTGGGCCCCTTCCTCTTTGCCATGTACACTACTTCACTGGGCCGAATCATCCATTCACATGGCTTCTCCTATCACTGCTATGCAGATGATACCCAGCTCTATCTGTCCTTTCCTCCAGACGACCTCTCGGTACCGACGCAAATCTCAGCCTGTCTCTCTGACATATCTGCATGGATGAAAGATCACCACCTCCAATTGAACCTCTCCAAAACTGAACTGCATCAGATTAGACTCCCTATCTGTGGCACCCACTAAGGTTGTAAGAAACATGGGCGTCATGATCGATGATCAGCTGACCTTTGCGGATCAGGTTGCCTCTGTCACTCGATCGTGTCGCTTCTCTCTATTCAACATCAGGAAGATTATCCCATATCTAACTCAACATGCGACACAGCTCCTAGTGCAGACCATGGTCATTTCCCGCCTTGACTACTGCAACGCCCTCCTAACAGGTCTTCCAGTCTGTGGTATGAGACCTCCACAGATGAACCAGAATGCTGCAGCTCGCTGGGTTTTCAACCAGCCAAAGCGATCGCATGTCACACCCCTTTTCACTGAACTCCATTGGCTTCCCTTAGCTGCACGCATCAAATTCAAATCACTAATGCTGGCGTACAGTGTTTGATGGATCAGCGCCCATCTACCTCACCACCCTCTTAAAGCCTTATGTCACTACCCGCCCGCTCCGTTCCTCCAAGGAGCGCCAACTAACGCAACCAAAACCCTGCGCAGGTCAATCTAAACTCTTCTTCTCTTTCGGGTTCCTCGCTGGTGGAACGACGTTACGTGCACTATCAGAGCATCAGATTCTCTTTCCACCTTCAAGAGATCCTTGAAGACCCAGCTCTCCCGAGAGTATCTATTGCCCTGAAAGATCTAAAAGTACTTATTACCCCCCTGATATTAGTTAGCACTCAGTGTATGGTGCTTGGGCATTCTGTGTTACCTAAATGCTGTAAATGAGTGTCATCATTAATGTTAAATCCTCTCCTAGCATATTGCAGGTAAATTGCGTCGTAGTTCAATGTTAAACCCTCTTTTTCTAAGTCGTTTAGGATAAAAGCGTCTGCTAAATACATAAATGTAAATTTAAATGTTCCTCAAACTTCACAATGCAAATTGTTCATTAATTGTCTCTAACACACATATGAGACCTTCACAGATCAGAAATAAAATTATACAGTTATTTACAAATTAGGTAAACTCCTAAGTTAGTTAGAAGCACCAGCACAAAGGGGAGGTAAGACAGATAAATGTAACAATTGTCATATTTTGATTTGTAAAAGACATATCATTTTACTTTCACGTCATTCGGTTGTTGGCCTATCAGATAAAATCCTAATATGATATATTGGCATTTGTGCCCACTGATAATCTTACTATTCCTAATCTTGTATTGCTTTATTTCATAAAAGTTGTGTAGAATTTATAATAATTTCTTACCACATTTCCCCTTTTTTTCCCTATTTCTTTATTTTCAGTTTCTTTTCTTTAAAATCTCTCTAACTCTAACCCCTCTATTAACTTTTGAATTCCTATTTTATTTTTTCAATTTAGCACGTCATACCCCTTCTAACCACCTTTGATTCAGACATGCCCCTAAAAGTCACAGCTTCATGTTACATTTTTCTACACCCTTTAAATTCTTCTGTGCGTCACAGAGCCTATATTTTCTTCGATAGCGAAGCCGCCCACTACCTTCCTCCACCCGCTGCTCTACCTGGATCCTGATAGGCCCAGCCACAGCAGCAGATTATGCAGGCAGCTGTCAGCTCTTTCAGTTGAGCCCCCCCAGGCGACAGTTCAACTGCTTCTGTCTTAGGTTATGCCACCGAGTCTGACAGTAGCACAAGCAGCACAGAGAGAAGAATGCTAATGGATCAAATGAGATGAGCACTGAGATGAGAGGAGGGAGCTCAGATGAGAGAGGAGGGTGCTGGCAGGCGCTCCTGATCAGCTGTCATTCACACAAGGCCTCATGTGTGCGCCAGGCAGTGTTTGTTGTGCATGTTTGAGTGGAAAGCACTGGCCGCCCAGGATTACGCCCCAGTCACTGACATGTTTTACCTCCAAGCACCATTGAAGTTTAAGAGATGAAGGAAGGGTGTGAACAGAAGGAAGGAGGGGTTGATAATGGGATAGATGGATGGAAGAGGAAGACTATATACAGAACCCAGCTCATTTCCTTTATTCTTGCATCTAGCATGCCTTTTCCGTCTTCCACCTACTTGAGTAACTCCACCCATCTCTTCTGCCTGGGAGCTATACGTTACTGTGGAAAAGGCAACATATCAAAACTTAACGGCATTTCCTTTTCTGAATATTGCTGAGTTCAAGATTATTCTGTTTTGAACTTCAGTCGTGCGGTTGCTTCTTCCTCCTTCGGGGGCCAGCCTTCATGAGAAGAGATGAAATGCTTTCGCACCATCACTTACGGGCAGTCAAACAGCCTCCTGTGTGGTTTGGGTTACTGATTGAAACACTGCCTGATAATTTCTTCCATTCCCCCCTGTTTTTTCTCTCCAGCTCCGAAGCCTGATTTCTCTGCAGCACTGCACAGACAGAAAATTAAAGCCTACACGTGTATGTTTTTATGCCATGAACGAAGCACTCTGACAGCATAGACAGATGGATATTTGATCACCAGCTAAAGAGGATTGGAGTGACACCGAACCAGGAAGAGCCTGTCAAGTCATGTTATAAGACCCAGCGAATAGCTCTTTCTCGATCTCCCTAAGTCTTCCTTAGCTTGTCAACCATAATAAGAGCTCAGAAAAGTTTTAAGTTTTAGAAAACCACAAAATCACCTACAATAACCAAATGTCATCTTCCTACACATCACGTAGAACATCTTCAAGCAAAACCAGCTCCAATCTACCCTGTTCCTCTTTTTCCCTTTAACTAACACGTTAACCCAACCCTGGCAGATTGCTATAATTAATATAGACACGATAACAAGATGTTTCGTGATTAATACCAACGGCAGTTATGGATTTAAGTGGGAGAGATTCCAGATAATCTGATCACCTACTTGGAGAGTGGACATATGGCAAATGATTGCAGGGCAAGTCTGTAACACATGTGCTTTTCAGTGTATCTATGTGTTGATTTTTTTTATGTAACGGCCCATCAGAAAGAAAAGCACTATAAAAAAAGCTAAGGGCTGTAAATGGAGTTATTATATTTTTTTCTCTTGTTTTGCGAATCGCTGTCATCTATCTAATAACACTTGCAGAGTGTTCCATAAATTTTCATACCCCAAACCACAAACTTTTGCATTTCATTAGAACTGAAATTGCACTACTTGTCAATCATTCTAGTGGGTTTGTAAGCATCTGACCAATCAGCGGTTGCAACTTGCCCCAAAGTGAAAGGCCCCCTTGCCTTCAACAGAAATTTGATGAAAGAACAATTAGGAAAAAATGGGTAAATGTTGTTAGAGGGTAACACACAACTCTGCCACCAGAATACAATTGTACAATACAATTTACTCCATTTGTATGTAAGAAGGTAACTGCAAATAAACTTCTCATTTTTGTACATGTAATACTTAAATCAAAGAATAATACATGAAGCTAGTTGTGGTGAATTTTATTTTGAAAGTATGATTTCCATGTAAAACAGCGCAGATGTTAACAACCTGATATACTTGAAGACATATTTCAAATTTCACAACCCCAATAATGCTTTATTAAGTAAACTTTTCCAACTGCAAAATGCATCCGATGCAGCTTTTTTCAGTCATAACCAATGTAATGTTTTGCCCCCACCATTCCTCCTCTGGTTACCAAAGATTTGGGCTCTAATGTTACTTTCTTCATGCTTTAGTGCAAAAAACCGCTGGGACCCGCATGACACATCGACATACTTTTGCTGTAATTTTGTCTGATAAGGAAACATTGGTCTCATCCAAGTCTTCTAATCAATGGTGAAGAAAATAATCCCCCCTGCAGGCTGCTGCCATCACCACCAATGAGGATAGAAGGGGGATGTAGAGTAAAAAAAATTAAAACCATCAATAAACTTACAATTGTCCAAAACTTTCTTTAACTGTTCTAAAAAAATCATGAATAAACAGACTAAAATTTGAAGTAGCTGAGGTTAATGAGACATTTCAAACACTTTGTTGTGAATGCTTTTGCAAGGTACCGTAGTGGCCGTAATACATGGTAAATGTGTTTGTTATGATTTAAAGAAATAAAAAAAAGTGCAATTGCAACAAGAAGATCTGGGCAACTCCCAGGTCCTCTTTCTAAAATAACCACTAAGTTTCTTCTTATTTCAATGTCATCGGATGTTGACCAGTTCCTGGACACATAACTGAAAATAAAGAAGAAAAAAAGTACAACTTAACATGAAAAAGGTTTGAAGAGGGCAGTTTAAGGAAGTTGGGATTCTGTTTTGACAGTTCCTCTTAAGGAAACTTGTCCTTCTTCCAAATAAACAGTTCCTTTTATTTTCAACACATATTGCAGTACGGTTACTCTACTTTTCCATTATCACTATTACTTTTAAATATGTTACAGGATTAATTCATTTAATTCCTTTACTTTTCACCTTTTGTGACCTGTTTATGCTCATGGCTGACTGGTTATATGTGTTGGCAGAGAGAAATGTTTCCAACGCAGACAAAAACAACAAAGTACACAACTGCACTGCCTTCGGGGGTTACTGGTTAAAGGTTATCATGTCAATCTATGGCTTATTCCAACTACATAGAGTATGTCTCAGCAAATTAGTCATACTCCAGAGCATCTGTCTAATCCAAACTTATACATAAAAACAAAGAGCACCCTGCAGATCAACTCATAGAAACGTGAGGAGGTAGACTCTGTTTTGGAGACTTTCAATGCATTTCTTTATTATTTCTTTCATATTTAAAAGTATGCCTTCCTTGAGTGGCTCTTGTTTATAATTGAAAATAGAAGTGAAATTCTAAGGCCTTTTCCCTTACATGATTTGAGACACATGAACACTGATTCACTATTTAAAGGGTATTTTGTGATTGTGTATATATTTTATTTTAAAAGATGTTTCAAAACTCAGTATTTTCTTCTTCTAATTGCAATGAAGATTTATAACCCAGCTCCATTAAGTTGTTGAGATAATATGCCAGAATATTATTTCAATGCTTAACACTATTGGATAAAACATTTCACTCGTGTCTAAAAAACACTTTACTGAATTACAAACTGTTGTTTCTCAGGTACAGTTGACATATGTCTTTTAAACAAGCCAGGTAAAACAATATTTTTTTGTATTAGACTCATGATTTGACAGTAAATGAAATGGGAGCTCAGATTAAAAAGTCTTGGTATTAATATTTTACATAACTGTGTGGTTATGAATAAGTCATATTGAATTTTTTATTTAAATTTTATTTTTGAATGTGAATTTTTTTTTTTTGTCACACTTGCTATAAAAATATTGAGGATTGTTTGTGTGGGAAGGCAGGACCTACTTAGATTGATCTTGCAAAACATAATAGAATATCACCCTGGAGTTCATTTAAACTAAACAATAAACCTTGTATTCAGTTAAGTAGCACTTTTAGTTCTCTAAACGACTTTTCATTGTCATGCCGAACTATTGAAATCAATTCCCACAGTTGCAGCTGCATGACAAAAATTACATGATGTTGTTCTGGCCCCACAACTCGCCATCCTTCTGCTGCATCTGTTGGACCAGAGCAGTAAACTCTCCTCCAATGCTTCAGCTGAGCATTCCACCGATGGATTTGATCTATTTATTATATATTGTTTGTTTTGAGTTGCATTAATGGGGAAAAAAAAATTTTTTTTGCTAGTCAATCTTTATGTAGACATTCTTATCTGCCACAATCACTCGTTGTAAACTGTGTCTTCATGTTTCATGGACAACGAAGAGGGTGTGTGAACAAGAATTACTCGTGACCATGCAAGGCCCTTAAAACTTTAAAGATAAAGGTAAAAGGTGAAACAATTTTGCTCAATAAATAGATATATTCTTTAAAAAAAATTATGATAAAGATAATAGTTAAGCTAAGTCCAACCATGGTGATCTGTGAAAATTGTCCATCTCAATTAGACTTATACCTTAACATATAATCAATGAGTACATTTCTAAATAATGATTGTTGCTTACTAATGAAAACATTTAATTGCTAATTTAAAATAATTTGATTTTTTTTTCAATCCTTTTAATCAATATCGCTAAAACCTTTACACTAAAAAAAGTCTAATGTATGCATTTAAATGTATTTAAGAAATCGTTTTTTTTGTGAATTAATATTTGGTCTAATTGTTTTCCATAGGCTGGATTTCCTAATTACTTACATTTTACTTATTTTAAATCAAAATGAAACAAATATATCAGTATATAACAATATTCTACTTTACTGCTACAGGAAAATGGGGGAAAACATTTCTGAACAAAAAAAAAAATAGGTTGAAAATGTTATTATAAAAGCTTTACATTTTATCAACAGCTGATGGCTTACTGTCTAATTTTGTGTAATCTTGGCGTATGGGGCAAAGTTTGTGAGAGACGTAAAATTACTCACAGGGGTTGAACCTTCATAAAATATAAGTTTTTTATTAGTGCCAAGCTTTTTTATCAAATAGAAACCTGTTGTCTTAGTACAGATCTTGTAACATTTTTAGTACCCCAAATTAGTGGGCTTGATTCATAGTCTTATTTACTAACTGAGCTGATGGAGGGGGATAAACTCATTGTAGCAGCTGTAAGAAGGGCTAATATATGCCAGAAGGAAGTGACTGGTTTGTCTGGCCATGTTACGTGCCGAGTCATGGCAGAAGGACCCAGAATCTCAACAGACACAGCTCAGATAATTTATATACAGAATTATTGCAAAAATACAAAATGCAAAATACTAGGGGCTAGGCAGAGTTCGGGGTCAGCGAACAAAAATTGGTTTGTTACCGTGAAGACAGAACAGTTTCAGGGGTCAGGTGTGATCTCAGTCCAAAAACAAAAATCAAAAACTACGAGATGTCCAGAGGGCAAGGCAAGGCAAGGCAAGGAAATCCGTGGACAGAAACAGGTCAAAAAACAGGAATCGCTGGAAATCTTCTCACGAAAATGTTTTCATACTCTGGCAGCTAAACTAGAAAAAAAAAGATGGTTATATGGGCAGGAAAACAGGTGGAAATCATGAGTGTTGATAGGTGGGCGTGGCCAGAGCAGGATGGATGCAGACATGAATGTAATACAAACCAGTCTAGCTGCCAGGAACATTACAGGCCGAGGTTGGTAAAAGGTTTCTCTGTTTGTTTGTCTGTTTTTAAATCTGGAAGGACATAAAAAATAAGTACCAGACTTGAAGAGTGTTATTAGTGCTCAGTCCAACTTGACTTGTTTTGCTTTCTTAATGTCCTGTGTCTCCCGTTTCTCTGTCAGAACCCTCAAACTCAGCTGTCCGAGGAGCGACCAGCTTTCTGGTCAGCCAATCACAACATGAACAAGCAAGCTATTGTATCCAGGCTAAATTTGGTTTATTGTTTCAAAAATGCATTCTATTACTAAAAATGGGACAAACATAAGATAGTTTAAAAGTTTGCCAAAAGGAACAATATTTAAAGCTAACAAACGGGAAAATATTTGAAAGTTATTTCTGTATGTCTTAAGCTTTATTCACACCGAAAAACTTTAAGATATTGACTTCAGGAAACATTACCATCTGCAAGGGAATGGAAGACATTGTGACTTTGTCAAGAAGATTGTCAGAAGACTTGGGGGGGGGGGTTCCTGTTGTTAAAAATGTCTTTATGTGTCCTACAAGACAAATTATTAAACTTTTTTGTTATTATTTTATTCTGCTTTATGAAGACCAGTAATGGGAGCAGAGGATTATTTCAGATAGTCAACTAGATGCACTCTCCTTTGTTGTTTAGCTGCTTAACAGAAATTCTGTTTACAACATGCAACATCATAAAAATGTGCAATGTGAGATGCATGTCAGCTGCTATTAGGCCAAGTAAGTCACCAGCTATACCCAGCAACAGGTAGTGGAGGGGTAAATGTTGCTCCAATTCAGTTTGTTACATTATCTACTATCTCAGAGGACTTTAAAATTATTGTACACCGGTATCTCTTGATGCAAGTAACCAGCCATTGGCTTTATTCACATTTTACTGGTCAAACACAGACAGTTAATAAAATTACATCCATCATTAATAATAATACAAAAAACATGAATATATTTTTCTGATTCTGTTAAGTCCAGTAACAAATCTATTGCTATCTTTAAATTAATCTCCTACATAATTCCTTAGAAATACACATGAGCTAAAACACAGTATCTAAATGTGCTATTAAAGCAACATCCTCTAAACTATTTTGAGGTTTGTAATTGTAATTTAAAAGCTCCATCGGGAAGTCAAACCAAAATAATTGTTTCTTATTCGGCTACGGAAAGAACAGCTTGGAACTTAATTAGACTTACAGTTGCCATTAGTGTTAAAAGTTAGCATGCTCCCCTGCCTTCCTGCCCCTTGACTGTTTTTTTTTGCACTCAAGCAGACGCAGTGGAGAGAATAAGGTAGGGTAATATGACAAAGAAAGGGAAGAAATTGGCATAGAAAGTAAATATGCAGAGCTAATGCAAACAGAGGAAGGAAGGAGTGGGACGGGGAGATGGGAAAAAAATGGAGAAGGAAACTTAGTGGGGGAGACTTAGTGAAAGGCAAGAGACTATAAGGGGGTAAAACTGAACGCAGAGCATGTAAAAACAGTGTTAAATGTTACCTGTTCAAACAACATAGGGCTAACTTTTATGCCCGTTTTACATTTTGGTCAGGAGTTTCAGAAGGCCTTATTTCTGAACTTCAGACATAAACAACAAAGATTTTTCTAAAATGTAATTTAAGGAAACACAATTAAAATGTGCAGCAACAAATCAGCAACTAGCTAGAGATGTTTTAATTTCAGTAAGATGCAAAAAAATAAAAAAAAATAAAAATGCACACATATATCCAAATTCCAAATAAGCAGTTTTTATCTGGTAAATTACACACAAATACAACAGTGCATGTCCATGGTCACGCTAACTGTAGCCACTGGGACAGAAGTGCAGGACAACTGTCTCTGCTTCCTCTTTTTCTGTAAATGAAACTATGTCAAAGGCAATAATGCTGACAGCAGGCAAAATCAATAGTTCAACTTATGCCTAGATTTTATCCAAATCTATGCAAATGCAAAGATTCAAAGGCAGCATTCACTTATTCACAACATTTAAAATAAGGGCAGAGTACAATGGAGACTTTGCTTACAACAATCCACCGTAAATCAGAGATTAATGGGTCAAAACATGACATGCAAATAGTGGTACAGTTTAGGTTAGATGACCATGAACGGAAGTCTGCAACTCCAGTTCACTAGAGCCAGTGTACCAAAACCTTTGGATAGATTTCTGCTCCAACATATGTGGAAAATAAAGAATTGGTTAAGACCAGGACGTTGCAAGACTGACTTACATGCCAGAGAGTTAATTCAGTCTTTTAACTGGAGTTTATTCTGTACAGTATGTTCGAGCAAAGATGCTTATAAAGGTTGCAAGACATTGACCATCATGGACTGGACTTGCTGTCTTCTGATATTGAGGTTTATTTCAAAATAATGCTGCAAGTTCCTCAAACAAAACGTATGCCTGGTGACAGCTGTTTTGTCTTTAAATATCAGATTAGTTCAAACATAAACTATCCTCCTTACAGGCCAAAGATACATTTTATACAAAGGCAAAAAAAAAAAAAAAAACGTTTTCATTCATTGGAAAAAACATCTGGGCTTGTTTGTTTTTTTTATCGTAAAATTAAAGAAAATGTTTTTTAGGTTTACCTTTACTAATTTATAAAACAAAGAAGCCAACAAACTTAGGGAAATAAATTGCCTGTTATATTTGTGTTTGTTATTCATGTAATTTATGTTGTATGTGTTTTTCATCTTACATATTTTAAAGAATAAAAATAAATGTATAAAAGTAAGGCTTTATATTGTCTTAAACATCAAAGAATGTTTGTTTTTGATAATTGTGACATTGGTATTTCCCAAAATAATGTTGGTATTTTCTCTTGTAGTATGCACTGCTTATGTTGTAATAAAAGCTTTAAAATACATTTACACCATTTTTTCGCTGCTCAGTTCTAAGAACCGTATGGGCGCTGTTGCAAATTTTGGACCTCGTTTCGTTAACCCAATGCGTGCATCATGGTAGTAAAAGACTGTGGGTAAGGCAAGGCGTGAGTGAGGACACGGAGAGAGACTGGGGTCAGCAGCAATAGAGAGGAGCACTTATTCAGGAAAAGCATTAAAGAGGCAGGTATTGATTTGGGATTTTAAATGTTTTTCACTGTGATATATCCAATTAGCCTCTGAACTCTGTATGGGTGTATAGCGGGCTCTCCAGGGGCTGAAGAGAGGGCCACCATCACACTTTTCTTCGGGCTACTTCAAATAATAGATAGTACCTGTTAGAGTCTTCATAATGGTAACTGCTAGAAGGCTTATACTTTTCTATCTATTTATCTGTCTGTCTTTCTATCTCTTCATTGAATCTCTGCTTTGACATGGTCACTTGTTCAGGCGGTGTGGACAGCTCATGGAAATTGGTAGGCTTTAATTCTCTCATCCATGTGTCCCTCCTCCTACTCCCTCTCCTCCTCCTCCTCCTCTTACTCCTCCACCTCCCATTCCCCTGTTCAATCGATGCTAAGTTATTTAGCAGATAAAAGAGTTAGATCAATCCACTGGCACATATGAGAGTGCCAGCAACTTGTGTATTTTATCTGGTGCGTGCGTGAATGAGTGTG
>JAVLVB010000779.1:350842-366714 GCA_032876305.1 Orestias chungarensis | reverse complement strand
GAGGGGGAGATAAAGTGATGAAAGGAGAACAACTACCAAGGTGAACAAAGTGGGAGGCAGACAGAGAGGTGCTTAATTATTTTTGTTACAGCTCCTGAGAAGAGTCTTAGGGATTAGTTAAAATGTGTATGATTGTTTTGTGGTTTAATCCTCTTTTTTGACATATTTATTCAAGATCATCATGACAAATCTATTAAAAGCGTCTTATGTTGACTGTTACGTCAACTTATAAAATGCAACGATATCTACTGTATCTTCCTGTCTTTTGGAGAAGATTTAATAAAACACATATGCACATTGTTTCAGATTTTTTTAAAAAGTTGCATTATCATGAAATATTGAAATGGCCTGTAAAAAGTAATCCATACCGCTACATTATAAGTGCTTTGTTTGTTTTTGTTTAGTTTTCTGTTGTTGTTTTGGTGGACGGTTTATGTTAGCAAGATTCATTCAGTGTTCATATTCCATCTGTTTAAAATAAAGACAGATATTTTTCACTGAAAGTAAGAGTAAACACTGCTGTGGAAGTCCCTCCATTTCCTGCTGACATCCTGTCATGGGTATTTATTCACACACACAAACACACAGTGCGAGGAGGGGAGTTGTCTTTCTCCATTTCCCAGAAAAGCCATGCCTGTCAGCACTAGTTTTTCTACACTGACCTGTCAAAACGGCTACACAAACAGGTGGATCAGGGGTGAAGTCAGAGTCAAATAAAAAAAATCTGCAGAAAGATTTAAGTAAGCTGCAACTGGTGACCAATAAAGATCCAAAGGCTTGATTCAAAACTGATCAGCTGAATATTGCTTTCAATGATACAATTTAGCAATTTTTGTTCCATCAGTGCTTAGAGGCCAAACCCTAAATAGACTGCACATGCTTTCCCCATTATAAATCTCTTCAAACTTCTGCCAGCTTTTGGATTAACCACAGATACTTATGTGATTTATAACAGTCATGTTTTAAAGGACTTCTATCACAAAGTCATACAAATTCACTGAAATTAATGTGCCTCAGAGAAGATTATACTGGCACAGATGTGCTGTTCAAGTGTTGCTCCGTAAAAGCTCAGAAAACTTACAGTTTGTCAGAAAACTAAGTAAGAAGAAAAGTTTCAAGAAAAAAAATGTAGAAAAAGTTGCTCAAGCAACATGTATAACCACAACTCCTTCGAGAGGTTTTGGGAGATTTAAAAAGTGTGAACGTTGCCTAAAGTCAGAGAGTCAAGAACCTCTTTCACAACATGAGCTACAATGATAGTGTTGGATATATTGACTTAATCTTAAACGAGAGAGTCTCCTACCTGCATTAAGGAAAAATAGTATTTGATTTTTGTTATACCATTCAAAATCCTTCACTCGTATTTCATTTGTGCTGATAACATGATTTGGCATACGCCCGCATAGCCAGAAACACAAACATTAAAACTTTTTTCACAGCATGCTAATATTTTTGCTGAAAATCATTTTTATTTTAGAGTGTATCTTTTTTGTAAAAGCCTAATATTTGAGAAGGAGTTTATCATGCATGAATTACATTTTTAAACTTGATCCCCAAATGAAGTTGTTAATGATGCTCTAATTGAATAAGATGCACCTGTAACTAGCTGGTAACATAATTAAGTTATTTTAAAGGGTCGACAGCCTCCTTTCTGCTTCATGTATACATGTTGTTTAGAGTTTATACACTGAAGTTAAAAAAAAAAATTATCTGAATTGGTGTGAATGGGAGATGCTTTGTCAACTTATTCCATCTCCTAAAAGGATCAATGCAAATTCATTTATAATACAAAACCAAAATAGAATCCCATTTACATAAGTATCCTCAGCCTGCAATGAAGCTCTAAACTGAGCTGTTTCCTCTGATCATCCTTACTACAACTTTAAATGCCAATTGCTTGTGGTAAACAGACTGGATTTGGAAAGTCACATATCTATCTATATAAAGTCCCAGAGCTGGCTGATCATCGAGGCAGTAGAACTTCAGTGAGGAAGGTGAGTAAGGTCCCGATAGTCAATTTGTCACAGCTCCAGAATTCCTCTGTGGAGAAAGAGAAAACTTCCAGAAAGACAACCATGTCTGACAAATCAGTGGCCAAATCAAAGGCACATTGCTGCCTATCTGGAGTTTGCCCAAAGGCAACTTAAGAACTAAGACCATGAGAAACAAAACTCTCAGGTCAGATGAGACAAAGTTTAAACTCTTTGACATGAACATCAGACATTGGGTTTGTTGAAAACTAGGCATGGCTCCTCACCAGGCCAACACTGTCCCTAGAGTGAAGTATGGTGATGGCAGCTAAAGGCTGTGGGGATGTTTTTAGTCAGGGTAGAGGGTAAGATGAATGGAACGATATAGATAGAAAACGACACCAGTAAAGCATTTCTCTTTCCTTGTCCCTTGAATACACAACGTATTTACAGCTGCAAATAGATACACCATTTCTATATGGTTGACAGTAAAAAAAAAAAAAAGCTTATCATTTTATTCATCTAATGTCATGGGCTTCTGTCCATTTTATGTTGCTTGATGGTTAAAAGATAATTGGAACATAAAATCTAATGGTAAAAAGAAATGTACAGCCTACAAAGGCCAGACTAAAGCAATGCATACATTAATTATTGTGAGTACTTCCTCAGGGGAGAGGCTGCACTATCAACAGTAACAGGATTCATCTTACCATTTATTCATTCGCACTTCCAATTTGCACTTGAAAATGACTGAAGAACAAGAAACACAAGTTTTTATATGCTTTGAATTATGACTGTATCGCGGTTTATATGAAATATTCATCTGTGGTTTCCTACAGAGATGGCCTGCCGTTAAAAAGGCACTGATTTGACAAGCCAAACAAATGCTGATGAGCCCTGATAATCAATGGTAGCATTGATGACAGTGTGTGGTGGCCCTGGGCTCTGCAGCTATTCGATGGGCTAGGAGTGAATAATGAATGAGGAGTTTCCTGATTGATCAGTGAGGTTGTCTCTTCAGACACACAGCTGGCATTTCAATGGGGCCCCAAGTACGAAAGACAACACAGCAACGACACACCTGTCACTGCCGTCCTGCAGGACTAGTCGGATCGCTGCTTCCCAACAAGGCGAAGGACATGGTGTAAATCAATACAGCCCACTCAAGATGAAAAAAAGTGGCTTTTAAACATATAAAAGAGTAGGGCCACTTGTTTAAAGGTTGTCGGTAAATGTAAGGGGTTAGAGATGACAAGAATGTCTGAAATGGGCAAAAAACAACGAAAAAATTTTTTTGTCCTTGAGAGTGTTTGCCCTGTTTGTCTGTGATCCAAGGGTGCACAAACAAAGCTAGACAAACCCAACAAAGACCGGTAGAAGCACTGGTAGGCTGCCTTAAGTCTGTCATCCGCTTGGCGTATTCACACCATTGCTGAATGTCAACTCCTCTCTTTTGTACCTGAAGGAGGTGGGGGAATGGTGAGGAAAGAAAAACACTAAACCATAATAAAAGGTCCCCCAACAATCCTGCTATCTTTATGACATCTACTGTTGCTGTCTCCTTCTCTTCACTCACTCTAATCTTCTCTCACTTCCTTTGTGCAACCCCCTCACCCCCACCCCCAGATTCCCTCACAGAATATCACTTAGCTGCCCTTGAATCCTCCTCTATAAATGCACATACCAAGACGCACTCTAAAAAAAAAGATTTGAAGAAACAAAGTAGAGAAGGATATAGCCAGGCTTTTATGACAGAGTGACTCTGGTTTGTTGCAGTCTAAAGGTAGCAGCAGGGCTCTGTGTGGGCTTTTGTTATGAAGTGTGATGTAATTACAATACACTAATAATGATAAATTGTCAACATAGTTAACTGGTGCCTTAATCATTTGCTTTGCATAACTGTTCCACTGTTCTGTCTCACTCTGTGAACTCTGAGTTACTCTCCCAGAGTGAACATTTATGTCCAATAATGGAAATGATTATGCAAACGAGTAAAACTTGCATCAATCTACCTAGCCAATAAGAAATACTTCCATAACTTGGTCCAACTAATTAACCAATTCTTCTCCTTTTTTTCCCTTGACTGATAAATACCTTACCCACTCCCTATTTCTTTGCCCAGTGACTTCTTACAATTTAAACTATTGGCCTAAAACCCTACTAAGTCATTGGTGTGATGTTAAGAGAGATGTTTGAAGAGGAAAATTCAAGAGGGTCAGTTGTTTCTAAATTAAATAAATTTTTGCTTTCTCCTTGCTGTTAACAATTTTTAGCTAATGCCTAACAAGTTTCTTGCTAGTCCTACTAACAACTCAAATCCATGTATTTTAAAAGAATTTTTAGTTTAGAAGTACTAAAAAACTAAGAACTTTCCAGTGTCAGACAGAGCCCCAGAAGAGCAATAGCAAGTTTATACCAATGTTTATTCCTCTCAATTACAGTTTTAAATGGAAATCAATGTTGCAGAGGGAAAGAGCACAGTCCTTAACATTGGGGTGATAATCACATTAAGACAGGGCTTAAATCAACACCAGACCCCGGCCTCTGGAGGGGAAGAACAACAGAGAAAGAGCAGAGACTATTTAATTTTCTCGCTCTCCCCTAATCTATCCATCACTCTCCTACAGCAGTCTTCTTCAGCACACAAAACCGCTGTCTGGTTGCCAGAATAACCCCCATAAGTTTCACCGTGGTAACATCTGGAATGAAGGCGGGTGGGCACGCTGCCCAGACAGGCCTAGAGTTTCACTGCAGCCAAAAGACTAACAAAAATAAAGATTTTTTTTTTCAAATGCATGCATCCAGACAATTCATCTGTTTATCTTCACAAGGAGTTCGCACTGAATTGCATTATTTTTATTTTACTTATTTTAGCCTAATCTAGGAATTTAACTAACACCTCTCCCTTACCAATACATCCCTAAACCTAAACCTAACCTAAATTCACAAATACAACCTAAACTATAACCCAAAATCAGCCGTTTGTTTTTGGGGATGTCCAGGTGGTTATTCCATAGCGAGCACTGTGTCCTCACAGGATACTATTTATTTAAAAAATTGCCCTGAAATGTGAGAAATATTAAAACACAAACTTATAGTCAAATACTTTTCAGCAACATTATTCTAACAGTTTCTCAGTAACAACTATAAATGTACAAAGCTGTCTAAACAGAGCAATAAATTCCAAGCTTTAATGCCGTTTTGCCGCGTACTTTCAAAGTAATGTCATTACAGCAAACTCTATAACTTTGTTGAGACAGCGGAGTGGAGGCAATAAGTTCTGTGAAATTATGCAAATATTTCTAAGTGAATTAGGAGGTATTGTAGGGTAAAGTAGTATCAAAATGCAAAGACTATACTTTGGCAGAGCCATTATGAAGACCAACCATCAAAACAGTAAAACTATCTTAGTTGAATTGTATCCACTGCCATAATCAGCAACTTGAGATCAAATTGTAGACCTTCCTCAATTCTTCGGTTGAATCTGTGCAGTTGGACTACAGCATGAGAATACACTTTCTAAAGTATTCTACTTTTTCTGCCATTTCTGCTGTTTAGCTGCATTATTTTCTTCTTAAAAACAAAACAATAGCAGGCTTAATGCATTTTAAGCACATCAATGTAGACATGTTGACTACACAACCTGCTAGTACCATCACCAATGTTCCATCAGACAGAGGGTTAAAGAGCAGAATAGACCTATAATAGCGACAAGCCAACAAAAGGTAAATTTCCCTCTGCGGTCCTCTGGGTGGGTGCGTTGTGTCCCTACGGTGGGCTGTCTGATGTCGGTGCTCTTGCGTGGCCCCGCTGTCCAGGACCTTGTGCTTCCTCTGCTCACTCTGGGGTCTGGGAGGGGGGTGCCAGTGGCCCTCTGTAACCATGGCTGAGTATAATTCATGTAATACCTGCATCACAATTTCTGCATGCTCACGGGCAATCACACACTATAGAAATCACAAAACTTTAATTGTGCCGATCTGTTTATATATTTATTTATGTGCCACATACTGTCTTGCTGTCTTTGCTCTGCTTTCCGCTAATTATATCTCCACAGGAATGATTAATTGCCATCTCGCAGTTTCCCAAGGATGCTTCAGGAGCGATCTAGTAGCAGCTAGTTTTTGGGATCCGTTGTTTTGTTTTGTTTGCTTTTGTTATTGTTTGTTTGTTTACCTGTTTCTATTTGAATATTGATTTTTGGTCTTTGAATATGCCCCCCCATGTTTAGCTTTAGAAATCAATAAATCAACCTCAGAAATCAATAAATGATTAAGTTATGAGTAGCAAGGGAGGCTCTATATGTTTAAAGCCTCACTTGGAAGATAAAATCTGTTAAGCAACTATGGCAGCCAGAAACTCATTCTACTAGCCATGATCCTGAACAGGACAAGGGGGAAAAAAAGCAATATATAAGTATAGATACATGCTGTTTTATTGTTATTGATGAATTTTGGCTTGTAAATTGCTGTGTGAACTGCTGCTTTTTGGATGCTATACAACGTTCTCTTAAATGAGCCGCACTTACTGTGATTGGTTTGCATCACCGTGATCACACCCTCCTCTTGTCCAATTACTTCCCTCCTAGACACATATACATACACACACTCACACACATTTTGCCACCTGAGCTTCACTGAGCTTACCAGAGCATCAGTTCTTTGCTGGGTAACCAAGGTTACCACAAGGGCTACCATGAGGTTCTCCTCTCGCCCTATTGTCTAGCTTCCCTGCTAGACTAGTCTTGTTAGATAGCCAGGAAGTTTTATGACCCCTTGTTCTATCTACTGTCATTCCCCCATCACATGCTTAATCAAGCACATGTACAGTATTAGTGTTGCCCCCTAGTACTGCTCTATCAACTGACCACAAGAACCTAAATTTTTATTTTTATCTTCCTTTTTCTTTTATATTTCATCGATTTTTTGCTCATATTGTTGTTTTACTGGCATTTACATCGATTGACCAGTTGATTTATCTCATTTATATTTGTAAATCTTAGAAGTAGTGTTAGTATTTGGTTATACTTAAATAACCTACCCCTTTAGCGTGAGTTCAGTCTTTCGAAAGGGGTGTGTTCAAAATATTAGTGGTAGAAACTGGTTCATATATTGTAATAAACACACACTCTGCTCTTGAAAATTATACAGGTTTATTTAAAAAAACGAGTTAACTTTACAGCCAAAACATCCAGTTAACAAACTTTATTTTGTTTTCTCTTAAGTGTTCTCTCGTAACCAAACCTGGTCTGGGATTCTGTTATCTGAGACATCGACGCTCTACAAATGCTGCGATGATCTTTTGTTCAGTATCCTCTGCATCTATTTTAGTTTGATGTCTCTTCAAACCCCCAGATGGTCGAGGCAGAGGGCTGCTTGTACTGAGCCAGGTTCTGCTGGAAGTTTCTTCCATTTAAAGGAGAGTTTTTTCTCTCCACTGTCGCTACATGCATGCTCAGTATGAGGGATTGCTGTAAAGTCAACGACAACACAAGTCATTGCTGATTCCAGAGGAGTGAATGCTGCAAGTCAATGACTAGATGCAATCTGCAGGGGTTCCTTAGATTGGAAACTTTTTCAAACTGATTTGTAATGATGTATCTATGATTTTAATTGATTTTCTTGTGCCCTGAGATGACATCTGTTGTAAATTGGCGCTTTACAAATAAACTGATTCTTGATTTACTAATTAATTCCTGATTATCAGGTGGTGCCCTCTTTAATAAATATAAATACTAATTATTAATAATTGTATTGTTAACTCTATTAATTACAAGTATTAATACATTCAGATAGCCAAACTCCTGTATTAAAAAACCCCAACAGTAGATAAAAATTATCTTTCTCATCTAACAATGTGCAACATTTATATTTTTATTTTAAATGTAAGATTATTGTGGAAAGAAGTGGTTCCAATGAGTTTAGTCCTTTCACTTTCTCTGTTGCTTCCTTACCTGCTACTCTGCTAAATCCTAATCCTAATTGGGCCTTCTCTTTCTATTCATCTTTTTTGTACTGCCTTACAACCCAACCAGAAAAACGGGTCCCCCTCCTGTGCACATCCTCTTTGCTTAGAGGGTGAAGATATGCAAAGCGTCACCATCATCAAAAAAAAAAATTGCAACAGAATATAGGGCAATTGACTGAATTAAAATGGATCCCAGGAGACATATCTTTCTTTCTTTCTTTATCTTCTACTTGTTCATTTCTCTTCTGCTCAAACACAAGGATTTTGCTTCTTTCTTTTCCATTTAGTTCTGGCTACACAAGCCTGCTCTGACCAGATGTTGGTCCAAGTCACAATAACACAAAAAAGCATCTGTTTATACTTAGAATTTGAATGTTAAACACTGTAAAAGGTTCAAAGTTGCATTTTTACAATATTTTAACCAACTTGTTGACAACTGTTTTGTTATGGTTTTAGTTGATTTGAGGCCACATCAATAAATCATATTTGCAATGAAAAAGCAAAAGAAAAGACAATTCGAAGAGGGTATTCAAGGCCAATTGAATGGTTCAAGCTCACAAAATCAAATGTTCCTTTAAATACGCAAATAAGATCAGTAGAATCATAACCTCAAAGCATGGATAATTTGCTGATCACAGTTGTACAAATCCTTTAGTGTTCTTTAAAAGGAAAAAAAACATGGTTTCCCTTTTTCTTAGGTTTAGGATCCTACATAGGTCCTCGACAATATCACTAACTATAGAAAAGGATGATCTGACATTATCAGTTGCTGCTCCACCTAAAGTGACCCTAAAACTAAGCCAGATATAAGAAGGAAAATTGAAAATAACAGTTATTTTCCTATCAATACATTTATCATCACTGGCAGGTTCTGGCAAAAATGTGACTCCCGTTTGAACGTAACAACACATTTTTCTTGGGATGGGCATAATTTCAAAACAATCGTATAATGTTTTCCACAAATAAAATAGACAAAGGATGACTTGGGGAGTTATTAAACTTGAACATCCCAAAGCCGGTACAAAGACTTTGGCCCAAAAAAGCATGGCTTGTCGTAAAATATGCACACTTTAATGTATTCATGTAATATTTAGACTAGTGAATGTATAACCTACTGTAAATAGTGGGGAAAAAATGACTTGTATTTGGTACAATGCTGGGCAAAAAGTCTTGAGTGGATTTTTTTAATATAACTCTGACAATGTCATGTTTACCCTTGATGCCTAAGAAAACCTTTTATATCTTTATTTTTATTTTGGCATGAAATTAACATTTCTTTTCAGTCATCACAAAAAATGACGGCAGACCTCCAAAACATGTTGATAAGAATTCCTTTTTAGTAGGTCATTCACTAAATACAAGCAAATTAACCACAGCATTACCAGAATGATTGACATACATGCAACTGGAAGAACGAAAAATGAAGAGAAAAGTGTTATGATGGAATCGACGTGTTTGTTTAGCCAATGTAAAGACATCGGCTGGTCAATAAACCGATGGAGAGGTCAAACAAGTATGTGGGTGGGGAGTAGCCACTGAGTTCAACACTTTGTCTGATCAGCTACATAAAGATAAGGTTCAAAGAGCATGGGTTGCCGTGTTTTCTTAGCAGTTTCTACTTGAATACCTATCTATTATCTATCCTTTACATAAAAAACTATGAGAGGATTGAAAAAGTATAATTTTCAAAATGTTAGCTTTTTTCTATTTGGATATAAATAGAAAAAGTGCTCCCAAAAATACTTGAATTTGAAGTAAATCAACAGAGTTAATGCTTTTGTTTTAGCTATAATAGCCCCCTTGATTCATCTTCACCAGAGAGGGAGAAAAGCAACCACCCGCATGTTCTGCTTTAATCCACAACACTTAATCTTTTGTGGAAAAGGCTCCAATTATCGTGTTTCAACGCATGTAAGTCTGTTTTTATCCGTTGCTCTTTTCCTCAGACACACGCGCAAACAGACACGCACTCGCGACAACATTCGCCGATGTACAAAGGCCGCAAAGTGTGTAGAGCAAACGCATGTAATTACCTTCAGTACAACGGTGCTACAAAATGCCAGACAGTGTTTGCATCAGCATGTATGTGTTTAGAGTTTTGTAATTAGCAGAATACATTTAAATACATTTGGCTAAAACACTCCTGGGAGAGTTCCTGTTTGCTGTGTCTGCCTCAATCTCTTGCTCCCTTTCTTCTCCATGCTAGTGTCTTACAATGCCTGCAGTGCTATTTTACTTTCAAATTTAAGGATCAAACTCTTCCCTTCATGCACTGGTGTTTTGTTCTTTCCTTTATGTTGCACCTCGCCAAATCCCAATTGATCAGTAGGCCTTCAGTTTATATAATGGTGTCGCATTGGCAGAACATTACTAGGTTCATGGGCCACTGTTTAAAGTAGGATTTCAAAGTAACACATGTGTCAACGAGGTCAAGTCATTTCAGAAGTTGATTTATATATATATATATATATATATATATATATATATATATATATATATATATATATATATATATATATATATATATATATTTACAATCAGATCTATGTATTGTATATATTGATTCAAAAGAACAAATAAAAAAATTTTTTACTTAAAAATGTTTATCCTATATCACCAGAAAGGTTTATGTGTTATGAAGTTACAGTCAACCTTCCACTGAAGCCGCTGCTTGCTCATCAAACCAGTCTTAATTATTAAGCAGGCTGCCTGGTCTTTCATCTCTCTGTTAATTGCTGCAGTTGGCTCCTCACTGGGACCATTGCTCCTAGTGAACACCCCCTCCCAAATCTGCATTCAATCACCGCAGGATGCACAAGGACCAGTTTAATTTGTACAATGTGTGCTGAGTGTTGATAGGTCACATTTTACTTAATTCAAAAATATGCAACCGTTCAGATGCTAGAAAACATATTGCATTCTTTTCAACATAAAAGAATGTCTTCATGGGACTCCAAGAGGTACTTGCCAGAAAAGCTAGAAAAGGTAGCACCAATGAACCTCATAATCAGATATCCAAAGCATTTCAGCAGACACATTTGGATGCAGAGGGCAATTACCCTTACTCTGAGCTACCAATGGATGAAAAATCTTCTAACCTCTCGAAGGTTGAACCCTGCTCTTCCACGCAAAAAGGTTATTTAAGCTAATCAAATTCAGGATTTCATTCTTTTAGACATGATCTATATTTGCATGAGATGTGAAATTTCTTTACAATGTAAAAAATAATAGATCTCAGGACACCTATCCCAAAATGTCCGGATCCTTCTGCATCAAACGATGGAACTCACACTGGAGGATATGGTGTGCTGATTAAGGTCAGAGTGCTCCTTTCACCATGTGACAACATCTGAGTGGATGTTCTCACGTTCTCAGCCGACCCGAAGAACTGATGTCAGACAACCCCAGTTCACTCTCATGAATTGTATACTGGATTTACTAGATAGTAATCATTTTATCTTTGGCTCTCTATTTAGCCAAATGTCTAAGAAATATTGCCTCAAGTGTGATAAGTACAAAAATGGATTACCAATCTGGTACTAAGTACACTTCAAAAACTAAGGCTTTAGTTAAGGCTTTTTACCCAGTTATTTCCGTATAAAATGTTCTAAGCAGATATGTTTGACTTAAAGGAAACACACACCAGATAGTTATCCAACATGTTATGCTATATGGTTTAAAGATTTCTTTTATTTTTTTTATTATTATTATTTTTTGGACTAGGATGTGCTGCACTTGATAGAATGAAAATATTGGTCAAATAATCCCAGCCAGTCTTATCATGACAATAAAATTACCTACACACTAATTGTACAAAAGTAAAACACTTTATACATGAAATATAGCAGATCCAACAGGTGCTACCAGTAAACAACATGATAACTTTAAGTGGCACTTTTTAAAAGTAAAGAGTGAGACTACATATTTCTAAAGCTGTATAGTTTGTGTAGGGGCATAATAAACTGGTAGCTGGTGGCCAAAGTAAATTTTCTTTGTAGATTACCTAAACCTCTGGGAATGAAAACATGAAGTGCGAAAAACAAAAAAAAATGACATATGAACGGGCAACAAAGAGTGGAACAGTACTACATTTCTAAGAAGTAAAACTGGCTGGCATTAGAGTCAGATAGTTCGTCAGTCAGGTCTATAATCAGGAGATAGATTTACTGGAGCATGAGTTTACTGAGTAAGAGTGGGAGTAATGGAGTGACATATAATGGATAAAGAGCGAGAAATATTGGGAAGACAGACATGATAGCAAAGGGATGAATGTGTTAGACTTTTTGTCTAAAATACACTGTTTGAAAGAAGAGAGACACAGGAAAGATGGCTCAAAGGAGGACATGAAAAAGATGGAAGCTGTGAGAAAACGATGAAACTAGGACAAAACATATGGTTCATTAATGAAGGTCAGAAAGGCAAGAAGAAAAAGAATAATAAAAACAGTAAAAGCAAATAAAGTTGTGGCGTTCTTACAATGTAGCAGAATGCCAACAGCCACTTCAGAAAGTTTCTCTGGGGAATGTTGCAGCATTACACACTGGGAGACATCACATGGACACACACGCACACACTCACACACATTTACTGCAACATACATCAGCGGCTTGGAAACAGCACATGATAAATTCCGAACACAATACATTTTGTCGAAAAGATTTAACATCTAATTCAGGTCTGACAGCTTCCTCCATCTCAACCCTTTACATTTATCCCCGAGCCACACAGACATGGCCTTGGACTTCCCAGATGGTAAAAGACACACACACACACACACACACACACACACACACACATACAGAGGAAAGCAGGCATAGACAAAGAGCCTGCTTTGTAAACCTGCACAACCATCACGCAGAGTATAAAGAACCATTTTCAGAGAGATTCTAATATTACCAAGATTTCTAGCGTTTTCCCACTCTATTGTATTTTTTTTTAACTGCGTTAAACATTAGTTTTTTTCCCTCTGGTGTCTTAGACTCCCCTCTGCTGGTTAGACTATTTTAAAAGATACTACAAATAACTAATGCAATTTTGGTGTTTGTGCACTGATACTTTATTATAGAGAATTGTTGGGAAGTGTGCAACAAGTGAAAATGAAGGCAAAATGCAAAAAGAAACATAAAACATAACATAAAAAGATAGGTGAAGTAAAATTTAGCTGTAAGTGTTAAATGTTTAATCTAGTTGTATACAGTGTGGATGTTGTACACTCATTCTGTCTTTATGTAGACAATGTAGTTTAAATGTAGAAAGAAAGCTGTAACTCACTTTGCCAGTTCCACATGCACCAAATTCTTTTGCCATGGAGCTCTAGTCAAGTTGATGGATTGCAATGACAGATTACAACTTGGCAAGTGTCCAACAAACCCTGAAGAGGTATTACAGGGAGCACATTAGAGTTTTATCTCTCTTGACTCGCAGTCCTGGGACCACAGCCCAGCAGTGCAAAGGCCAGGGCAAACATAGACTTCACTTAACTGAGTGCAGCCATAAAAAAAAATAAAAAAAATAATAATAATAAAAATAAAAAAATAAAACAATAAAAATATATATATATAACTCTAACCTATTGGGGATGAAACTCACGTATTAATCTGTTTCACAGGCTCTCAAACCGCACCTCCGATTACTCACGCTGAATTAAACAAATGTTTTTATTGTTTTTTGGAAAAGGTTAAGAACGATTCCGACTGGCCATACGGAGAACCGAGAGAATTCCCGACCTAATATTGGCCTGCTAAACGGCGTCTCTCTTAAAAAAAAGTGAGCCCAAATT
The DNA here is from genome assembly GCA_032876305.1 of Orestias chungarensis. NCBI lineage: Eukaryota > Metazoa > Chordata > Actinopteri > Cyprinodontiformes > Cyprinodontidae > Orestias > Orestias chungarensis. Next base: position 352,998 of record JAVLVB010000779.1, on the reverse strand, counting down.
TGTTTTGCTTGTGCCTATACGTTTAAGTGTAGGAGTGAACATGCGTGTGATCCAAGGCCAGGGTGGCCTGGTTGGGAGTCCTGGCCCTAAAAAATCTTTATTTGTGACATATGTGTTGAGCCAGTGCAACACATATGGTTTCTCCCTCAAAGAAAATATGGTTGTTGATTTAGGTAAATTTCCAAACCAAACACTCTTGAGAAACAAGATTCAATAGCTTTCAATACTGTAGAATTATTCTAAAGGATGACACAAACGAGGCATACTTGGTTTTATCCAACTTTAACCTATTTTATATTGTTTTATAATTTTTGCTGTAAATATTTTGCATATTTCTCCAATAGTTCCCAAGTCATGTGACCCACTCACCGTAAATCAGTCCTAAATTGTTCTTCTACATGGCACAGATGAAGAACACTTTGTTTTATCCAAGTTTAACAAACTTTCTATCTTTTATTACGTTTTACTGTGAAAAAATTGTATTTTTTAATAATTACCTATCCATCAACTTACAGAAAGCATAAAAAAACAATAAAACTTAAAAGCTTACTCCCACTGTATTCTTGACTGATTCCTTACAGGAGACAGGAGTAAAACTGTACCAGAGGCTTGCAACAATTGCAAAGCTGGTCCTAGTGCTTCCCCACTCTAATGCAGATGCAGAGCGGGTCTTTTTGTTGGTAGGACTAAATAAGACCAACACCAGGAACAGCTTGGCTCTGGAACGCTGTCATCAATCATGACAATTATAATGACCTTGAGCCTTGCCTTGAGTGGGTGCCCTCATAATCAAGGCCTCAAAACAGGCCACAGGTCAAAACAAAAGACACACAGGTCTTGAGATTGTTAAATTCCCTGTCTTGTCTGGGTGCCACTTCCTTTCTTTAGTTGGGTTGTTTCCTGTTTTATTTTGAAGTCCCTGTATTTTTGTGTCCTCCTCCTTTTGATTACCTGATGTCTCACCAGAATTGATTCTAACTCCTTGTTTTTTTTAACTTTGTCTGTGTTGGATCGTCTGCGTTCCATCCCCCGTTGTTCCTGCCAGGCTTATGTTTCCCACATGAAATTTATCATATACCTGTAATCATATATTGTTCCTATATGTTTTAGTCACTTGTGTTGAACTTTATTAGTTTCTCTTGAACTTTTTATTTGTCTGACCTTTTTTGTTGGTACTTTGTTTCAGTTGCAGTTTGAAGACCTTATTAATTTACCTTTTTGGTTTCTGTTTAGTGTAAAAGCCTTTTATGTATATACATATAAATGTTTCATTAAACATGCAAAAACGGAGCCCTCCTGTATCTTATGTCTTCCTGCTGTGTATGCGGCAAAATTTTGGTTGGCACACCCAAATCTCACTCCAAGGTTTTTCGAAAAGTTGGTAGCCCTGTGTATATATACCACAGAGCAATAGGAGAAGGAACCATATTGTATAGAATCACATTTTCTTTAACATCACATGGATGGGCGGACGCATGAGTCACTTACTTGGGGAGAAAAAAGAAAACTGGATTCACTATGAGGGGAAAAAAAATTTGTCAGCCGCCGTTGCAGAGTATTCCTTAAAAAGTTACCCTTTCATCTATTTGCGAGATTTATGCACCCTGATACAAAGCAAAAATTCAGGAACAGTTTGAGGTGCGAAACAAGGTTGAGGTTTCGTCCTGGTCACCAAACACTTAAGTTCTCAATTCAAAAAAGCTGGTCCACTCCTGTAAGATACAAGGTTACTATCCTCTCATCTTACTTAAAACTATCTGCTGATAACATTTTAGTGTGAGACACCAAGGCCCAGCCTCAGAGGTCTTCTGGACAGAGGCACTTGAAATTAACAAAAGGCAGGTGAAAGGACAGCACAGCTCAGCTGGTCGATCTTTAAATAGTAAATGGTAAATGGCTTGTAATTGTATAGCACTTTCTCACGACCCCCAAAGCGCTTTACACGATATTTGTTGACCCATTCACATACACATACACACACTGGTGATGGTAAAGTAAAGAGAAGCTAGAATGCCAGATACTACAACTCACAAATATTGTATTAATATTGTATAGTTATTGTGCATATATATATATATATATATATATATATATATATATATATATATATATATATATATATATATATATATATATATATATATATATATATATAT
>JAVLVB010000779.1:329472-346933 GCA_032876305.1 Orestias chungarensis | reverse complement strand
TATATATATATATATATATATATATATATATATATATATATATATATATATATATATATATATATATATATATATATATATGCTCCTGTGCAACACAGAGCTCCCCTGTTGACGGTAGCAGCTCTGTCCCTGGTATCGACCCCAAACGCTGCTTAATATTCATAAAGTCTTTTTCAACAGATTCAGTCACTATAGAGCTGCAACGCACCCTCCTCCCTGCTAAATCTATTCTCATTGATCACCATTGGCTTTCTTGAACATCCATCGATCCAGTTTCAAACTAATATTCAAGGTTCCTTCAAAACACAATCGCTTCAATAATGAATAAATTACATTTTTAATGGTAAATAAAAGAGCATTTACTTGATGTTACATTTTTGCGGAGCTTATTCAGAGTACATCAATCTTTGTTCCTCATTGTAAAATGTTTACCTTTTTTTTTTTTTAAGCAAACCCTGGGAAGTTTGAGACACTGAGCTTCCTTGTTGCCACTTTAAGCATATGTAAAGCCCTAGTTTTAAATAATCTGAAGAATGATTAGAGACGCAATCTAAACAGCATCAATGATAAATAGAATTAAATAATATTTTTCCTTATAATTTTCCCTTTAATCTTCTGTCTCTTCCGAGACTCAATGGCCAAATGGTCTGCATGGCTAATCATACTTAGTGTTAATTATCCTTTTGAACGTAGCCCTAAGGAAATAGATACGGCCATGATTTGCACACAGACGTACAATTTTTGTGTCATTCTTATTGACTAAACAATCTTTAAAACTGAACAAAAATCGATTTGCTAAACTCTAACTTTTAACAGCAAGCTGCATACACCTGAACCTGCCTTTATAAGGTCTCAAACACACAAACTAACACAGACAAGCAGGCCAGTGGCTGTATTATTCATTCCTCTAAATTGGGAACACAAGTTGTGTGCTCACACACAATAAACTGAAATGAATTTATCAGAAATCTCCCAAGTGCAGGAAATATGAAAAATTTAATCATTCCACAGAATAAAAATTCATAAGGAAATGTACAAAATCAATATTTTATGCTACTTACTGTACCTATTCTTTATTACAAACCTATTCAGGAACAAGCATTAAAAATTTAAGAAGGCAGAGAAGACAGGATAAAGGAGAAGCAACGACTTGAGAGGGGAGGAGGGTACTGGCAGTGACCTGCAAGTTCAAAAGCAATACTGTTTCATTCATGTTTAAAGGCACTTTTTTGTTTCTGTAAGAGCCACTGAGGCAGTTTTGAAACAAGCAGAAAGGCTTTGATAGATTGAGCGTTTTAAGCAGTCAATGTGCTGTCAACATAAATAGCAATGAAAAAGTGTTTTCCACTGTTTTCAAGGTTATGGTTCTGGGCAATGATTGGAAGACAAAATTACGTTATACTTAGTATTCATGGAATGTTATGTATCCATCCATCCATCCATCCATCCATCCATCCAACCATTCATCCATCCAGCCAACCATCCATTCAATCATTCATTTATTTTGTGGGGTGGGACGGGGAGGAAGGGTGAGCAAAGTCTAACCAGACCTCACTTTGCCAATCACTGAAAAATCCCACGTCAATTATGGAGATTCAATGAAATTTAGAAAAGTCGATTTAAAAAGGCCAACAACATTTTCATTTGGTCTGTGGGACAAATTCGTCACAGACCCGTCTCGTGAGATATGTGGAATATTTCCAGCCCACTTAGAAAGACCACAGCCAACATCCAATGTGTAGTCGATCTTATATCCACAAACTGTAAATAAAATAGGTTCACAATGAACATGCTTAGACAGGTTTGTAGGGAGGAACATTTTATATTTTATTCAATCAAATGATTTATAATTGTAATAAGTAATTTGGACGGTATGGTATTATATTCAACGTGAGTTGGAGCATTTTATATTGACTTTTATCTGGAGAGAAGTGTGCTAAATAGGACAGACTGGATTCGGGTAGATTGCATGTAGTTGGCTTTTCTTAGTGGTTAAAGGAGATTTCTTACAAGTGATGACAAAAAGAAATTAGGACCTGAAGCCAGGTTCTCGCTGAGCTGCCCTGAGCTTTAAATCTAAGACAGATGTTGCACATACAGATTATAGCAAAAGTTCGTAGGTGTAAACTATTTACTAGTACTTCTGACAGTTTGCATCTCCTTAAACCATTGGCATACACAAAGTTAATGTTCTTAGGTAACAGGCAACAGGTTCCTTGCGAGGTTTAATGAATGAAATAAAAATGAAAAATGCATTTTGTTTTTACAACAAGAATAAAGAAAATCCCTTTTTCTTGCCTTCTGACTTGCAACCAGAACACCTTCAACGAGTGTCTGACATCATTGCCAGGTCAATCTTCCAATAAATCGAATGCAGCATAAAGTCCTATTGAGATTAGTTTGGTTGTGCAGGGGTGCAATAAACAAACTGAATGAAATGAATATTCATCTAAAAGGTGTGATTCACTTCTTTCATTAGTACTTAGGGAGAAGTTGGCACGAATGCTCAAACCATATGTTCCACACAAGGTTTGTAATTTAATCCAACTAATTTTTTCGGATCCATTTCATTTTCCAAAAATAATGTAGCTTTTCGTACTTTAGTTTGTCTTGCAGGGAGGTCACTTAGGAAAACTATTTTCTATGTATAAAGAAGATGCAATCGCTTGGTCAATTCTCATTGTAAGCATTTTCTTTTGATGTATCGTTTTTAAATGTTTTACATGATTATTCACAATGGTTTACATTGAAAACAACTGCTTAAGGAACAAAAACAAATTTTCAGACACCATACTGCATACAAGCTATAAGTGTAACAGTTAAATGACAGAAATTGTGACACTGATATGAATCCTGTCCATCCTTGCACTTTAATGGAAGAAAGATGTTGTGTTCAGCAGTTATCACCTCCAGACTGTAAAATCACAACCAAGACTCCGTCCAACCGTATTTCTCTGTACACCCTCTCCCTGGATAGAGATCAGTCTACATTTATGCATGACATCAATTACTCATTGAATTGAAGCTACAGAATGGACCGAACCCAGACAGAAAGACATAGATTTAAATCTTCTGCTGGCATTGTTTTTTCTGAGCAGCAAGTTTCAGCTTTGCTCGTATTGCCAGACAATCAAGTCTAAGTTAGCCAAATATTCAGTCACACATCTGCATACAAAAACTGTGTCATATAAAGGTCATTGATATTAGTCTGATACATGATTGCATTAGAAAAACCATCACAATAAACAATCATCTCTACACAGCAATGGTCTCCAAGGTGAGGCTGGATCCACCTGAAACGGAAGGCACAAATCAGATCAGGTTTTTGATCAACATTAGCAGCAACAAGCTCCAAGTTCTGTTTAAGTTTAAAGAGAATTAGGTAATGTACAGAGTCCTGACCAACATGACCACTGGTCTAAACCCAGCTGAAAATGAAGCATCTACCTACCATGATGCTAGTCTCACCAATTTTAACAATGATCATGCTTGTTTTACATCTACAACAACAACAAAAGATACCCTTATCTTTCACATGCTGCGTGCCCTTTGTGGTTTGTTGCTTTCCAACAACTCCTATACAGCTTTGAATCCCTCCAGTTCCCCCAAAGTTGCATGGGGCTCTTCACTGATTCCTAATGCTCTCTTTGTCCAGACTGTTTAAGTGGACAGCCTTGACTTACTCTGTCCCGCTTTGGACTTCTGTAAGATTTGCCTTACTGCTGTGTTTTTTTTTTTTCGCTTTTATGATTATAACTATTTTCAATATTAAATTACTCATTTTTCATTTGAAGGCATTTGGCTACTCTGGATTCTATATAGGTGTATCCAAGTAAAAAGACTAATAATTAAGGTATACAAAATGTTTAATTTAAAGACAAAAAGCATAAATAATCTACCTTTCATGTCACAAAACTTTGTGTATATCCATCACATAAAAGCCCAATAAAATATTTGAAAGTTTCTGTTTATCATGTGATTAAATGCAAAAGATGTTAGAGGTTAGGAATACTGTAACTTTCCATACAGAACAAACAAAAATATTGTCAAACCTCAGTTAAATGTGAATGAAACTCATCTGCCACTTTTCAAATGCTTCTACATTTAACAGTTTATCATCATTACTTCATTCAACCATTATCCCCTGGCAAACATGCAAGCATCTGAAAGATGTGCCCCTGCTCTTGTCCCCCTGGTAGCCTCATCTCTGCCTCCTCTCCTCCCCTCCTTTGTATGTCCTTCTCCTAGTGGAAGTACTGTGCCAGGCCCAGGGCCCCTGCCTCTAATTGCTGGTGAATGGAGTGTTTTCATGGAGTGTTAGGCAGGGCCCTCCCCTGGATTAGCATGCCTACATACACACGCAGACGCACACACAACATGTACTCAGATACACAAATGGATTAGTGTGTTCACTCATGGGAAGAGGACGTTGATTTGAGCCGACAGCAGCAGTCCTTTGGAGAAAGCCATAGCAAGCCTGGTGGATTTTGAAGCGCACACACACAGGCACACACTTATATACCCATGGTGCGCATGCATGCACAAACACATTACAATAGACCAAAAATACGAGAGAACACACATTAAAGTTAAGGCACTCATGTAGACACACACGCATACACACAATCTGAGCTCCCCAGTTGAGGCCTGGTGCTGTGGAAGACATATGGGGTGAATCAAATGTTAACAGGGAGTACTGATTAACACATCTGGAGGGAGGCGGTGGGGAGTTAGGGGGGCAAGATGGGTGGGAGGGGAAAATGAAGAGGAGGGCAATGAAACATGAAGAAGCGAGAGCAAAAAAATATTCGCAAACTGTGTGTTTAAAAAAATAAAAAAAATTCCAACAATAAAAAGAACAAAGCTGGAAACTATAAAATGTGATGGAATGAGGGACTCTCCACACATTTCTCTCAGGCAACATCCTTCATATTCCTCTGAAGCAGTCAGCTGCTCAACAAAGTTGGATTGCTTAAGTCAATTTCAAATCAAACAGGTTGTTAATTATGCCTTTCTATTGTGATGAGAAAAAAACTAATTAACAAGTCATATCAGTGGCTAAAAATGCGGTTTCAGAAATTATGAAGCAACAGATTCTTTTCAAAAAGTTTTTTTTTTTTTTAAGATGGGTTTTATGAAAAATAAAACTTCCTTTTGATTTTAAAAAAGGTATTCAATAAGACAAAAACATTTTTGCTGACTACAATTATGTTATTGTGGTGCTGATTGCAAATTACAATAATCAAGACATCTCATGTCTTTTCTAGCTGATTGGCTTTCTCTGCCTTATCTAACGACCTAAAGAAAAGTCAATGCTTTTGTGATACACCAACATGAGTTTACAATGTTTCTGGGTTAGATTTATGTTGCTTGTAAAACGAACTATACCTGCCATAAGGCAGAAGTATTTATTTTTCTAAGATGACTGCATTAAAGCAACACTAAGCAACTTTTCAACCTTCATAAAATATTTTCATAACTTTTGTGATTATAGGTCGACTAACAGCTAGTTGAATGTCATGTCTGTCATAGTCCGAGGGGGTCTGTATCGCTTTCACCGGCACTAAGAAACTTTGAGGAGGGTGGCAGGAACCCCGACACACAAAACAACTACAAATGTGCTGACTGCTTTCTGCCATACGTCACTTTCCCAGTTTCTTATTTTCAACATGACATTAAAATGTGACATTGTTTCACCACAATTACATTCCTTACCTCATCGCTGTTCATTCTTCACACTGCCACTGGAAACTGAAATACAATTCAGACCAACTGCAGGCGACTGGGAGATCAGGATTTTATGACACTATGCACTGGTCCTCATGTGAAATCCAGTCTTCCTTCAGACAACACACTACCGCTTTTGTTCACTGGCCATCAAAATCAACCAATACTGAACTTCTTTAGTGTTGCTATAAGAGAGTATAAACCCAACCAACCCAACCAAAAGTTTACTATGAGATGCAGAACCAACCTTTGTAATACTGACAGCTTTAGGCCATTATCAATAAAACTAACAAAAAATGCAAGCTTAAGCTTTACCACTCTGTGTATAGTCGCTAAAAAATACAAGAATAAAAAAATAAAATATTATTCAATAATGTTAAAATGTTGTTCTTAATATTGGTAGTTCTTGGGTTATTGTATCAGTTTATTTTTGTATTGCAATTTGTGATTGCTATATTCAAATTTATGAAGCTTCACATGTACTGGAGATTTGATTTTTTTGTATTTTAAGGAAGGTAACAGTCACTTCTGTAGTTAATTCCACGGAAACAACTGGATTCATTAGAATAATTGTTTCAAGTGAATATTTATTGTAATACAAATACAGCATGAAAGCAGATCCAAGACAGAATTCTCAACCTTGGCCTCTTTCTAATTAAGAAATAGAGTGTTATTAACCTGTTGGGCTCGGCCAGGCAGTTTTATGCTGTTCCATGCTGATTTATATCTATTCCTTTCCATGGTGGCAGTTTTCAAAATCAAGCTGTTGCTTCTGAGAAACCCAAACAAGCCAGTGACCCATATCCTATGTTGTTACCTCTTTGCATGACTCCAAAAGACAAAACAAAATGCACCAATCCCACAATAACTGCACTGATCTCACTTTTATACATAAACAGATGTATCTGTGGTCATGGTCATTTTAGGACAAGATCAAGCAGCCCCGCAGAAACACAGCTAAGAGCTCAGGTACACACTTAGTGCTGTCAACTTTCACACTAAACAAAACACGTGCAAAGTATATTTAACACATGTTTAGGGCAAGATGTTTGTGTTGTTGGCTGATGCTGTTGTTATTTTACACTTACGCTAATTGAGGCTACAAAAGGCAAGTTTAGGTGAAAAGGTTTGCATAAACAGCTGTCACTGTGTGCAAAAAATAAAAGCCCTTCGGCAAGTTGTAGAAATGTTTTTACATCTTATCTTGAATTAATTATACCTCTTTAGCAGTCAGAATCTACATGTATTTGTACAGCTTTTGTATAAATATTGTAGATATGTGTGAGCAAACAAATCCTTACATAAACAAAAACAAGCATGAATGTGGAACATTTTCTCCCGATGATAGGAAGGCAGACAATAGTCTCTTACCAAAGGTTGGTGACAGGAGAAAGATGTAAGAGTAAAAACAAGGTGTTTTTTTATTTAAAAAAATGTTTTAAAGAGTAGCATGCTTTTGCATATAATAGCTTTTATTCAGATTACCCTAAATAAAACCAAGTAAACGCAATTGTTTTCAGGAATTACCTAATTGGTAACAGAGTCTTCCTGTGAAACATGCTTGTGACAGTATCATGCTATGAAGGTGCCTTTCTAGAAGGTGGACAGAATTGATAAGAACATAAATGCAGCCAAACGAACGGCAATCCTGGAAGAAAACCAGCTGAAAGCAACAAAAAGACTTGGGACTGAGCTGAAAATGAGCTTGAAAGAACACTAACCATACAGAAAGAGGAACAGCGGAGTGGATTAGATTAAAAGAATATGAGTTAGCAAAGCCTTGAGAAACTCTAGACATTTTTTTTATTTAGAATTTGTTCTAAGATCTGAGAAAAGATTGTCTAATTCTTTACCATATAGGACGAGCTTGAGCTATTTAGCAAAGAATAACTGAAATATGTGTTTTGTTTGTAGATGTGCCAAAATGTTTGTCAAATACCTTTAAAAACTCAAGGAGAATACATGAACACTATACTATTCAGATTTTATAACTATGCATATTTTGTGGTGTTTTTCCATATAAACCACAGCATATACAGTGAGGCCTGTGACTGTAATGTGAGAAATTTAAAATATTTCCATTGGTATAACACCCAAAGAGGATGGGTTTTCTCTGTTGTTATTATTGCAGACACATCAAGAAAAGCTTATGACATCAGGAGTGTAATTTATTTTAATTCATTAAACAGTTTGTGATTTAGTGCTAACACATCAAATTTCCCTACTTGATATCAAGTTTTTTTATGTTTCTACGTGAGCCATTGATAATGTTGTGTTTCTACAAAAGTACACATACAGTATTTTAATGGTTTAAAATCATCCTTCTGTGTGGTTTAAAAACAGCCTTCCACTCACCATTTCAAACCAATCAATACCTCTACATTATTTAAATTCCTCCCTACTTCATTAGATATTAAATTGACTACCTGTATATAGATGACTGAGCCCGCTTGCTGGCATAAATTAATGCAAATGACATCCCATATGACCCCCCGGTGGCGTAGATTTAATGGGCCCGTCTGCTCAGGACAGGGTTCAACGAGGGGCTGCAAGGTCAACCAAAGTCTCTGATCACAGTGGACTGATCAGTGGATCAGGGCAGAAGACTTTTTGGTCATGATTACTTGAAATTCTAATTATCAAAATAATTATTGACAACAACCAAAATACCCTTTTGCTATTTTAATTATGTATATTATCATGAGTAAGCCGTATGTGGACGGAAAAAGAAAAGTCACTGGTTGACTCCAGTCTGAGGATCTTAAATGGAACAACTTCAAGTTCTGCTTCTTGGATGAAAACAGGCACCAGAAATCCCAAAGCAGGTGTCTAGGCCCACTGTATGCTAATGGTGGGGATCGGACGCACTTCTCACATAATGGGGTTTGACAAAGTGAAAATTAACACAACCCCACTCCTGCTGTTACTGTTGGAAGCGGAGGCTGATGCGGCTTTGTCTAAAACTGCACGACACACACACACACACCCATACACACCTTCCGACAGATCCCACACCAGCCATCGTTCTCCTTCTCACCCAGACAGTTACGTTGTAGCTCCCCTCCCTACCCCATACCGCCACATCCCTTTTTCTCACTCCCCCTCCTCCTGCAACATTACCCCCATCTAGGTGTTTGTGTCCTCGGCATAAGCATCCCTCCAGCCCTCCATCCCTCCACCTTCTCTGTTCCCCCTTCTTCTCCAGCGACTGTTTGCTTCAATGGACTTTCATGACAACTCATTCCGTAAGGGTCCTTTTTTCTCTCGCTCGCTTTCTCCTTCACTTTCCCCAGGTGAAATATTGATGGATTTTTTATGAATAGCTATGAAAAATTCATTCAAATTCCAAAATGAAAAAGCGTAAACATTCCACATCTGCCTATGCCTCCCGCATTCATTATCCTTCACAACATCCTCAGTCTCTCACTCTCCCGCGTTTTCCCCATTTGTATCCCGACCCTCTCCTCCTCCCACCTCACCCCTTGTCTACCTGAAAAAAGACATACTCTTTCTCTTTTTCCACCACTTGGCCTAATTGCTTAATTTGACCTGCTTTCCCATCAATTAAAAGTCTGTCAGTGGTAGACAGATGGAGGATGGATCAGAGGGCCAGTCGATGGACGGATCAATGACAGAAAGGCTCAATAGGTAAATGGAGATGGCCACTGATGGAAAAAGGAAATGAGGGAGGAGAATAGGCAGAAGAAGAAGAGACTGCAGATTGAAAGAGCTGTCGTGACAAAAAGGTGCAGCACCTCGGTTTGGATTCTCTGAATCTTTTTTTTTTTAGCTCTGTCCCACCATAGTCCTTTCTTGAATTAAATTTACGAAACTTACGAGAACTTTTTTTCTAGTAAAAATGCATAAATTGAGAACTTAACCTAATTTCATGAAATGCAAATGATTAAGAAACATATGAATTACAATTTATATGCAAAATTAATAAGATGTTTTTCTCTAAAATACTAACTTAGTTATTTTTTTAATCATCCAGGTCCAGATCACTCTACCAAGAGCATAAGCAACTCTTGGACATTTTATGAAGATACTTTAGTGAACGTTGGACATAGCTTGTTTCTGTGGATGCTGGCTAGTAGGAAATCTGAGTCAAGATGACAGCCACACAAAAGCTTGCTTGGCTTGTTTGAAAAAATCTCCCTGGACAGATCTTTCAGTGAAATAATAAGAATACATTGTGTGGAGACAATGTTCTGCATTTTAGTATTTTCAAAGAAAAATTATATTTTAAAGCCTTCTGATATCCAACTGCTGTCAAGTACTGTGACTAGAATTTGAGGGCTCAGTCTCTTTAACCTACAGAAGTTTCTCTTAGTTTTTACTCAGCGGCTCTCAAATTTTACCCACAATACATGTTGAGTTCTTTCACGGGAGAAAATAACAAGACAATTAGTTAGTATGCAAGGTTTACATATATGAATATGAATATATGTTCCCTTTCTTTGGCAAGGTCATGCTACACTTATACCAATAAGCGATAAGATGCTTGTTTGAACAGCATCTTTTTAATTACTTATGAGGTTTTTTCAGTGCTGTTCCCTAACACATTCGACACTGGACAAACAACCATATACCACAAATCAGAAGGCACCACCTTGTAGGCGTAAATTAATAGAATGCTGAACACAAACAGAAAATGGAGGTTGCTTCATAAGTAGGATGGAGTCTTCTGGGTGTAACTTCTTGGGTGCTTGTCTTTAAAGGTATATGCAAAAAAACGTATGTTAAATCCAGAACTAGCTGGTATTCAAAAATCCAAACTCTTCCTGGCAGACTTGGGTCTTCCCAGATTGACAAGGCCGCTTGATAGCAGGACTAGTTTACTATTACAACCCAATTGCAGAAGCACAATAGGTAGATGGATGAAACACAAGACAATCATCACAGCAAAGTAAACACCTGTGTTTTCTTTCTTCAATGGAATAGTTTTAAATTATAAATGTTTCTCTGTATATCCAAACAGATAAATTCAAAATATCTGTAACCATTAAGTGGTAGATTTCAGGTTAAGGTATGTAATATTATCCTAATAAAATAATGCATATTTCTGGAGTTAGAACAAATTAACTGAAAAATCCTTCAAAGATTTGCACAATTCAGCATATTGTAATGTATTTTCACTGTGATTTAGTCTTTAAGGTATATATTGTAAAAAGGCAAGTAGTACCACAATGACTGTTCAGAAAATCTTTTAATTTACTTGTGATTGGATCTATAAACATATAAAAGCCTATAAGTTATCAGGCAAGTTAAATAAAGGTTGCATTTGCTGTCAAATAGAAAAAATGTAGATAACAGTTGCACATTTGAACAAAAGTACATGTTGAGTCACATAAAATCAGCAATTCATGCTTTCATAGTATAATAAAAACACATTAATTTAAACATGACTATCATGAGTACATAAGCAAATAAAATTAGTCCAGCTCAACCACAATTATTTTGTTATTGCCCTTCAACACCTTTTTTTTTAATTGGCTATCTCATGAGACTGTGCCTCAGACCAATTAAAGAAGATTATCAAAGAAGGTCTGGAGCAGGTTGCATGCCCACTATGACTTGTTTCTCGAGAGACGGGCAAGGATGAAAGAGACCTCAATGCACAAACACACAAACCTTAAAACAAGCAGGCATCCCATTATGAGGCAAAACAAGGAACCTTGTGTATCATATAAGATGATGGAGTTTAATTGTACTTTCCAGTACACGCCAACACAAATATAAACATCACATGAGCATTTATGTACCACACAGATGTGGTCAATCATTATGTATTGACCATTTTTTTGATGGATTGCTCTGCAGAAACAAAGTGAAGTCCTTACTTTCTGTCCCTCAAGGGGAACTAAACCAGTTCAGAGGAAGCGATTACTTATGGAGACACCTCTAGAACATCAGGAGAGATTACTGACTCACAATTAGGCAATAAAAGATCACATTAGGTGTTTAGGATCAACACTAAAATGTAGAGAAAAAATGTCTGAGGGGGAAACCCGTACACTTGCTTGACAATTCAATTTCAAACAAACCGATTAAACCTGTTTTTGGAATTGGATTCAGATGAAAGATCTTGATGTATAGTCTAAGTTTCCTCCTTATGAAAGCCTTACTTACTTTATTTCTCTCACCATTTGCATCAGATCCAGGAAAGCATTAACCCAACTACAGGTGTAAAAATGTACTTGTATACACCCCTTTGTAATTTGCAAATATATGGTTTTACTGTATGTATGAACACAACAAACGAAAAGTATTTTGATGGTAAGTTAATAGCACTCAGGGATATTATGTGTAACTATGATTAGATCAAAAGAGGCTGATGACACAGTTTTGTTGGTCCCTTGGGGCCAGATGGAACAGTCAGAGATCAGGGGTCAATGTCACTTGAAGAGGTGTGCTGCATTCAAACATATGCTTTATAGCATAGATTAAAGCTTATGTTCAGTACAATGTATGAGTTTTATGCTGCTATTCAAGTCCTTACATTCCCTCCCATCGGTGGTGAGACATCAAAAACGTGCTTGGGAATGGAGGAGACTTGAAGTGTGGAGTGGAGAGACATCTTAGGGGAAAGTGACTTCCCTGGGACTTCATTAAGCTAATCTGGCTACCGATACTAACAACGTTTAGAGGAGGAGGTGAAGAGAAAGCTGAGAAATAGAATGAACATTTATTAGATCAGACTGAGGCAATTGTCTTTGGTTCTCATAACAGAATCCATGCTCAAACAGACACACACAATCATCCATCTACGAGAGGCAGAGACAAAGACACACACCATGGGACAGAAAAGGATTCTATAAACATGCACAATATACACATAATCTACAAATGGAAGGCATTGATGAACATGGAGAAACAGAAGCAACAAGCCTCTGAATATTGGTAACATCTCTTCCTCTGAGACTCTCAACAACAAAAAAACAATGGCAAATCTAGAAAACATAAATGTGAATTGGCTATGTAATGATTACCACTTATTATTTTGCCAGCACAATTAAAAGTTCACTGAACTGGGTAAGAGTCAGAAATGTTGAGTGAATGAATGGGATGTGCTTCATATTTCTAAAACGTCTAGGAGACATTTTTGTTGAGTGACGGGGAGAATTGTACAGCTTCGTAGACTGCAGCAAAATAAACACTAGTGGATGTCAAAATGCAAGTTTTCTGAAAGATCCTTTTCTAGAAGATCTCCAAGGTTCCTGAGAAAAACAATACTGGGAATTTCTCCAAGGTTTCTGAGAAAATAACATTTGTTGTTAAAAAAAAAATGATATCTTTATTTCATTCTATGAAATGGAAAGGCAGTAAACATACCATTACAAAGAGATATGGTATGGTGGAATATTGTGAGACTGGTCCCTGACTGTCTGGCCAAGATATAGATTTACATATATCATGTAACGCTCACTATATAGAATAAATTATGGCACAACAGCAATTTTCTGTTTGTTATCCGGGGATTTCACCCATCAGCAGTCAAAAAAGGTGGTACTTCCAGTATTCCAACCCAAATACTGAGTGTGCTACACATCCACATATCACACATACATAATTTTCCGAAAAAGGAAATGGCAAAAAGAGGACATGAAATGTGTATTTTGGAGCCAGGCTGGGTTTGCGGAGATTACATTAAGAATTGTATAGTGCCTTGCAAAATTATTAATGCCACAAAGTATTTATTTCAGTCGTATTTTTATACAAATATAAAACAGAGCACAATTGTAAAGAAAAAGAAAAACGGTCATATGTTTTAAAATCCATAACTGAAAAGAATCTAAATGATGTCCCGCTCATTTGTACAAAGCGTCTCAGGATCGTGTTTCACTGCAACTACAGCTGCAAGTCTTTTGGGCCATTTCTCAACCAGCTTTGTACATCTACAGAGAGAGGAAAGGTTTTGACTTATCCTTTTTGAGAAATAGCTCAAGCATAGTTAGACAGACTAAACAGGGATTCCCACAAAATGATGCGGTTCTATCTTTTAAAGTGTGGAGGGTGTGTTCAGGGCTACGTAAGTGCCATTGGTATCAGTTTTGCCACACAAAGCGTAGAGCATGAAATCTAACAATTAATCTTCTGCTTTAAGTCATCTAATCCTGTCAACATTAGGGGAAAAAAAGGATGCAATAGTCGCAGTAACTTTCAGTTACTTTACTTTCAGAACAAAAGACACAAACCTGAGCATGGATTGTCATAAGAAGACAAAGTCTGTGAGAAAAGAAGGCATTACACAAGGGGCATCAATGGCCAAGACTACCGGAAGAGGGGGAACAAGGTAGACAGAGAGAAGAAGAGGGTAAATGAAGAAAGGGTGGGAGTGCCACGTCGTTCTTAATCTAGTTTGTCTGTCGTAATCGTGTCAATGTCACTCTCAATCAGGCAGCCACAACTAGGGCTATACAACTTCAGCTTGATTGGCCTAAACCTTGTCTTTAAAATGACCTCCAAGGGAAGGATGTGTATGCATCGCAAGAAGCACAAAGAGACTGGGAAAAAAGGAAGAGAGAGTGGTGTGTTATTAAAGGGAGGACAGTCTTCTAGAGACAATATGAGAAAGAAGGAGAGAGAGGGAGCTCAAATTAACTTTAAACCTGTTACTCCCCCACCAGTCTGTCAATTTCACTTTGGTCTCTTTCTTTGTTCTGAATTTTCAGTGCGACAGTATTGATTGCCCTCTCTTATTACACAAGAGAATACAGATATATCTGTGTGACTGAGTGCAGTACAGGTGCTTTTATAAAATTCAGCCATATTCCTGCCAATATTCAAGGCACTATAATACAGACTAAGGTATGCATGTGTTTGCTTGCTTTTAGTATAATATTACACTATGTTTGAATGTACAGAAGCAAACCATAATACTGTGGTCTTAAACAGGATGCAGTTCACCAGATTCCCATGTATCATCAAAGCTTTAATAAAAACACGTGACCGTTAATCTAAACCTGTGGAGTCACAACTAATGAAAGAAAATAAAACTATACTATTTAAGATCAAAGATGGAAAAAAGTTTTTTTTTTTAGTTTTTTTTTAGTTTTACAGTACAGGAAGACTTTGTTTAGCTATATTTTGACATGTACGGCGTTATAAAAAAAAAACTAAAAAAAAACATTGCTGAAAGTATCTAATGAGTTAATCATTGTGCACATGCATGTAAATAAAGTAATATTAGAAGAAAAAAAACATTTCAGTAATTAAGGAACTTGATTTTGTGATTTTATTACATATGCATTTAAAAACTGTATTAACTTTTTGGATTATGGTCTACAAATAATTAAAACCTGACAAAATTTTTGAAAATTAGAAAAATATTAAAAGACGTAGGAAAATAATTTTTTAATCTGAAATTGTAGCCAAATGCACAGTATATATATGCAATCACTGTTGGGTCATGGCACCTTCTGCATGCAACAGTGCTGCACTCCATAAACGTGATCAAATGTAATTATTGGTATTTTTGAGGAAGCTCAAATTACTTAAATTGTAGCTTTCAGCTTTGTTTTGATGTCACTCATCTCTAACTTGGCCAAACTTCATAGATCCTCTATGGGTTTTAGTTCAAGTAAATTCCCTGGTCAATCAGGCAGAGTAATATATTTTTTCAGCTAAGACAGCAATTGTTACTTTTGGCAATTTGGCCAGGCTCCAAATCCTGCTGGGTAGGAAGCTTGGAGTGATGTAAAATTTGACTGTTAAGTCAGCAGAATTTTCCCTGATCCCATTGGCAGGTTTATGACAAAATACTAATTAGCCTTACGTAACGTTTTTGGCTTAAAAACATTAAAACCAAACTAAATAAAATAAATACATTAAATAGGTACCTATATGGAATTGTTAAAAAGGCCAGTCCATTTTATAGAGTTTTGTTTGTTTCCAATTAGTCATTGGTTAATTTAGCCGTCCGTCATCATCATAGTTAGCCAATCACGTTCCGCACAAAAAATGTCTAGCACTGCCCACCGCAGCTGCCGATCGCGTTTACAATCGTGGATTATTAGAGAGTTACACAAATAACTCTAGTGGTGGAAGTTTCCGAAAGTGCTGTGCGTGATGAGAAAGTGAGTAAACAGCTTAGGATAGCTCTGGGGAATGTTATTGCGGTTGAATGTTATGTAAAATGCATGTATTGATGTGCATAATTATAGTAACTTCCTTGCTAGCTAAAATGCTGTATTAGCTTACTGCGGTGTTGTGCTAACCAAGGCTAATGCTAACAATAGTATATATAGTGTAAATGGGGCTGTTAGTTTCTGTCTGTAGTTCCCATTGAGTTACACTGTGTTGGAATCTTCCTCTCAGTTTATTAATATTGTGTGATAGTTGTAAACTTATACATATCTATCTACATTTATATGCATGGCTTGTGTTTACAAATGTGAATGCTGATAATTGTTAGGTAACCAGTTATGTTTATTATTTTGTTGCAGAATCGCATCTGTACTTTGGAAACTTCTTCTACGTAAAATCCATTATCCAACACTATCTGTATGTCTTACTGGACAGCCGCAGCGTGGCTGAACCTTAGTAATCAGCATAATTAGAACGGGTGAGGGGTTGCCAGCCAACCGTTCAGTACGGGTGCAAGCTACATACAGCTAACCGTATTTTACAGGAATGTATCTTTAAAATTTATGAGTTTCTAATAACTCGAATACATATTTATAAACTTTTGCATGATCCATCCATCCATTATCTGACCCACTTATCCTTTTGGGGTTGTAGGAGTCAGCTGGCGCGAGAGGCAGGCCCAAAGGCCTTGAAAACTGCTGTTATTAAGCCTCTCCTAAAGAAGAGCAGTGTGGATGCCACAGTACTGAACAACTACCGGCCCATATCAAACCTACCATTCTTAGGAAAAGTGCTGGAAAAATTTGTATACCAACAGCTGAGTGACTTTCTCCTGTCTAACAATGTGTTTGATGCTTTCCAGTCAGGCTTTAGACCCCACCACAGCACTGAGACAGCTCTGATCAAGGTGACAAACGACATCCCCCTAAACTCAGATGCAGGCAAAGTCTCTGTCCTAGTTCTGCTGGACCTGACCGCCGCCTTTGATACAGTTTACCATGTGATTTTATTACAGAGGTTAAAAGACTGGGTGGGAATCACTGGTATGGCTCTAAACTGGTTCAAGTCCTACCTTGAGGACAGTTGTTACTTTGTTCAAATTGGGAACTGCGTCTCTGACCGAATGGGTGTAACCTGTGGGGTTCCCCAGGGGTCGATCCTGGGACCCCTTTTATTCAATCTGTACATGCTTCCATTGGGCCAGCTAATACGCAGCTATGATGTGTCCTACCACAACTATGCTGATGACACTCAGATCTACGTGTCGCTGACAGCAGGAGAACATGGGCCTGTTGATTTATTGTGTCACTGTATTAAACAGATCAGTCTGTGGATGCAGAACAACTTCCTCCAGTTAAACTCAGACAAAACTGGAATCATTGTCTGTGGCCCACAGAAACAAAGAGAAAGTGTCATCAGTTACCTTCTGACGCTCTCTCTGGAACTTAAACATCAGGTCAAAAATCTTGGGGTAATACTCGATTCTGACCTGAACTTCAACAGCCACATTAAATCAGTAACATCAGCAGCCTTTTACCATCTTAAAAACATTGCCAGAATCAGAGGAATAGTCTCTAAACCAGACCTAGAAAGACTTATCCATGCTTTTATCTCTAGCAGGTTAGACTACTGTAACGGCCTGCTC
>JAVLVB010000779.1:317027-329372 GCA_032876305.1 Orestias chungarensis | reverse complement strand
GTCACTCAAAGAATAGACTTTAAAACAGCCTTGCTTGTGTACAAATCTCTTCATGGTTTAGCCCCAAAGTACATATCTGACATGTTAGAGCCATATGAACCAGCCAGGACTCTGAGAACCTCAGGTAGTGGCCTCCTGCTGATGCCCAGAGTCAGGACCAAACAAGGGGAGGCTTCATTCCAGTTTTATGCTCCTAAAACCTGGAACAGTCTTCCTGAAGAGGTGAGACAGGTTTAAACTCTGCAGTTGTTTAAATCCAGGCTGAAAACAGCCTCATTTAACTGTGCATATAGCAACTGAGAATATTTTTACTATTATTTTTATTTTTATTTTATTTATTTTAAATTTATAGCTGATTTTATTGTTTCATTTTCTGATCTTTTTTCCTATGTAAAGCACTTTGAATTGTCTTGTAAACGAAAATGTGCTATACAAATAAACTTGCCTTGCCTTGCCTTACACCCTGGACAGGTCACCAATCCATCACAGGGCAACACAGAGACATACAGGACAAACAACCACTCATATGAACACCTACACCTAAGGACAATTTAGAGTGCCAAATCAGCCTAACAGTCATGTTTTTGGACTGTGGGACAAAGCTGGAGTACGAGGAGAGAACCCACACATGCACAGGGAGAACATGCAAACTCAATGCCGAAAGACCAAACGTGGAATTGAACCCAGAACCCACTTGCTGCACGGCAACAGTGCTACCCACTGCCCCACTGTGCAGCCCATGATAGTGTAAATAATTGAGATTCTATTCCCGGATACACTGTTAGCTAGACATTCAAATTTTACTATTATTTGTGCATTTGGCATTGTTTTTGTGTAACATAGTGACAAAGAAAGAGAACTTGTGTGAAGCTGTAATTCTTTTAGCACACACAGTCAAACAGTACTACACTGTCATAAAGACGTAAAGCTATTTGTCTTGCAATAAATAGAAACAGCTCACTTGCAAACAAATAACATTTTACATCTTGTTATCTGCTGACATTTTTTCTACAGATGTTTACTTAACTTATAGCCACCATAGTGGTAATATTATCAATCTAAATGTACATAGTTTTGCTAATGTTTTTTATACATTTGTGGACTGACATAAATTATAGACTAAACTTTAAGTGCTGTAATTAAACAGATTATTCTACAAAATATGTTTCTACTAAAAAGCCATAAGTTTTACATATGAATACAATTGTCACAAACAATGACTACATTAAATAACTTTATTAGCATAGAGCAGAAGAAAATAAAGTTACATTTTTCACACCATTGATTTCTCCCAGTTTTTTCAGCCTTGCCAATGCAGGAATCGGACCTGCTGCTAGATTGTCAACTACCAGTTTCTGTACTTACACAAGTTTTTGCATTTGTTGTGTACATAATATGAAGAACAGAAATAATTGGTGATAACTTTTGAAATTTAAATGTTCTCTCCAAAAAGGAAAAAAAAAAGATTCCCTTTCAGTTAATAGCATAGCAGTAAAAATCTAAAAGTATCAGGAATGATTCACCAAGATTTAAACATCACCAAGGAGAATGTCTTGCTTTTCTAATTGTATTTGACATAAAGTGACAATTCAGAAAAAAATAAAACAAAACAAATAAGTCAAATTAACATTGGATGATAAAGAATGTATTTGTATTTTTTACGTCAACCAGATTTGTAACAATAAAGACATTTCTATATGCAAAACAGATGGTTTGTAATTGACCAATTTGCATGGTTTGTCTCTCAGTTCTGTCACTTAAAGGCACAACATGTAATTATGTCTGATTCTCAAATGTAAATGTTTGACAATAGGGAGAACTCTCATGAGCAGAAGCAAAAATCTGGGTGCAGATAAAACAGATAAGCATCAAGCAGTTGTTTTCAAAGTAAGTGCCAAATTCAGGAAATTATCAGACTGCCAAACACAGGTGGTGATGCAGAGACAACGCCTTCTCTGCCATGGAGTCCAGTGAAGATTTACACCACTGCATTTCTTTTTAGGTCACATCACATTTCATGATGTCCATTCTGTATGTAGCTGCTGCCATACAATCCATTTCATTAAGTTCTCAACATACTGCTGTTTAAGTAGAAGGCAACAGAAAGTTCAAAAGCTTGTAGGTAATGACTGTAGACCAAGGGGTCAGCAAAAACAGGTTTTAAGACCCAGTGTACAACTTTGAGACCATGTGTGGTCCAACACAACTATGAATAGAATCACTGATTCACCTTCTCAGTATGGAGCCAAGTCTTCAGAGTCATGTTAATGACCTAATTATTTGACTCAGACATGTTCAACCAGAGACATATCCAAAAGTTGCATGTAACCGGACAGCAAGGCTAGGATTTAAAGACTCCTGCGCTCGACAGTTGGTAACTCTCATTGTTTTACTTACTCAGTTTTCTTTATAATGTTTTATCACTTCATGACTCAGTTCAAGTTGTTCCCATGTGCTTTCATTTTGCCATAATAATTTATAGTTGACTGTGTAGTATTTACTATTATGGACATTTCATAGACTAGCATAATTAATAATCTCACAATAAAACACTCTCTTTGCCTGAACATTTTTGGACATGAATGTGATTAGAACTATTGAATTCAGTGATTTAGAGGGCAGTCGCAGTAGTTTCAAATTAGAGTTATTACCTCAAGTGGTTATCCAAATATCTCAGCCCTTTCGAAAAGGGACATTGGTAACATGAGAAACTGCTATTTTGACTGGTGGTCAAAGCCACTGTCCTTTGCAAAGTGTTGCAAAAATAGTTGGCTCCAAAGTACGCACTGTGAACATCTCTTAAATCGAGCACCTGATTGATTTAAGCAGATCTCAGGATTGTGTTGGCCAATAACTGATCGTTGTTCACCATAGAGCCAAAAGTAAAAGTTTATGGCTAGTAAAAAATGAATAGGGCAAAACTTTTCTAAGGCATGCAGGCAGTTTGGCAAATCACTAACCAGGGCAACTGGTCCAAGTAAAATTCCAACTGGCCCTCAGCCACCGGGCAATATTTTTGTTGAACTCTGCAACTGTGCTGTCTGTTGTGTTGTAGTGCTGCATAACATATGGTCCTTGGCTTTTCATCTCTCCAGGGAGGAAACACCCACACAAACACATGCAAAATGTCGTTTGCACAATACAGAGAGAGTGGGCTTGAAAATGCAGACAGACACCAAAATAGTAACTAAACACAAAAAACTCGTAGCTATGTTTTAGACGAAGCACAACACAAAAAACAAAACCAACAAACCCCAAGTGACAGGCTGGATAAATAAAATATGGTGACCGGGCCACCCCTCCTTGGTAAACCCCAACACACTGAGAATATTGCACCTGGATATAATCCCAGCACACAGCTGCAACGAAGGTGGAGGGAACGATGGCCAGCTTCACATTTGGTTGAACCTTGTGTCTGATGTGAGACTGTATAATGTTGACCAGTGTTGAAGGAGAAAGAACAAAAGTGGTTGTAATATGTCATCCCCTTCTGCTGGTTACTTCCTCTAATTTCTGTTAAGTTCAACTTTAAATATTTTATGTACTGTACATTCATAATGAAAGTAATGTATTTACAGATGCTATTTTGAAATAGTTCAACAAAAAATTGCATTAAACATTGAAACAGACCACTGGGAGGAACAAAACCCTGCATGTGAGCACAAGCAGAGTCATATCCACACTCAATTCTACTTTACCTTAAATCAAGGCTCAGTCAGGCCAATGCACCGATCTATACTGCTCTGGGTGAATTAACGTTAGTAATAAGATATCATGGCTCTGATTGATCCTCTATTTCCATGTCCACACCATAAAATGACCCAAGCACTGCCACAGCACACCATCACTCTAATGCTGCATTGATTCCACTCTGACATTCGGCTGTAGATGAGGGTACATATGAAATTGGGCATGCAGATACTACACATCAGTGAAAAAAAGGTTTAGATTAGGGACTGTGATGTTGTCGACCGGTGTGCATTAGATGAATGTTCGAGTTAAAAAGACACAATTTCCCTGTTCATTTGGGTTTACTGTGTCAGAGCCATATAGTTGTTTGATTATTCAGTAAGTTAAAATACTTTAAGATAATTAACCATTAAAGTGCTTTATGATAAAAAGCATGTGAATGTTTTCAAAAGTTTTTAGAAGCGAAATAATTATTTTATTCTATGCATTTGTTGTCACATCCTTTTATTTGTATACCCCTAAATAAAATGCAGTCCAACCGATTACCTCCAGAAATGACATACATAGTTAATAGTTGAGTAGAACATACTTTAAGCTTTTTTTTAAACAAAGTTGTTCTGTGAAGGCCTTACAGGGGTATCAGAACTCCATTCCTCAAGTGCCACCATCCGTCAATGATGTATTGCAAGTCCAACATACCTGAATGAACGGACTCAAGTTTATTGACATCTAAAATTTAAAGGCTTTTGTAGTATTTTTAGAGAACATTGTTAACAAGGGCGAAAAAACACAACATAAACGTTAAAGATAGAGTTGTTTAAAGAGCACGGGACAACATGTAAACCTTCCGAGATGCATGATACTTCTAAAGGTGTGGAAAACCTGTGGCTCTGCCAAAAACACTGAGTAACATATAAAAGCAACACTAAAGAAGTTTCAGTTTTGGTCGAATTTGGCAGCCAGTGTGAACAAAAGTGGTAGAGTTTTGCCTGAAGGAAGACTGTATTTCCCGTGAGGACCAGCACATGGCATCGTAAAATCCTGATCTCACTGACGTCTACAGTTGGATTGAAGTACATTTCTGTTTCCAGAGGCTATGTGAAGGATAATTAGTGATAAGGTATAAATCTAATTGTGGCAAAACAATATCATATGATGATGTTGAAAGTAAGAAACGGGGAAAGTGATGTATGCCGAAAAGCAGTCAGCACATTTGTAGTTGTTTTGTGTGGCAGTGTTCTTGCCACTCTCCTCAAAGTTGCTTAGTGACGGTTACATTGATACAGATACAAGTAACAAGTAGCCCAAAGGATAAATGATGACCTCATATGACCCAGTTCATTTTATCCACGCGCTGTTGTGCAGGCATATTCACAGCATACAGTCAAACGTCGCCTTCGATGACAAAGAAGAAGTCATTGGAACTAGTCATAGCCAGAGCCTGGGACAAATTTTTAAATTTAAATTGATTAGCAAAGCCACCAGAGAAACAGCTAAGAATCACATCAGTCTCCAGGGTACAATGAAGCCCTCACGTTTGTCTGGTTCCACCGAAACCTTCATACAAACAATTGCACACACAGATGTACATGGGGATTCATCCAATCTCAAGCTTGCCTGTCTAAATTGAAAGCTGGACAACATCCCACGGTCATTAAAAGCAGATTGCTTTGAAGACACAGACACCACGCAAACACACGGGATCTCACTCACATGCACACACACGCAGACACATGTGCAAAATTGACCTACTGCATCAAGGCAAACAGTTTGATTCCACTGTATAGTCTCGACGTCTGTTGACAAAGGAACACAGACTTTATGCTGAACTGGCTGCTGTAGGAGTTCAGGAAAAAACAAACCAATTGGCAGATGTCCCAGACAGAGATAAATAAAGACAGGCACAAATACAGACAGAAATGCTCTCATGGCAGCAAACATGAAGTGAGTAATCTGATATAATATCAAACAGGTGAATAACTGAATCATGAGTGGTGAGAACAGTGCTTTATAAGCAACTTCATTGGCCAGACTAAAGCTTAAGATGAAACTCACGCACAAATATTTCTACATAGCTACAGACAATAGCAGGCAGAACAAAAGCCATCACCGTGTTCACATTAGTGAGCCAACAGGGCTATTTTTACATTTTACTGAGTCACAAAGAGTATTCTCACAGCAGCGTGTCACTTTTCTCATATCAAAGCTGCATTTATAGCAGATAAAGCTTTGAAAGTGGGCCATGGCTCATAAAATGCCTTTATGTTCCTCCCCGGTACACTAAAAAACCCCGGAAACAAAGCATTATAAGTCGGCAAATGGGTAACTGTGTGTTAGTGTGTGCATTTGCTCGTGTGTTAGCGATCAAATTATAATTGTGTAAGAAATGTGTGGATCATGTGTACTTGTTTATTCCGCGTCTGTGCATCTGTGCATATGCGGATACACCCCACTTCCACCCGCAGTGTTTAGATGTGAGTAGGTGTTGTTGATTTAATTCTCTCGACTGACATTGTTCTTTTCCGATCTTTTTAATCGCAGACAGAATGTGCAGCCTTAACACTCAGCTAACAACCCCGGCTTCCTGAATCGCATGTAACCTAATCACCAACACCATCTGTTAATTATGTTAATACAAAAATGCTTTGGCTGTTGTTCACATCCATTGTCTGAATTAGCACCCTGCTTCCCCACTGAGGACCCTTCTCTTTCTCTTGTCCAATCATCTCCGTCATTTTTGGGCTCCTGTTTCCTTTATTTTAAATCTTGTTGTTGTTATCCTTTCTAATTCTATCTTCCTACTTGTTCCTTATTTTAGTTACCGACGTCTTGCTTAATGCTTTTGTCGTTTTTCCAACTCACATATACAGAAAGTGTCAAAAATCTCAAACTCTTTATTCCTCCTCCTCACAATCCCTTTGCTTATATCCTTCAGCTTTTTATCCCCTGTGGAACTGAGTCAGAGGCTAAGCTGGCTGGAAATCCCTTGAGGAACTGTCTAAATTCAACTTATTTTGAGTGAAATTGATCCACTCTTCTTCTTAATTGTTATTCGCAATGCTAATCTGTACTTATAAATCTAAGTTCTATTGATTTGTTGGAAACATAATAAACCTTGTCTGGCAGTCATGCATAAAATAAGCATTATTGTAATGCAGAGAAAACATCATTTAATAGTCATATATAGCGCTGGTCATTATATTAGCCCAATCGAATGGCAATCCCAGCAATGCACATTCCCTGGAGAGACAATGTTCGAGTCGAGGGATGAAGTGGGCACTATGCCCAGAAGAAACAATGCTAACAAAGGCAAAAAAAAAAATCATGGTTCAGGAGAAGGGGAAACTAAGTAACACAAAGTAAAAGTAAAGTGATAGAGGAATGTTTATCACATGATTATAAGTGGTATCGCTCAAATGATTTTAAGTGATACAAACATTTACGGAGGTAAAATGTTTTATGTGACTTCTGTGAGAAAGAGATAAGAGCCTACAAAATTATTAGCTTTCTGAAGTACATTGCTTTAAAACTTTTAAGTTTAATAAGAAAAATAGTGTTCTAAAAAATAACTTTTCATCAGATACCTTTAAAAAACTTTATATTGATACAGTTGCAATATTGTTAAGAAAAATTTGACAATTTTCAAAAGACATATTTATTCATATCTCCATCTATGCTCTTATTTATTTCAGGTCAAATTAAAAGTAAAATAAGGGTCTAGAAAGAACAAACAAGACATTCTTCTCTTTAATGATTATCTATGACTCACTCCGGGGGATCCCAAGGCGTGCTAAGGACATAAAACATATATAGCCTCTCTTGGGGGTCACTTTAAATGGAACATGCCCAAAAACCTTGAAGGTCAGTCATCCAAAACATCTTAATCAGATGTCCATCCCCACTCAACTGAATCTTTTCGATGCTGAATCTTTTCAACCCACATTTGGGTGAGTAGATGGGGCGGTAGATGGCCCCTCGCCCGCTGTGCACTGGAGATAGTCACCAGCAGACCCCACAAAGATAAGCGAGTTGGAAAATGGACAACCAAGGCCTCATCCAACTCTTATCCTGGCTTTTTCTGGAAACTGCCCCAGGTAAGGTCTGTATAAACCAACAGAAATACATCTTTAGCAAAAAAGAACATATTAGGCCTTACGTTTCTTTAACACAACACCATCCTCTTCACAGCTATCCCATGAACAGCAAAAACAGTGATGGTAACAATGTGACAAAGCCATGGCAGGCATGTTAGTACAGAATCTCCAAAACACATATAGACCAGACTTTTGAATTCCCAGGATCCCCCGAATAATTGTGCAAGGGTTTAGATCTGCTACTCAGTTCCACAGCCAGGAAGATACTCACACTGCTCTTCCTAAATCCCAGAAACCGTATCAAGTTCAGGTTTAGCATTCTAGAATAATCTTTTACAGGGAATCTTAGAATCTCTAAAAGCATTTATTGGGACTGGGTGTTTAATTTCCTCCATTATTAATAACCCGCTCTGGGGATTGCTGCCTCCTCCAAGAGGTCAAGGTGGAAGACAATGGAGATACTTGAGGTGACACTTCCATTGCTTAAAAATGTCTTGAGTCCAAGTCTGCAAAATCTCCCCACAAACCAACAAATGCGTGGAATGGGCGCTGTTTTCGTTTTGTTTTGTTTTTTTGCTTTTACTGAAAATACATTGTTAAAAAGAACAACAAAAAGAACGAAAGGGGGGTGGGTGTTGAAGTCACATGAAGCCAAAGTTGAACTCTTTGGCAAACTATCGACCCATATATGGACCATGTTTAACAATGTTCATTTACAATTCAATACACCATTTTTGAGTAAATCACGAGAGAAAATAAATCTATTTCACAACTCAGTTTAGATCAAGCAACACTAGAAGCTAAAGGAAGTAAAAACTAAAACAATATAATAAAAAGGATCTCACAACAGTATCCTACGTATAATAAAACATTCATATCCCTAGTGTCAATCTTTAGTTTGCATTTGCTAATCCATTCTTGCTTTAAAAAAAAAACACACACATATACACCATGAATCATTTCTATTGTTTTCACACACCCACATATACAATCAGTCACCACTCAATTGCACTTGCAACCACACATGCAAACACTTACCATCACACACCATGCTGTGCTGACCTCCCTCTGCTGTAAAGTATGGTCACCGTTTGGGTGCAGTCTAGAGTTTGTTAGTCTGGAAAGTGAATGGTATTTATTTTGTGTGCTGTGCACCAAAAGAATCTTAGTAGGGGTCACAATATTGTTACTGACATGGGAGAAAGTTAAATCTGTATTTGCAGATCCAGCATTGTCTATGTCCTTTATTATAAACATTTAAGTGTTTCCCCTGTGCAGCACAACCATGTCCTTGTTGCACTGTTTAATATGTCCTGCAGGCAATTAAAAGCACCTCAACACAGGAGTCTGATCTTTGTGCTCCTCTTTCTGGAGTGAGGTGAGAAAGGGTTGGTTTAAGAAAGGGACGGTTCCCAATAACAGCTGCTGGCCTGCTGGATACAGCAGTTGGCCGTCCAGGCGTCAAAATGCAGGTAGGAGATTGGCTTACAGAGGAATAAGGTTGTGCCCAGATGAAAAGACTCTGGAGGAGGCAGAGTCACCTTCACAACTGGTTCTCCATATCTCTTCAACTCTGACTTTCTTTACTTCAATATAAACAGTGGGTAATAATTACAGTTAAAATTACTTGACAATAAATCATGAAATATACACCCAAGCAATTAATACAGAAAGAAAGAATAAAGTACTGCCAACTAGAGGCAATATAAAAGTGATTTATTTACATTAAACACGTAATTAGCCAAAAAAGCTAACTTATTGGTATGCAGAAAGCTTTCTGAGTTTGCCATACTCTCATTCTGCTCTGAAATAAATAAAAATAAGGATGGTAAAAGTTACAACCAATGGTGGAGGTGTGTAAACTTTAAAGGTATTTCCAATAGTGGTTGCATCTTTAGAGATGGACAGTTTTAAAAACTACTTCTTGTGTTTTATGTCAGTATAGGTTGAGGATGTCTTGATTTAATCCCAATTATTGAATCTGATGTCCTTGAATTAGGCACTTTTAAAATGCTTAGTGGCTATGGAATAAGATCGCTGTCAAAAAGGTGTATTCACAACTGTAACATTTGTATTCGTATTTATATGTCAATAAAGTCCTTGTACCCAAAATTCTGCTGAAATATTTTTGAGTCTGAGAGTACGAATCTAAAAGGAGTGAGTGCAAAGTCTTAAGAATACAATTCTAATTTGTGCGACTACAAATTCAACTTTGTGGGTACAAGTAAAAAATTGTTATGATGACATCACGGGGCGGAGATATGGATTCGCCACAATGCCTGCTCCAAATTTAAAGATGGCGGAAGAAAGTGGACCGGGTGGAGCAACCACTTGTTTATGTAGAGATATATGTTGATTTTACCTCTGATGCTTCACCTGAGGAAGTTGCTGTCAAAAAGGTGTATTCAGAACTGTAACATTTGTACTCGTATTTATATGTCAATAAAGTTCTTGTACCCAAAATTCAGAAGTGGGAGAATCCCTGACTAAACTCAACTCCCTTTACCTGTTGTGGCTGTAGTGTTTGTGATGTTATGCAAGCCAAAGCTAGTACCTGACAGAGCGGTGTTAAGGCTTTTTTTAAATTTATTTATTTTTATATGCCTTATTTTTGTGCATCCAAGTTTTAGGTAAACATGCCAAAAAGGTTAGATAAAAAAATGGTAAAATTCCTTTGGAGTTTGGAAAGTTATTGTTGTTGTTGTAATACTTCATTTTACATTTACAAACACAATGAAGACATTCAAAAATAGTAGTGATATATGATAACTTGTGGCTCATGCTGCTTTGGAAACAGTAGTTACCCTTGTTAGAGATGAACATATGTTACAGGTAGTGTGAAAAGCTGAAAGGAATTGGCAGAAAGAGTGTGAAATCTGCTGCCAGGGTGAGAGTACAAGTGCCAAGGTGAAATCTGAGTGGGCCATGCAGCACATGCACAACGTTAGCAAAATCACTAAAAAGTGGTGGAAAACATCTGCACATGCTTTGAAAAATGAAAAAACAAGCATGAATGAGATCGATCAGAGTAACTCACAACAATAGCAAAGCTGGGGAAAAAAGTGAAGTAAATAAAATGCAGGTTCACCCGAAGTTACACAGTCATTTTCCATTTAGCAAAAAAAGATCTATCTAACCTATAAATATCCATCAAGCTGTGTTCACAGAGGGGGAAAATGTGGACCATGATGAGTGTGTGATGTGGTTAGATGTCAGCTGTAGTTCCTATTTGGGTGTGGGTGGTTGCATGTGGATGTGTGTAGGTTTTCATGTCTGTATGATAAATGGCGGCCAGATATTGGGTTAAGAGGCAGGGCAGCCCAGATGGACTGGTGTTCTGTGCTCATTTAGAAACACATTGTCTTACAGACAAACAGGCACAAGCAGAAAAAAACAATGAATCCAAGACACCAATGCTTTCTTTTTCAAGAAAAACAAATTAACCTTTGGAAATTACCTGTCACTACCTATTTTTAAAATACTTCCTATGTCCTCACCTGCTTTCTCCCTTAATTTTATCCTATTTCCCCTTGTGTGCTGCTCTGAATGAATGGCTTTACTAGAAGGGTAATTTTCTACATCTTTTTACCTATTTTGGCTGATTGTGGGATGAGGTAGTGCATGGATGTGGGTGGTTGGGGGTTGATGGGAGATTTTTAAAAGGCAAAGCTGAGGGGTGTCTTTTGACTACCACATCCTCCTTCCTGATCCAGGAAAACATGCAAAACTACAGGACCCCAACACCCCGCCCCACCCCACCATACCTCCTCACACCCACCCAGCCTGCCAGCCTCATCCTTAGCCAGGGACTTTCCAGAACTGCCCACCCCAGCAACAGAGAGCAACAGTCAGCCCTCTGCATTGTGTGGCTCATAACATCATACTGTGCAAAAGGGGAACTAAGTCAGGTGGCCATAGGATGAAATAATTTTACCCCTTTAATCATGCTTATCAAAGAAATTCAATTTCACCCACAATTGTACATGATTCAACAAATAATGATCACAGAATGCACCATGTGAATGACAGTGTTTGATCAAAAGTGTTGCATTTCTTTTTAAAGCTGTTCCCCCATAAAACTTCTTCAAAGATTGGATGCAATTTAGCAGATATGATCACAGATTTACAGGGCTGCAAATATAACCTATTTATTACTCTTTATCAGCTTCTTGTTGTTAATTGTTAATTTAAAACAGCACCTACGGGTTTATCCATCCCCTGTATAGATGTTCTAACGCATTTAAAAAGCAAAACATCTTTAGAGGAAAATACATAAAAGGAGCAGAAGAGGCCTTTAACAGGCAACAGGTCAAATCAAATGTGTCAGGTTGAGTCTCTCTTGTAGTTTCCTAGGTGGCCACGGGGGTCGCTGTGGCGGGGCCCCAGGATGGAGCTCCGCGGTTCCCAGGTGTCTCGGGTTGGCACTGATCAGCAGAGCAGTATAAGAGGAGTGTGGATCAACTACTCGGCGCCTGAGTGTTGCCTTTATCTGGTAACCCTCAACCTCAGTGCCAAGTTCTACCGAGCTATTCCTAGTGTTTTTGCATACCTGTCTTTATGA
>JAVLVB010000779.1:301818-316927 GCA_032876305.1 Orestias chungarensis | reverse complement strand
GACCATTCCGATTCCTCATTCCACCTGTGTCAATATACTCACCATACCTGTCCTCACTCTCAGAGGTTCCCGGTCTCCCACGTCAAGTTCCCCGTGTACTTCCGCCACTCACTGCCGCTCACACTCTACCATTCACCACCGCAGCAGAATCATCGTTGGACCTTTCCCCTTCCCGTGTCACTTTCCCACAAATAAACATCATTTACCGTATCTTCTGAGTGTCTCTGCTTATGTGGGTCAGAAACCTTAAAACCGATATGACAAAATGGTTGTATTAGAGTTTGTTTAAAGGAGTTAAACAAACTAAAGCTGCTGATATTTTTGATAAAGAGTGCTCTGTTTTTTATTTAAAGATGTATTTAGATTGAGAAACTATTAATTTAAAAAAATCATCTGTTTTTATCCGAGGAGAGGGATAAAAGGCGTAATTCATGATGAGGTTCCAGCTGCACATCTCCTTTGCTGAGACTGTCTGCAGTCTGAATCTAAAAATTATCATCTAATAAATGTAATTTTGCTGGTAGATATATTAAATGGGAACCGTTTGCTGGTCACTACAACATGAAGGTGCAAAAAGACAATGTAGGAGGCTGATTTATTAAAATAAAGGAAATATTTAATTACAAAAGAAACCTTGATAGTTGAAGCTGAGAATAATCATGATAATAATAATAATAATAAAAGAATCCAACTTATTCTTTCAAGCAAATTATGCATAGGACTCTGTAAGTTCAACCAGGTTTTCAGGGAACTGGTTCCAATTCAAGTACAACGAACTCAATCTGGCCAGTGGCAATCGCCACAGAAAAACAATCTTAGGCTGGGGACTAACAAAGATACAGTACTATTTAATGCATTTAAGATCTATTTGAACGTTTATGTCAAAAATGCCAGAAAAATAAGTACAGGTGAAAATTCAAAATGAACAAATAGAGAGGAGTCTCTAAAAAAACAGCAAATAAAACACAGTGAAAAACAAACAACAAACATCACGTTTAAGGGTGATATTTTTCCAAACTTAAATTATAACACTTCATGAGACCCAACACACATAAACCACCCAGTGATATATCATCAAATGCTGGAAAAAGCTTCACGGGAAAGTACCTATTTCTTAAGAGAGCTGTGACTAACATGAAGTTGGCCACAATGTAAACAATTGTCAAAACGATGACTGACCATTTCCTTTTTTAACTCTTTGTCCACTCATCCTGGTAAGTGCTAATTCTTGTTCCTAACATCTCCCTGAAATGATCTAAATCAGTTCGTCTGAAAATAGCAGCGCTTAGCCGAAACAAAACTCCTCTGACCATGGGCTTCCCGCTCAGCAGCAGGTGAAGAGGGTTGGTATGCATTTCCCAATCCTGAAAGGGGGGCCAAGGCTTGGGCAAGATGTGCAGGCAGCTTCCCCTGAACAAGGACATTAGGGAGGATTTGTTTGGAAAAAAAAGTTGAGAACACTCAGCCTCAGAGCTGTGAAAACACATCACACTTATCTGTAGAGTTCCCAACACCCGACAAAAAAACACCTGACAATCAAACAAACTAGGTGAACATGCAAAACCTGTTGGAACACAGCAGGAACACAGAGTAACCGTTACAAAAGGGAGCAATTTGACAAACTCTGAGGGGAGAAAATGACCATGTAGGAGAAAAGCGAACCCACTGTTTCATCCTAGCACTTCCAGTAGTGTATGACAGGACGGAGGGGAGGTCAGCATGATAGCTGCATCCAGGAAGAACCCGACCACAAAAACCACATCGAAGTACACATCTCTAAACAGCACACACCCAATACTGAATATGAGCTTCGAGCGAGCTGCTGTCAGTAATCTGCACACAGACACCTTGCTTTTTTTCCCCCTACTGTCTCACACACATACACACAAGCCACATTATACAATTGGCTATGAAAGGACATCAGGCTCATAACTCTGTTCCCTTGGGGCAAAAGAGACCCAGCCACTGTCAGCCGAATAACAAAACAAAGAGAGGGAAAAATAAAGCAAAATAAAGGAAGAAGAGGAGACAGCCTCTGTGTGATTAGAATAAACGGCAGAGAGATGAAGGGAAACTGGGACGGAGACTGCTACCTCTCCTTTAATATACCAGGAAAATCTTCCCCTGTTTTTGCATGAATGAGAGGTCAACAGGTTTGGGTGATTTTCTAATATTCAGCCACCTGAGGTTATTGTGTTGTGGTGGCTTGTATAAGTGCTTATATGTGGTTTATGTGAGTATGAGCCTTTATGGTGTCTGGACATGTAGTCTACAGTACAGGGTGATGGCAAGGGGTATTGTAATAGTGAGACAGAAGGAGATACAGAAAAGGAGACATTCTGTTCTGTTGAAAAAATAGAAAGTCCTAGAATTGAGGACTTTGTCTAAGCGTATCGCAGATACTTGCACAGTGGTATACTGATGCAGCCAGCTCATTTAACAAATAAAAAATGGTAAGTGCTTTGCTGATTTCTGCTTCGTGGTACTTATTGCAACTGAGTATAGATCATTTGAAAACTCAATGGCCCAAAGCTAGCTACTCTATCACAGTTTTGTACATGGTTAAGTTAACGCATACTTTCACATGTTTTAAGGTAAAACTGCTGTCACACTGTATCTTATCTTACTTTCAGTGTTAATAAATAAATTATTAAAAATGTTCTGTCAAAACCAGTAAAGAAATATTTGTTTATGCTTAACTACAAATACAAATACATAGGTTAAATTTCCTTGAATAAGTCAGGAGTTTTTTTTGTTTTTTTTTCATTGTGCCAAGTAAATAAAAAGATTTTAATATAAACACTTTCTTACCAAATGACTACATTATACTAACTTATCATTATTTTAAAGAGCACTAATTGTAGATTATCTAATGCGCTTACAGAACTTGTGAAGTTAATAAAAAAGGTAAAATAAACTGCAAACTCAAATCTCAAAACTGTAGACCATGAGTGTCCAACCAGTCGATCGCGATCTACTGATCGCGGACTGATCCCAAGTCGGCCGCGAAGTTATGACCTGTTATGATATGACAGGAAGTCAGTGTTGCCGACTTAGCGAATTTGACGCTATATTTACCGAGTATTCAGACCCTCTAACTAAACTACAAAAGAACAAACTAAAAATTACAAAAGAAAAAAACAAAGAAAAAATTATTTTCTAATTTTTTTCAGCCAGTCACGCCCGCGTGGGCTTCTACAAGCAGCTGGTCCGCGTGGACGTGTTCAGCCCAGCCGAGCAGCCACTGCGCCGCGGAGACGGCAGCGTGGCGTGCCATCAGCGCCGCTACCTGTTCTGTCTGCGCTGGAGAACTCGCAGCACACGGAGAACATCACGGAGAAGCTGTGGAACGCCGTGCTGGCCGGGGAGTGTGTGTGTGTGTGTGTGTGTGTGTGTATGTATATGTAAATAGTTCTAGTATAGAAATAGTATGGTAGTCGTAGTAAAGAGTAAAAGTGTTTTTTTTATTACTTTCTTTTTTGCATTTTACATATTTTACAATAAATCGTCAGATTAAAGCTTTTAAAGGTGCTATGTAAGTAAATTTATAGTAATTAATGTTACCACTTACATGTTAATCTATAGCTGCTGTTAATAATAATTTTACTCCCCAAATAAAACCACAAAATGCGTCAGTTGTGTTAGAAGATTGTCTACCTTTAAATTTATAGATATTTACACAAATATTGAGGTTTCTGGTCCGAATGATCATTTACATTTTAAACACATTAAAACATTATATGCCTTTTTTTGTGGGCCGCCAAAGACACCACAACAAAAGTCTTAGATCTCTGAAAATGAAATGGCTTAACAAGAATGCGTGATACAGTAACTCTTGTGCGCATATGTATATTTTATGTGCGCTTAATGTACATTTGTAGGACAAATATACTAACAATGGGCAGCCATATGCTCCCATTATGAGGATAATGAGAAACACATTAAGTGGGTAAGAAGGGGGGGTCAACAAACCAGAGTGGGAACATACTACCACGTTATGTGTAATTATTTGGGTCGGGAGGAGATGCTATTACTCAAACTCCAAACTGAACATATAACTCATAACCCCGGAGAGCATCCATTTTCACTTACTTCAATCCGGGTTCGCATGAAAAGCCTAAGCCTAGCACTTCTTGTCAGCTTGTGACTCATCTCGAGAAGGTAGATGTTAAAAAAATGTCATGATTCAACTTTATTTGTCGGAAAAAATAGTAAAAGGACACAGTTCACTAATGCCAACTCATCATTTGTTAATAAAGTCAGATGTCTTATTACACAATCTTTCCCCTGAAAAATGTTACAGACCGTTT
Organism: Orestias chungarensis; assembly: GCA_032876305.1. Lineage (NCBI taxonomy): Eukaryota > Metazoa > Chordata > Actinopteri > Cyprinodontiformes > Cyprinodontidae > Orestias > Orestias chungarensis. The sequence goes on along the minus strand of JAVLVB010000779.1, from coordinate 312,617 downwards.
ATTCAGATGGGCTGCCGAGACGAGAAGCAAGTTGCAAAAACACCAAAATCAGGAAACAACAGATTGACTACAATCCTAGTCCTTGAAATCTACTGCCCTGCAAGTTTTACATGCAGCCATGTTTCAATACACCTGATTCAAATGATTTGACAAACCTCTCGCCCGATAATGAGCTATCTATTTGATTCAGTTGTGTTGGAGAGAGGTTGCATCATTAACCTTCAGGATAGCATCGGATCTCATAGTACTAGGGCTGGAGACCGCTGCTTTAAATAGTCCCTCGAGTGTAGAGTTGTCCTGCTGAAAACCTCAATCACAGTCTCAAGTCTCTATCTGTTTTTTTTTTTCAGGATTGTCCTGAATTTACACCAATATAGCTTCCCATGAAATGTACAGCTTCGCTGCCCCCCCACCAAGACAAAATCCTCCCCATGGGTTTATGCTGAACTTCACAAGGACAGGGATTGAATGTTAAGAATGATATCCAGAGTTAGTTTTCCACCATATGTAACATTTTGGGAATAAGCCCAAAATGTTCAATTGGACATTGGGGTTTTATTTTAATAGAGAACTTTCTTCTGTTGAATGGCTTTAGGAAAACGTTTTTTATTACTGCTGCCTTTCCAATGCTTGTGTATACAAAATGTTAAAATCCATCAATCACAATTGTGATTATGCCTTGCTTAATGTTGGTACATCATATAGAATCCCAGTAAAATACACTACAGTCTTTGAATGTGTCATGGCATTGCTCTGTATATAATAACAAAGGATTACCATAGAAAACGTGCTTCAATTAAAAAAGAAGCCAAAACCACTGACTAAACAACCAGAATGTATCAAACATCACCAGGGGTAATGTGGAATGCACTTTAAATCCTGGTAGATGTTTTGTCTACACACTAAAAAATAAAGTTTGTTAATGGAAACGTCCACAGAGAAGGGGAAATTTGGAGTGGTGTAACATGTCCTGGCCCACATACGGTATTAAATCAAAAGCCCCCATCAACACACACACGCCTCCCTTTTTCTCCAGCTTTACCAACCTGTGCCTGTTCCTTGTATACTCTATATGTGTCAGCACAAACACTCTAGCAGCAGTGTTTATAAGAGAGGATTACAACATTACTACCACAGCTCTTGCACTTGTTTACTGGTATGTTTGTAAAGACCCCACAAAAGACAAATAAGAAAAGAAACACTGGTTTTAAGTTATGTCACTTGGGTATAATTGGTTATACACCAGCAGCATATAACATTACAAAAAAAATTTCAGGGACAGTGAAAGTAAAATTAGGATATGCTAGCTGAGAGAAGTTAGCACAAATGTAATGGCTTAAGCTGCGGTCACATGGAACTGTTTCAGAACTCATCATGAACAAAGAGCGCCAGTTCAGCTTCATACTGCAACACTCACCTGTTGACTCATGCCAATGATATCACTGTGACTATCTTAGTCACAATGAACTGGACACCGGTGCTCAAAAGAGTAAAAACAGGGGACAGAAAGACACAGAGGGGTAAGAAAAAGCATGAGCAAGAAGAAAAATGATGGAGGTGCCAGCATTATGGGAATCAGATGAACGTTAGGTCATTGCCTGCAGGTCTGTGGGGACGCGGCACGTAGCTGGGTCAGCGGATCTCACACCTGCATGAGCCAAAGTGCTGAGTCGGACTTGTTATTCTATCATGGTGCCTGAGAAATAAACTCACGGGCATTAGGAGCTGTTGTTTCATGAAGTAGGAGCAACATCAAAGACCAGAGAAAAGAGAGAAGAGCTGCGAGGAGAGAGTGTAACTGCGTGCATGAACGGAGCGTACATCTGCATGTGAGTGAGTCCGTACAGTACAGAGTGCAACCAAGACAGAATGGAGTGTATGTATGTGTGCAAAGATCATAAGCAGGACTAAGTGCTGCTGAGTCAGATATATCTGTTCATTTCCTTAGCAAGCCATGTGAGCAGGACTGATGTGGTCACACCAAGCTGGTATGGACCAAACCAAGCCAAACCATACAAAATAAGCAGGGAGAAAAGAAAAAAACAACAACACGCAGTTCACCAGCTGCCTCCCGCCAACTCACACGAGCTTGCATGAGTCTGTTGCTCCAATCAAAGCTCCCACTTAGGGGAAGGCGGCTGTTTTCCAGTCAGAGCCACAGCCCCGTCCAGGAAGCCTCTCTCTGCACCTGGATTTTCTGAACTTTATGGTTACAATTAGACCGAAATAAAGATGAGCAGACCCAAAGTCTGCATCTACATTCCCCATTGTCCATTTCAATGATAAAAAAAGGACTACTCTTAAAAAAAAGATGGATGAGTCTAAGACTGAAAATGTAAACACGACATGAGTAAAAGCTTAGTTGCCTGAAAAGTGCATGTGACTCTTTTAAATTAATTGCCTTTCAGGGTTTAATCCTTGTGCAGAACTGATGATTCACATTAGTTTTTGAAAAAGGAAGAAGCTGCAAGTTTTGCACTTTAAAGCATAAACATCCACATGTTTCTGATTTCAATCAGTTTTATCCAGCTGCTGTCTTTAAACTATACCCACATTTTCTCATTTGGTCCAAAATAATTAACTTCCCCATAAACACTCACACAGCACAAATGAAACAATGCTTTATTTGACATTCTACACAAAATGTTTATATTTGTGGTGTTTCTTATATTGATTTTTAGCATTAGGTGTTTGTCACTGCTTCATTCATATATAAGCACATATACTCCCTTGTGCAAAGGTTTCCAGACAGCTCAAGGTTTACTTTGTTTTATTTATTTTAATATATTTTTTAATTTGCATAATTTTGGTTAAAAGTCACAATCTAATAAAAATTTTCTTGCTACCTGTTAGTTTGCTTGGCCAACCACAGAAGCCTCACAGCGCCCAAAAACAATACAGGGTGAAAAAAGGGGTTCTGGGAACTAGTCTTTAGCCATGTGTGTTTATCTGGAAACATACTATACTGCCAAAAGTATCAAGATTCCTGCATTTACACACATGGATACACTTTAATAACATCTCATTTCTAATACAAGAGCTTTAATATGGAGATGGCCCACCACTTGCTGGTTTAATAGCTTTTGTTGCACTGGGAAGGATGCCCATTGGGTTTAGGAGGAGGTTTATAAGGATATTTTACCAATCCTTCAAAATTGCTCCAATGTTCATTGTTGGTACTCTAGTAGTTAATGTGTGGACAGCGACAATGTGTCAGTTACACAATAGGTTTAAGCACTGACGTTTTTGCGTTATACCTTAATATCCTGAAGAATTTCCCTTTCATTCATTGTGACTATTTGAGTCAGATGTGTGAAATGTAGACAGTCATGTCTTTAGGGAATAGAATATACCCACAATCAATTCAATAGTAGTTCTTATAAGTAAAGTATATAGTTTGGAAGTGGCGCTGAGTTGAATATTCAAAAAGTAATAAACTATGCTTTAAAACTAAGTCAAGCTAGAAAATCAATAAGTTTTCGCTCTATCAAGAAAAAGCTCAAAGGCCTCGTTGGGAGCAACAACGGGACTCTTCTTACATGAATTATTGCATCAAGGCAGCATTGCACTGAGGTGAAAGTGGCTTTTGAAGGTGGCATTCGTAGTCATCTGCATTGTTGCTTTTTGTGTAGTAGATCTTTCTCTCAACAATCTTTACAGGTTTAGATCAGAAGAGTTTGCTGGCCAATCAAGCACAATAACATAACGATCTTTGGACAAACTGTCGATACCTTTGCAAGTGAGCCTTTGCAGAAAGTTCTCCTGGAACCAGCATATCCATAGAGCTCATCAGCAAAAGGAAGCAGGACCTATAAAAGATTGCTTTTCACTTTCTAGATAGACCAACACAAAATATTGAAGCTCCTCACATATGTTAAAAAGTAACCAAAGATCTGAATAAAAACGTCTTTATTTACTCCAAAGGTAAATAAATTGAATCCTGAAAAAAATATTGAAACAAAAGTTTAACCCTTCAAAAACTAAGAACCAAAAATATCACATGTTCGCAGCTTACCCATCTAAATGTTGATAATTAAACAGTTAATCGCTACAACTGTCCTTTCTCCTTTTCCATCCAACTGTCTCTAATTGCTTCTTTTATTCTCAAGGCTCCACATGTCCTACACTGTTCTGGACCCCAAAGCTCTGTGTGGATCAGAGAAAATATAGAAGATAAGAATCTGTATCTACCCCCATTCATAACGCTTTAAAGCCAGTGAGACCCTTTTCCTTGATGGCAGATTCCCCGTGGAACAATGGAAACATACTAATTAAATAAATTACTCCTAGTGGAAATAAAAGAGAAAAACTAAGACACACCAATCGTAATGCTTTTCTATAGGGACCATTTGGACCCTGTTTAAACCTGCATTAATTTCTGACCCTTGGTGAAAAAAGCACAGCGTCTACCATAAAACTTCATTATTACTAAACAGCTTGTTGTAAAGGTTTAAGATCCAAAGGGTTTTAAAAATCATAAACACAGTGGTTGTTCATTATATCAAAACTGGTTAGTGCAAATCTTTCTCTCAAACCAATCAACTAACCATAATCATAGAAGCCTAATCATATAGCCATAATGTGATGCTCATGTTCAAGTATACAGAGAAATGATTAAATTCTTTAAAAATAGGATATTGCTCTCTCTCAAAGGGCTGCAAGTGCATTCATGATGCTACCCATTATAAGCCCTCTAGAAAACCTCAGAGGCCTTCACAGAATACCTATTTACACTGAGATGAAATGAAAAAGGTGTGCACTTTTCATTTGGCTTTACTACATATTACTGAAGTTGTATGGACCAAAATGCACTTTTTTATGTTTTATGTGAAAAGATTTAAAATCCACAGCCTGAGTGTGTGTTTATCAACACGAAACAAAATCCAGGCCATATATTTCTAACTTGAAAATGTTTAAATGTGTACACTCGAAGATACACCCACTTGTCAAACATTTTAATACAAAAGCAACTCTTTCCAACATCAAGCAAAACATAAGTGCTCACTTTGCTTTAATTACATATGTCCCACTGATGTGAGTACCTGGGTTTTTATTTTGTGTTTGTGTCAGTGTTGGAGCACTGCAGCACACAGAGGTGTGATCCTTAATAAGTGCCTTCAGTGTACGATACAAATTCCTACAACGTGGAGATAAATACACTGTGGTCCACGCCCTCCCTCCACATTGTGCGTTCTTTCTTTCTTTCTCCTGTCCTCCTACACATCCTGGCTCTTTCATGTGCAAAGCAGATGGAGTCAATTGACATGCTAATGAGACAACGGCTGCTTCACAGCAGTACTGCAGCCACAACATCATACATACAGATGAATATAGTGGGTCGAAGATCCTATGCTCTTCTGACTAGGACCTCCTCAATAATAGATATGCATGTACTCACTCTTATACACTCTTCATGTAGCAAGAAAGCATAGGACTTGTTTGTTTTAAACCATATATGGCACTTCAAGACAGCAGTGTTTGATTGTATTCTTATTGTATGTATAATATGCATGTAGAAAAGTACACATACATATATTTTTTTCTATAGGCATGATTACAGTATGAGTTTCACTTTTTTTCAAATCTTTTACTTTTCCTACTTTTACTACAAGGTATAATTCTTCAAAGGTTCTAAAATTTAATGGAGCCCTGTTCATGAAAAAACTTAAAATACGAACTTAAAATACGGGGTCATTCACCTATACTAGGCTAAGATAAATCAGAAAGACGCATAGAGGCCCATGCTAACTCTAGAGAAGCTGCAGAGATCTTCAACTCTGCAGGAAAAAGCTGTTTGTCGGAAAAGTAATGTAATAAAATCTGTTCTTTTTTATAAAATAGGCAAATGATAGTTCAAACATTGTTCAAAACAGCTGATAAGAAGTGTTGTTTATAAGTTGCCACAAGCCAGAAGGGACAGTGCATACATGTGGGAAAATGTGGTCTGTTCACATGACACACTTAGTACCTGGAAGAAACCATTCTAGTGGAGAAACTTTATGGTAGCAAATTGCTGTGGGGATGTTTTGGTAGGAAGGTGAGTGGAGCTGAATACAGGATAACAATGAAATTTCTGTAAATCGTCAGTTAAGATCAAATATCAAAGTTTTAGGTATTTGACATAAGAATTAGAATACATTTATTGTCTATCCTTCTCTATCAAAGCAAAGTTTACAGCAGTAACAGCATTCATTAATTTACTCAGAATAGCTGAATACAAGGTTTTTACTGGTTTTTGTTTGTCAAAACCTTTGATTTTTTTGTTATTACTCAAGAAACATTGAAGTTTATAGTTGTCACGTAACAAATGAAAGAAAAATTAATCAATGTGGTTATTTTAGAGAGGCTCTATGAACTTAACTGTGCCATTTTAATATGCATTCATGAAAAAGAAATCTGAGATAAACTCTTTCTTAACCGTCTGCCCATTTGCTAATGTGACTGCAGCAGATCAGGGCTTTTTTCTGCATCAGCTTTTTATGGAAAAGCACAAGGTACTCGTTCAAGCCAACATGTTCAGTTGCCATCAAATTAATGGAAAGAATTGAACGTCTGACAGAGGCTTTACAGTTATAGAGCAAGCTGTATAGCTTTGGCACCAACCAAGGATGCAGCCCTCTGTGATTCTATGGGGCCTTCAAATATTTCATCCCTCTTTTCCCACTGCTGTATTCAGTTGAGTCTCAATGTTTCATTTAGCTTATTTTCCCTATACAAAGAGCTTTAAGGAAATAACATTTTAAGAAATAAATTCAAACTTTTAAACAAATTAGACAGTCCGAGTTTTTTTTTTTTTTCATTGTAATAGGTCTATTCCACTGAAGCTTTCTGGGAAATGCTTATCAACTCAGTGGTGTTGCCTTCATTTTCTTCAGATGGTATTGTACTATCAGCTTAAAGATGAAGGGAGGATTCCTGATAGCTGAGCTAACCAGGACTAAGACCATATGGAATACATATAACTCCTTACCGTCATAGTCTTTGTACTTGTTACTGATACAAGTCTGGATGGTTCTTTTTCTATCTTTACTCTGGAGAAAGAACACAGTGTTCATATCTTTGAAATAACTTGTTGGTGTCCATTTAATCCGTGTTTGCATTATGGAAAAGTTCTTTCTGAATATCTTTGAACTATTCAATATGTCCTTTTAGCATATTTAAAAATTGTTTCTATTAAACAAATGTATCACTTTAGCTCATGTTTATGAACAACTAAAACAAATATTGTACAGCTTGAAAATATTTTATAGCAAATTCTTTTTTATTGTGATCATTTATTGATGTACATGTGTTGGCCGAGATGGATCAAAACAACAAAAGCCATAAAGAAAACAACTTCACCATTTCTCTACAACAGCAACTGACAGTGTTTACTATAGGCTTACTGCAAGATAATTAAAATGATCAGAGTTGGTCATATAATGTACTGTATGTAAACTGCAATGGACTGGCGACCTGTCCAACAGACTTTCATGACCACACAAGGATGAGCAGCTTGGAATCGATGAATGAATGAATTGTAGACAGACAGATCAACTGCCTTTTTTCTCAGAAAAAAAAAAACTTTTTAATGCATTTATTTTCTAAAGGACTTGCTAAGTTAGAACTTCTTTAGCTGTTTATTCCTTTATCTGCCACTATTCAACATATGTTAAAGTAAGAAGAATCTCAGTGAAGTAATTTGTGGTGCACAGTAGTGTAAACATATTTGGAATGCAAAAATGTTCTTGGGGGTTTTGAGTTCACATTTTTGCATTCCGACAGTATATTCATTCTTTTAGACAGTATGTATGTATGGAAGTACAGATGAAAATGAGAAAATTGATAAATGTACGGATTTCTTTGCAACGTAATTCCTGTTTGCAAAGTAGACCAGTGTTATGGGCATTCTATGATATTGTATTGTATTATATGTTTTATATATTTATATATTTAACTGTTTGGCCTTAAAATATTGCCAACATGCATGACAGGCTGAGATGAAATAAACACCAGGAGCTGTTTCATAGTTTCTGCTGCTCAGACAATCACTAAGCCTACAACAGAGGAAAAACCCTTTTCGCATAAGATTTTATTGGAAACAACAGTTTCAAATAAATGATTAAAATTTTACAACGCATTTTTTCATTTGTGAGACAGAAATAACATACAGTTAGGCATTAAATTATGTATACCATTGAAACCTTTCAATGTTATTTGATAAATGTGCTTTTTATGTTAAAAATCAAGTCTGGCCGCTCTTAATAGAGAAAAAAAAACATTCTAAAACAAATACGAGTTTGGCATAATACTAATTTACCCACTGAAACAAATATTTTGCTTCAAAAGAAACAATTTGAGAAAAGAAATCCACAGCTTTGTCTGCGGCTTGAACAGGACATGTTATGGCTATGTTACCGAGGGAGTGCACAGAGGAGCACTTGGGGCCAGATTAACAGGTGACATTTACGAGGGTCTGAGTGCGTGTGTGATGCTGACAGGGTGGGGACCTGAGTGATTTAGAGTTCCTATCAGCAGACAGGAGTCTACTACTCCCACTACTCCCCACACGAAAAGGGCAGTCTTTACGGTCTGATCCTGATATATGCCCTTCCACGTAGCAACTTTTATTTAGGAGGCCCCTGTTGAACTGCCATCTTCTCGGGCTCACTATTTATGAACTTATTAAAAGACTGATTTGGTGTTATTCACCAGTTGCTTACATTTTACTGACAATGTAATGAACTGACTAAATCTACCCTGTTTCCATCTCGTTTTCTTAGGTTTTTATTTTGATTTGCTTCATTGATTTGAACTTTTGGCTGCTTCAAAGAATAACAAATTTTACATTTAAGTGAATATTTATTATATATATGCTACTCCCATATCAACTAACTGCTTCACTATGGAATTGGTGGCACAGCTGCCTTTTAGCAAGAATGTCCTTGGTTCAAATCCTGGCATGCCTTTTTTCTTTTGTTCTTTCCATAACATCTAAAGGTACTCCAGTTTCTACCCACTGTCTAAAAAAAACATGTAGTTAGCGTTCATGTATGTTTATGCTTGTTTGCTCTGAGTGTCTGCAGAGGACTGGTGTCCTATCCTGGGTGTTCCTTCGACTCTCAACTAATAATTACTGGAGATAAGAGTTCCCTCAAGGAAATGTGTGTATGGACAATGAAGAGAAATTGATTTATATTTCAAAAATATTAAACATTTACGTGGCTGTTTTTCGCACAGATCTATTGATTAGCAATTATGAAAACACACAGCCTTTTGATGTCTTTAGATTATAAGAATACAAAAATAACAGTTTTCCTTGCCTCCTTATGGCATCATTAACAGCAGGAGCAGTATTAGTCCTCTAATAGCATATTACCCATTTCCAAGTGGCAAACTTTTCCTACAAAGCAAAAATATTACAGATTAGGTAATGTTCACAAAACTGTATAGTCTAGCTGATTGACTGGCTGAGTCAGATGTCGGACTGGCACTGGATGACTTGCATGTAAATATCTCAGTTTAGAATAGAATAAATGTTAGTACAGGAAATAATGCTGCTGAAGATGTTAGAGATTAACCTGCCTCCTCCCATGTATTCTGCAAAATAGTGTAAACTTGGCCATTTTTATCTGTTTAAGATAAACACAGGTAATAACAAAACAACCACAAATTTGTTTGTCCAAGCGTTCATGTCAACAATCACACCTACAGACAACTTGGAGCAAAAGCTTTGGAAGAGCGGACTGAAAACATTGTATAAAATAAAAGTAGACAATGAGTACCTCAAAACTTTTAGGCAGTCTAAATTTAATCCATGCCTGTAAAACAGTTCATTAATAGCTGGAGTACAAAAACCACATATACAAATTGAGTACATAAACAATAAAATGTGCTTGTTTTGTTTGAGTATGATGCATCTGCCAATTGGTGCCACTCTTCATGTCTAAAGAAAGACATACAGCCCTAGTAAATGTGTTTATTCCACATATTGTTGCACACAGAAGATTGGAAACACACTTAATTATAGTACTTTAAGAAATTGCAACAGTGTGCAGGTACAGCAATCACATTACAGGTACTCAGAGTTATGGAATATGGTGATAATATTCTAATAGTCCTAGTACGCATAGTCTTTGAGTTGCCAAAGTGGTCAACATCATATAAAACTCTACAATAGCCATACAACTTTTTATTATTTAATTTTTAATATAGCATCACGTCACAACCCAAATTCCTTAGAGGATACCACACAAAAAAATCCCATCTTATTATAGATACATGCATTTCAATTCAGTTTAAGTTCAATGTAAAGCATCTAAAATTGTATGTAATTTTGTCTCAGTTTCAGGTACCTAAATAGAAAGATATAAGCCTTCTAGCTTGAGTGGCAAGCTGACCGTGCCCATTACATGGTCGCGTTAAATGTTTCCAATCTAGGCTAAACTACAATTAGCTCATCCAGATATAAAATACTTTTTTTCTGGGATTATGATTTTAGATCTCACACAAATCAATACAAAGCTACGGTTTTATGTACAATCACATTGCTCACAATGCTGGTGCAAAAACCTGAAAATATGTCACCAAAAAAAGCCTGTCATGTTTACTGAGATCTGTACTTAAGACTGAAATGATTGCTAAATGCTTACCTAGTTAAACAACATAGTTTTGTATGTTGTATGTATTGTAAAATCTCTAATTCCAAGATCTCAATAGTTTCAATTTTAATTTAACTTAACTGTAATCATGTTTGGAAAATCCTAAAATCTTACTTGAAGGTTTTCTTTTTTTTTTTTTTTTTTTTTTTTTTTTTTTTT
>JAVLVB010000779.1:289051-301718 GCA_032876305.1 Orestias chungarensis | reverse complement strand
ACCCTCTGTGTGAGCACCCCCCACCACATCCTACCCCCATCGAACAGTGAGCACTACATGTTGCCACCTTACCCTCCATTTCTGAAGCAAAGCGAAGACAGGACCACAAAGCCCTGCAACCAGACTAAGACATGATCAACTAACTGGCTAAGTAGTACCCTCCAGGCGGTGTGCATCAGATTCAACTATGGTCATTACATAGGCACTGAGACCAGGGGAATTAAATGCCAGATTCAAGCTACTTCAGTCACCTCACTCCAATGGATAGTTACGCGTAGTCTTAAATGAGGGATGAGGAAGCCCACCATCCAAGGGAATTTGAAAGAGAGCTGCTTCTTCTGTACAATGAGACCCCAAGGAAGACCTAACACATGTTTGGGTGGGCTATCTTAAATTTGGATATGGATGTCCATGAAAAGATGGATGAATGGATGAAGAAGCACAGCTCTCCACCGCCCCCCATAAATATTTCTCATCATTAGAAAATTTTCGAGTTTGCCAATGACAAGAAATATTTATCCCTGAAAAAAAAAAAATAATACAAATTGTTTTGTAAGTATAATAAAGCCCTCTTTCTAGACTACAGAAGCAAAAATTTTCCAGTAAGTTAGAGCTGAATAAAATTAGCATTTGCCTGGGAAAATTCTGTTTTCATCTTCCCGGGCACCGTGAGAACTCAGAGCCACTCCAAACCATACAAACTGGAGATTGTAAACGCTGGCAGTCATGATCGAGTGTGTGTGTGTGTACTGAGGTATTTCTGAATGCTCATGCGATCCTTTTAGAGGTGGAGGTCAGTGTTTTTACAGTATTTGGTGTGAATACTTTAATGTACCCTCTCCAAAATCTATGAAAAGTATTCCTCCATATGAAAACAGACAAACAGGAAAGGCAAAGTTTCATTCTATTTAGGATCCCTGCCTTAAATAGTATGCAATTTTATTTATTACTGTTATGAATGCACACAATCATATACAACTGTAAATCAAGCCAGCCAGAATGTAAAACAATTTTTCCTAGTAGTTTTTTTTAAATTATTATTATTATTTTGTAAAAATATTTTGTAAAAAATTAAGATTACACTTCCTTTATTATCTTATGGTTATTGAAGATGTGTCGTTACATTACATTTACATTATAATTTTCAAAACATCATGACTCAATTTTTTTCTTATATTGTCATCTTTGGTACAAATCCAATCACTTTGGTTATATTTTTATTATTATTATTAATCTGTTGGTTAGCAAGCTAATGAGATCTCAAATCTGATTGGGGTCCTCATTTAGATTGTATTACAGGTATTATAGACACAAGGTGAATCTCTACTCTTCATCACTGGTTTGTTTTATCATCCTCAAGACTTTCATTGTAAGGCATTTATGACTCAAAAACGTCAAGACTAGTTATCTGTAAAGGACCGTAGGTTTGTCATTCATAATATAGACACAGAATCTTTTTGTCATAACTAAATGAAACAAGTCAGAGTCTTTATAAAAAATGTATAACTAGGATAATCATTGATTAATAAAACAAATCCTTTTTAATTTGGAGTTTTATTTCAAAAATATGTTTTAAAACTTTTATACCTTCTTGTCTATTTGTGTTGCTGTAAGCAATGCAGGAACTGCGGTAATTTTAAATCACTAATTACAAATTTCTCCATTGTGGGAGTTTTTAACTTAATATGTGACAAATGAGTATGAATACATTCTGCTGCCTTGAGTGGGTTGAGCTTTCCAATGGTGTCTCACTCCCACTTCTTAGCCTGCTTCTGGCAGCAGCATTTCCTGTGTCACCACGTCAAAGGGCCTGAAAGATAAACCTGATGGCCCAAGAGCCAGACAGTGTGACACCGTTAACGGTCCAGGATGCACACAAAATTTGTGAAAAACATGTTCAAAGGCATTGTGCACAAGTTGTGTCTGGTACTGTTAGACTCAGTAAAGATTAGGCTAAAATGATCTCACCAGCCCCCACACAGGAGTTGGAGTCAATGTTGCAGACAGAAAAGCAAAAGATATATAAATGGTAAAATGCCAAAACTGCTCTATTGTTGTGTGTTTGAAGACTCAAATGAGCGGATGAGATAGGGAAATTCAAAATGAACATTATTTTTAATGATGAAAACTGAAACATGGCATATTTAGTCTGGATATTTTAATTACCTAATGATAAACTAGTGAGTAAATGAGGAAATGTGGGAAAGTAACAATTCAAGTCGCTGAGTAACTAAGGAAATGTACTGAGTGCACTTGGGGAAAAAAGAAAAACATAAGACTGGAATTTAAAAGTTGAACAAATTCACTAACAAACCTTAATGAAAAAATTACTAAGATAAACTTACAATCCAAGCAAATCATGACATTGCAGACAGAAAAACAATATATAAAAAAGTATTAATATGCTTTCAAAAACTTTTAATATGTTTTCAAATTCCTCTGCGTAAGTTTACAGTACAAGAAAACCTCCTTTCAATGCAATTAAAGCAGCAATGCTACACTCGCTTTTTTACAAGTTTTCTCTTGTTTTTTGAGGAAAAAGCTGAAGTTTGGTCAATTTAGATTTAGATTTTCTAGGAACCCACCAGTTAAAGAATGAACTTCTATCGCCTCATTTAAACTATATACCTCCCTCTACAGTTTTCTTGTTTAAGCTTTTAAGTACTGTGGCTGGCTGATCTCACAAACTGTTTGTGATCAGCCCCTTTTTTGCGCTCTCAAACTGCTTTTCATTTTGGATTTCCCCAGCTAGTCTGGCTAGTTTTCTTATCATGATGTTGTCAACATGATGCCGAACAGTGGTGCTTTATTGGTGATGTGCAGAGGTAAATTTCCACCACACAGAACATTTCATATAAAACACAGTTCAAAAGTCATTACTAGACAGAGCACCATCTTATGCATATGTTCTTTCAAATTTTAAATGTTTGCTTTTTACTTCTCCCTTATGTTCCATTAAAGGACTGATTCTTATTTATAAACTGATATCGCATAAGATTTCTGTAGCTCCTCCAAAGTTGTCAAATTTGTTTTGACTGTTTGTCTGATGCTCTCCTTGGTAATTATGTCAGTTTAGCAGTGAAGATGGACACCAATTACTTGACAGGTTTGCCCTTTCCATCTTCTGATGATGCTTAAATGTTCTAATCTCAGGATCTTATTTAATAAACAAATTTTGCTTGCAAATGCTTTCATAATTTTATGTGTGACACAATAATTTTTGTTATCTGTATTTAAACTGCAAAATACATTTTGAAAACAATCATTTTTCACCTACTTCTAAATTAGGTGCAACTTGTGTCGGCCTATTAAATAGATTTACAGTATAATATATTAATCTTATTGTGTGGTCATAACATTACACAAGGTAAGGTTCTTTTTTTTTAAGGCACATTTTAGTAAAGCAATGACTAACAGATACTCTGTCTTATCAGTGTCCAAAAAGCTCAAGTAAAAAAAAAAACCATTTAAAATCTCAGCTGACTCTGATTCTTTTTATTTTTTTACATTAGAGCGGCTCTCCTATATGGGGATTAAAGCATGTGAAATCATTAACTTTTGCAACTAGAGTGATTTCAGAAACCACACATGAAAGTAACAGTAAAACTACATTGATTGCATTACTTTATTCAACATTAAATAAAGAAAACTGATTTTAAATCAAATGCAAAACTGACCAGTTTGACTTAAGACTTTATTCATACAATTTTTTCCAGAGGAAATTTTCATCATTTTAAATTAAAAATGTTCGGAAATCAGCATTAAACAGTCAGTCTTGCCTAGTGGTGATCTCTGACCTCGATTGTTCAGGCGTCAGAAATCTTAGTAGATACTTACGCCTTTCTGCAGGATTTTGACTTGCTTCCCTTCCATGCTACCACTTCCAAGCCCCACCTCCCTCTCCCCTGCCCACTACGCAGCCCACCAATAATCCTCGCCAATCAATAGTAACTGTTCTCTCGATAATTCATAACATTAACATACACTCAATGGCCGAGCGGATGGATGGGCAAGACATAGGAGGGCCATCATTCCAGAATCGATCCCCCTTGGAAGGAGTCAATAGGTGGGAAGGTGATGGAGTTATAGCCTCCTGCCTCTGGGAGGCAGAGCCACAGCTGAGGCACAGACCTCAAATAAACAGACGGCACATATCAAGTGTTACTCTAACATGCCCACAGACACACATACTAACACATGAATCCAGAGGGTTGGATGTATGTGTCCTTTATACATGGAGTGTTGTGCCAGTATGTCACTAGCAGAGATAAGAAGAAACCCATTTAATTACCCCCTGGAGCCCAGATCTGCTTTTATCACCAGCTTGGCTCTGTTGGTGCATTTATCTGACTACCTTCTTCAGCGGTCTTAGCATGTTTCCATCTTTTTATTTTTTCCTGTATTCCCTTCACTACTTTTTGCTGCTCCTCTGAGGTCCTTATCCCCTCAGATTATATGTCCCCATTGGGTTGTCAGTTCACACGCACCAAATATTTTATCTTCACTGCACGCCGATCTACATCTGTCAGAGAGTCTTAAAGCCATTTTCCCCAGGACAGACAAAAGTAATTTTGAATTCACTATGGCTCAATTTTGTCTGCATGTTTTTCAGTGTGTCACTAGGATAAGAGTACATATCATAACTTACCATGTACATCGGTTTCTGGGTCACCGTTTGGTTTGGATACGTTATTATAGAGAAGGAAAAAAAGGCTAAACATGCCTTGAACAGACAAAGCCCAAAATAATAAATAAGCATTGCCTGTTAGCCAGCGCTCTAAGGCAGAATGCTTTGTATGCCAAGGGGGGATTGGTTTACAACTACATTTATTTTAATATTAATTACATTTTTGACCAATAGTTGGACTTGAAAGGCATATACTAAACTTGTTTAAGTCCAGTTATGAAAGGAGTTGTTCCCATCTACAACAAAAAAACATAAGTGTTTAAATCCAGTCAGAATTTATATTATATTATAAAAAATTAGTAGAAAACTGTCTAACATAAATACTCACCAAGAAGGGTTTACAATGTTAAACATTGTGTGTATCCCTACATGCCACAATAGGTGTCCTTTTTGTTAAGAATCAAATGTCGTGGCCTGATGACAAAGAGCACTACACAGTGCCTTATTTGAGTCATTTTGTGTAGTGGTCGAAAAAAATAAAAAGATAATAACCCATGTTTAGGTCCAATATGATGAAGAGTTTGACTTGTATTCTTTATCTGACTAGGATACCCGAAATAGTTTGGCGCATGTACTTTGAAAACCCGTTGAAGGCTTTTTTGGGTGGACCTTTCCCTCTGCTTATTAGTTTCATTTGTGATAACCAGCATATGAATGAAGCAAATTGGTGGTGGATGGTGTCTGGTAAATTTTAATTGCAAACCAAATAAACCCTGTGCAAATACCACAACGCAATCCCTAATCAAGTATATTTAGTTTGCCCCGGAAGGATTGTTCCTCTTTTGCAAGCAGCTTTTTCCAGACAGACATGAACCCAACCAACATGTGCTATATTGGCACTAATTATCATAAAGCCTTAAAAAAGTGTTGCACCCTAAAAATCATAACAATGAATATTAAAATGGATCATTTTAGCAGTGGCCATGACGCCACCTCCCTCCAGTGACACTACAATTTTCTCCAGGTGGTATAATTCATGTTGTTTGTAGATTAAATACATCCAACAATGTTTATTTATAGATATTGATTCAAAAAATCACTACGAGTGAATGAAACATTTAAACTGTTAACAAAACCCTTCCTCTGGCTAAACATGTACTTCTAAGGTGCCAGACAATCTTGCCTAGAAAACTTCCTTTTCTGTCTGTTTTTTTTCTGTATGCTTTAAAGGTCTCTTAATCCTCACCTACAGTAGTACACAGCCACAAAAAAAGCCACACAAGGATTTTCCACATAGCACCCTGAAATATAGAGCAGAGTAATGGTGCACTAAATTAACTCCTTGTAAGCATGGTTTAAGAATGGCTGTAATTAGCATATAATAGGTGTCAGTAAGGAGGTAAAGGGCCCAACCTGCCCTGGGGGCCCAAATGTTGAGCTGAGGCCCCCTCTTCTCTCTGTCTGTAATAGCACCGCAAAGTTCAGCCTTATAAACATGTCAGTGAGCCACATGATTAAACGGCATTAGATAATAGATACTAGCACTGCGGGCTCCCTGTCACTCTTCTGCCAGTCGCGCTCAGTGCTACCTTGGCGTAGTCTGTCACACACATGCACCTACATCATTTCAAGCTACTCTGTTTTATTGCGCTATCAACTCGCCAAAATACCACTTGCAGGATAGAATAAGTAAGAGTGAGATGAAGGGGAGAGATAGAGAAAGAGAGCAGCCCCAGTGCAGAGCAGCCTGACTGATGTAGTTCCAATAATTGCAAGGCCCTGCTTCCTCGTCCAAGTGCCTTTTACTTATTTAAACTGTTTGCTTTAAGCGCCACTGAAGCCAATTAGGAAAGGCATAATTCAATAAGGCAGGGAATGAGGTGAGTAGGAGGGCTGAGAGAAAGCGAGGGGGAGAGGTGGGAGGACACAACACTGCTTTTCAGCAGACCCTTCATCATTTTCTTGCCCTTTTATCTCTCCTACTTTTTCACATTGACAATAAGGTTAATAAGAGGGTTTGAATCTCAGCCCGGATCATTCTTTAGTTGAATCTGTGCTCCCCTTTTTTTTTACACTATGTTTTTACACATACACCGTCTTGTATGTACACATGGATCACAAAGAAATTTGTCAAAAGCTGGGATTTTTCAATTTTTTATGTGAAATTACTACAAGAAATTTTGTTTTTAAATGTATTTAGGTGTATAAATAGGTCTGGTAAAAAGAACAACCGTACCTCAAATAGAAAAAAAACTAACCTGTACAAACATGGGATATTTTTATTTATTATTTGAATTATTTTTATTCTCTTTAAAGTCAACTCAAGATGGATTAACACTATAATTGCAGTATATTTGTATAAATGCAAATAACTCTTATTTTACATTATTTGGCTGCATGTATTTGTAGTTTACAGCACTACTGTCCGGCAGCAAAACAAGACTTTGGGTTTTACTTCTCACTTTGGGAGGTTTTTCTGCATGGAGTTTGCATGTTCTCCTCGTGCATTCATGATTTCTCTTTGGGGTTTCTCCCACCGCCCGAAAAAACAATCCTGTTAAATTACTGGTTTGTGGTTCCCCAGAGACTCTGTGGCACAGCAAAGGTGGCAAACTACAATTGATACATATAACTTTCCTGACATCCAAAATATTCAGGATAAACAAGGAGCAAGTGTTTGTTTTCACATCAGTGGCACCGAGAGCGAGCTCAAACAGCTGCCCAGCAACCAGTTAAAATGGTAGAAGTAGGGGAACCAAATAGCTCAATGATCAAACAGGCGCACCATCTGCCAAGGCTACAGTTCATAATCATGGTTTAAATCCCACCCCTATTCTCTACATGTCATCCCCTTCTCTCTTTGCCCTTCTTGGCATATACTGTTGAATAAAGGTAACTCATATCACTGAAAGAGTAGATTCTATCGGTTGATAAAAACACTTCCGCTAAATATTAGTAAATTATTTTCACTACTGAGAGCAGCAACATAAGGATACCGCCTGAACACATGGGGAGGCCAACTTTCCCTTGACGAAGTGACGAGAACTAAATTACTACAATAAGAAACATGTTGTTTATTGCACTGTTTTATACACATACGTGTATCCATATCTTTCAGGCACAAAAGGGAGCAATGCCAATTCAAACCCTACTTGGACACGTTATACCCACCTATAAAAATTATTTCTGTTTTAACTTATATTTTATAAGGAAGAATAGGTATTTAAAATAGAATTAATTATGACTGAGATTTGAGAAATTTTACTATTGCTTATATTTATATTGATCAAAATAGGTAAATAAATGAATAGCAATCCCAAAAGGGAATTGCTAATGTTGTTTATTGGCATTGGCAGTTTTGTTAAGGACACAAAAACACAAGTAGCAGGGGATGAAATAGTAAGGCATGGGTTTAAAAAGGGTATACAAACTGGCCAAGGGGTGAATTGAGCCAGAGTCAAAAAAAATAGATGGGCTTCAACCTGTTTAGTAGCAAACCAGCACTCAATACTGAGTAGAAAGGGGTCTGATAAATAAGCCGATCATTCCCCACTATATATCTTTATGTCTATACACTTGAGAAGTTCACTTATTTTCAGAAGGTTTTCAGCTTAATATGCACTGAAACTGGTAGTGGGACGGTTGCCGGCCCAGACCTTTACTCATTTTAACAGCTTTTTAATAAATGTGATTGCAAATGGAACTTGTCACTTGCACTGGGGAGAGCCAGCCAGTCGATACCTTAGCTGGCAGGTGCCTGGGGTCACATATAAGTCAAGGAGTGATGGATATGTATCCAATAATTGATGTAGGGCAGCAGTTATTGTCAGTTTGGCTCCTGCCTCTATTGCTTATTAAAAGCTGTTGGCCTTAAGTACCAGCCAGCCAATTAGTGAGGGAGCACAGTGACTGTTTAGGAGCCTGAACCCTCTGGCCCTCTGAAAGCAAAAAAAAAAGACTAGACTTGCCCTATTGTTTTAGTGGATGAATGCCTCTTTTTACGTTTGTATGTGTGTGCTTAAAATCCTTGCGTTTATATTTTTTTCTGTAGATGTCCACCCTGGTTCATTGTTCTCCTCAAGTGTTTTCCTAATATGTGAAGCTACTGTAATACAGTGAGCATTAATCTGATGTGTGAACTCCTTCCTTGCGTCAGGTCAGGGAAGAGCCAATGTTCCTCTTCTATTGTTGTCGTTGACCTCGCAGGTTATGAGAGAACCAGAGAAAAGTAGAACGAAGCAAACAGATCCGCTCCATTCCGACCTGCTGGCCTTGCCTTGCACTGCTTAGTTATTAATGAACTGGCAAAATTTGCCACTTCCTCCGCCTAAGTTCAAGGTTAGCTCATCCAAAGATTTTTTTTTTTTTTTTTTTTGTCGTTGGCAATATCTCAAAGCAGGGCAGGAATTTCCACTATTATGCACTGTGGGGGTCCTTCATGGGTATCTACATCCTGACTAAAGCAGCATCAATGCTTCGGCAGTTAGTTTACCACAGTGGCCCAATCTTCCTAACAGAATTTCTCCGTTAAATGTGCAGAAGGGAGAAAGCTGAATGAGCAGTAATAACATTCCCTGCCGAAGGCTATAACCTTAAGACTGTGGGGAGAGAGAAAAAGGAGGAAACTTTGGATGTGACCATGGTGTGTAGTAATTGTAAAACTCAGAAAAAGCTGCTCAAGCAGATTTCTGACATGTAGCGCAGCTTTTCAGATCTGATCAAAGGGTCCACCAAAGCAGTGGCTGATAACCCAATCAATTCACTTCTTTTGTTTTTCGCTGAATGATGCACGTTTATCGCTAACCTCCAGGCAAGGAATTAAAGAAAGAGAAGTTTGGGGAGGGGAGGGATTACAAAAAGCTAAAGGAAACGGCGGATAATAGAAATCTACTTTTAAAACCTAGAAAAAGAAGAAAGATAAATAATTATATAAAATAAAATAATGATTTCAGTTTGTTGGTGAGTTTCATTGCTCTATGAGGCAACGGTATGGGGTGATAAAGGGGATGTGGCTTACATACAAGCGGGTATGAATATGAAATATTTTAAAAGATAATAGATTAAAATGAAAAACAAAGGTAGAGATGGAGGGGAGATTACAAGATTACCTGTCTGCAGCTCCTTTCCTTCAGCAGCAAAATAAGAGCCCAGCCTCTTTAGAGGACAATGATAAATGCAGGATATAGTAATTCCTCTGGATTAAATTTTCCTTTACAGCATTAAAGTTTTATTTTATATAAGTGACAAAAACAGTAAAAATAAATAAATAAATACAAAATCAAAGATCAGCAGGGTTTCACAATTAAGAGAGGCTTTTACACACCAATCAGTGAACTGGTTAATGAGTCCCAGGTTAGCACTCACCATGACAGAGGGAAGAGTTATATGTGGTCATTTGTGTGAAAAAGTGTATAACCAGCTTCTGAGAAATTGATTTAATGAGTGGTGGCAGAGAAAACATTACCACAAAGAGTTGTTCAGGGAATCAAGCATGCAGAATAAAACTACTTTATATTTTTTTTTAAAAGGACATGCTTAAGACTTCAAGGTAATTTTGCAGCGACACTATGTAAAGGAATTGTGGAGGGCAGTAAAAATTATCCATGGAATTGTTTTGAATAGTTCAACTGATATGCAACCTAACTATGTTAAAAATGTAACCGTAAAGCATCAAGTACAGTAGTGATAAAAGTGTTTAATAGCAAACAGTAACATTTGTTTGAGACCCTCCCCAGCACCAGACTCACGACTTCACCAGGAGAAGAGCCCCTCAGTGTTACTCCAGCAGAAGTAAGGAGGACGCTGAGGAGGATCAACCCCCGAAAAGCTGCTGGCCCAGACAACATTCCCGGACGGGTGCTGATAGAGTGTGCGGACCAGCTCTCAGACATGCTGGCGGACATCTTCAACGCCTCCCTCATCCAGGCAGCTGTCCCCACCTGCATGAAGACCGCCACCATCATCCCGGTCCCCAAGAGCTCCGCAGTGACAGGTCTGAATGACTATCGGCCAGTAGCCCTCACACCGATAGTCACAAAGTGCCTTGAAAGACTGGTTTAGACCCACATCAAAGCCAACATCAGTGTCACTGTTGATCCACACCAGTACGCAAACAGGAAAAATCGATCCACAGAGGACGCCATTTCCTCCGTGGTCCACATTGCCTCACCCACCTGGAGCAGAAGGATTCCTACGTCCATATGCTGTTTGTGGACTTCACATCTGCCTTCAACACCATGATTCCTCAGACTCTGATTAATAAACTCTCCTCATTTGGGCTGAGCTCTTCCATCTGCAACTGGGTCCTGGACTTCCTGACCAACAGGCCGCAGTCTGTGAGGATTCACAACATCTCCTCCTCCGCACCAGCGGCTCTACTTCCTAAGGAGGTTGAGAAGAGCTGGACTCGGGAGCTCAGTCCTCACCTCCGTCTACAGATGTGTGGTGGAGAGCATACTGTGCTCCAGCATCAACGTGTGGCATGGAAGCTGCTCTGCTGCAGACAGGAAAGCTCTGCAGAGAGTGGTGAAGGCTGCACAGAGGACAGTTGGAGTCAGCCTCCCCAGCACCACAGACATTTACACCTCCAGATGCAGGAAGAGGGCCTCCGGCATCATGAAGGATCCCACCCACCCAGCACACTCACTTTTTGTCCCGCTCCCCTCAGGCAGGAGGCTGCGGAGCATAAAGTGCAAAACCACACAGACTGAGAAACAGCTTCATTCCTGAAGCCGTGAGACTCTCAAACACACGCAAAGACAATTACAAATGAAAAATAAACTTTCTCATTTAACCGGCACTGTTCACTTTAATATCACACTTTAAAATGTCACTTTAATATGTCACTTTATGAACCATCCATACTGCTACATCAAATTTTGCTCTCCGAATTTTCATTGCTGCTATGTCCGAAGTCCCATATTGTAGATTTTGTGTAGTCAAAATCCTATTCTCTTATATTTCTTTATATTTTATTATATTATTCTTATTTTGTAGCTATTTTAAAATTGCTCTCAGGGTGTAAACTGGACCGTGGGATTAGAATTTCGTCCCACCTCATGTACCACATGTGATGTGATAACAAATAAAATTCCTTGATTCCTTGATTCCTTGATTGTTTAGAACTGGCTTAGTCATGGATACATTTATATACAGTTAGCACCAGTTATATCGACTATTGTTGATAAAGTCTCTGCTTTGGGAATTAAATTTTGAATCCTGCTATAAGTAGACTATGTTTCCACAGAAAGGTTTTAAAGTTTAAGTTAGATTGTATTGCTGAATTCAGTAAAAAAAAAAAAAAACAGAGAACATAGCAGCGGCAAATCTTTACAGAAGTATCAATCTATGGCGCAATGATTTTACATTTTAGTAATAATAGGAGTGAATCGTATTAAAAACCGATTATAAAAAGATAAAGAAAGCTAAGACAAAACTTGCTTTAGCCATTGTTTACATCTAGATTTACCTCATCTGGCCTCACTAGTGCAGAATTATACATCTCACAACAATAAAGTATAAGTTGGATAAAATGCAACATGAATGTTCAGACAGCTAAAACATTATATATGTATATATGTATATGATTTAGTACCACAAATGGATAAGCCAGAATTTGGATTTTTATCAGGGTGAAAAGATTTGAACTGGGTTGTTGGCACTATGGGGTCATATATGGGTCGCATTTCCATCCTTCCCCAACTCCTTCAATGTCCAGGTTACTTAGACTCCTTGTTAGAATAGATTCACAATTTTATGTCAGTCTTTACAAAGACAAAAGTTTGTTAATAATTCTGTTATTTTTGCATTTATTATAAAGCTATTTTTTATACTAATCCTGTTGGACAAAATCTATAAAATTCAGTGAAGTGCATTTAGTGTAGAAGTGAATTTTTACGCAAATAGTTTGTTAACTTTTGTTCCAATAAATTAATGAGTTTCTTAATATTTTTACAGTTGTCAGTTTATTTTCACACATTGTTATTATCAACGGCTCATTCTCTTTATTGGCCAGATGTGTCCGGGGGGGGGGGGGGGGGG
>JAVLVB010000779.1:274633-288951 GCA_032876305.1 Orestias chungarensis | reverse complement strand
TATAGCTGTCATGGGAGACAGACGTAACAAGCTAGGAAATAAGTCAAAGACTAGTTTGGCACTGAGGTTGAGGGTTACCGATTAAAGGCAACACTCAGGCGCCGAATAGTGGATCCACACTCCTCTTTATACTGCTCTGCTCATCAGTGCCAACCCGACACACCTGGGAACCACGGGACTCCATCCTGGAGCCCCGTCAAAGCGACCCCCGTGGCCACCTAGGAAACAGCACAAAATGACTCAACCTGACAGTTCAGTGCATACCTGTATATGGTAAGGGATTAGGATTAAGCATGTAGCAGCTGTTTAAAGAGATCTATACCCATTAAATCTTCAGATCTTTGTCTTTTTGCATAGAAGTAATGATTGGCCGAGTGACAAACTATTAAAGCCGGACTTGCATGTATGCCAATATAATTTTTTTTCTTAGTTATGGATATGACTGTGTTGAGTTAAATCTTTTAAGGTCATTTAAAGAATCTTCCAAAATGTTTAATTTAAACACATTTGGAACTGCTAAAGATAGCAATGATCCATTTGCCCAGAAAGACTGAGTAATTATGAACACAAGGTCTTTGTTAATCAAGAAACCAAGAATCAAATGGTCATTATGAGTCGAATTAAAGTTTATTTGAGGAGAAAGAAGCAGAACATATCTGAACAGTGTTCCAGTGTTTAGCAGCAACCTCAAACAACATTCCTCCCTTTGAGACTCATGACAGGATGCTGGAAATTTGCCAGAAGGCTTCTGAGGGAACTACAAACAGCGAACACTACTGATCTGATTACACTGTTTTTCAAAAACATAACAGCTTCTTTTCATTGATATTATCCTTTACCATCAAACAAGGCCATAGCTGCATCTTCAATGCTATTTAGGGAGGAAACGCTTGGGGTGGGGTGGGTTTTGTGCTGAAAAAAAACAAAAACATAAGCTCATCTTAAGCTTTTCAACAGACAACAGAGCAACCTAAATTACAGTGTGTTTAAAGTACAGAAAGGTCATCATTTTCAATATCATTGTCTTATCACTTATTATTATTATTATTTATTTTTATTACCATTTTTTTTTTACATGTAATCTACTAAAAGTAATTTGGTTTTGTCTTGCCACAAGTATTTATGTGACCAGCTATACTAGGTTTCTGATTGGTATATTTTTACAAATTTTCACTATAAAACACCAAGTAACCTCAGAGGCAGTAATACATTCCCTCAAGTAGCACACTATGCCTTGAAGTACAGTGCCTTGCGAAAGTATTCGGCGCCCTTGAACTTTTCAACCTTTTGTCACAATTCAGGCTTCAAACATACAGTAAGTATATAAAATTTACATTTTTTGTGAAGAATCAAAAATGAGTGGGACGCAATCATAAAGTGGAATGAAATTTATTGGATGTGTCAAACTTTGAGGCTGTAATTATAGCTGCAAGTCTCTTGGCGTATGTCTCCATCAGTTTTGCATGTCAAGAGACTGACATTCTTGCCCATTCTTCCTTGCAAAATAGCTCGAGCTCAGTGAGGTTGGATGGAGAGCGTTTGTGAAAAGCAGTTTTCAGCTCTTTCCACAGATTCTCCATTGGATTCAGGTCTAGATTCTAGATCCCTGTCCCTGCTGAGGAAAAGCAGGCCCGGACCATGATGCTGCCACCACCATGTTTGACAATGGGGATGGTTTGTTCAGTGTGATGAGCGGTGTTGCTTTTATGCCAAGCATATCGTTTTGCATTCTGGCCAAACAGTTCAATTTTGGTTTCATCTGACCAGAGCACCTTCTTCCACATGTTTGGTGTGTCTCCCAGGTGGCTTGTTGCAAACTTTAAACAACACTTTTTATGGATATCTTTGAGAAATGGCCTCCTTATTGTCACTCTTCCATAAAGGCTAGATTTGTGCAGTGTACGACTGATTGTTGTCCTATGGACAGACTCTCCCCCATCAGCTGTAGATCTCTATAGATCATCTATAGTGATCATGGACGTCTTGACTGCATCTCTGATCAGTCCTCTCCTTGGTCGAGATGAAAGTTTAGAGGGAAGGCCAGGTCTTGGTACATTTACAGTGGTGTGATACTCCTATTTCAATATGATTGCTTGCCCATTGCTCCTTGGGATGTTTAAAGCTTGGGACATCTTTTTGTATCCAAATCCGGCTTTAAACTTCTCCACAACAGTATCTCAGATCTGCCTGGAGTGTTCCTCGGTCTACATGATGCCCTCTGCGCTTTGAACAGAACCCTGAGACTATCAGAGCAGGTGCATTTATACATAGACTTGATTACACACAGGTGGATTCTATTTATGATCATCAGTTATTTGGGACAACATTGGATCATTCAGAGACTCTCACTGAACTTCTGGAGTGAGTTTGCTGCACTGAAAGTAAAGAGGCCGAATAATATAGCACGCCCCACTTTTCAGTTTTTTATTTATTTAAAAAGTTTGACAAATCCAATATATTTCATTCCACTTCCAAGATTGTGTCCCAAAGGTTGTATGAATCCTGAAATGTGGCAAAAGGTGGTAAAGTTCAAGGGGGCCGAATACTTTCACAAGGCACTGTATGTGTAGAATGCATGTGCTTTTACTGAATCTCCTTTCTTCTGATGCCCCTTAATAAAATTGAGTGTACCTAATTGCCCGCCAGAATCACTTTAATGAGAGGAACAGGCCACCTGAGGGGGATTTATTCTCAGTGCACACACAGCTGCTCTATAAAGTCTTCAGAGTTTTGATAGAAAACATTAATGGGGAAACAGCATCAGGAAGATCAAGGTAACACATCATACAAGTGAGAAATGTGTTGGGGTGGATAAATCTGAAGCAAGGTGATATTATACAATGAAAGTTAGATGAAAGTTCCTTTCCACAGCTGTAAGGCAACAGTTTAATAAAAAAAAATACTTTTGTTAGAAATGTTATGTCAAAGTCAAAACATTAAACCAAAGGAGAATCTTCAGCGGAACTTGACAGAGCTTGAGAAACTTTCCATGGCAAAAGTCTTGAGATGGGTAAAACTATTTGTTTAGCAAAAATATAAGAAAGCATTTTTCACTTTGCTTCCACTACATTGTTATTCATGACTTTGGGGTTGTCTTTTACAGAAATCTCAATAAAATATGTTGAGGCATTTGGGTTATCACTGGACATATTTAAACTCTGAGCTACTTTTTCTAAGGGCCCAGATGAAACCCTATACCAAAACAAAGCATGTCTCTAAGATGTTGATGGAAAATTTCTGCAAAACTGTTTTGAAGAATAAGAAAAAAAATATTTGATAGATTTGCAGTCTAATGATCCACTTTATCTGATTATCCTTACAAAAAAAAACATCACTGTGTCTAGAAAAGGTGAAAGTTGGTTGTTTGACTGTAAAGTCTTAAATGGCATCTTGCGCAGTAGATAGTATTTATTTCCGTAGAGGTTAAAGATGATTTTAGGCTTCCACCAGTTTCTCTTTGTTATCTGATTAAAGGTTACCCGAGTACCACACATTATTTTTAACTCAGCTTGTGACTGACTTGTGAAAAAGATCTTTATGTCTAAAAACTCTAAGACTGCTGATCAACACTGATGCTGCTGGAAGAGACAGCAAGAAAAGAAAGAGGAAGTGTTTGTACCCATGTCACTTCCCTCGGCAGAAAAATCTCACCCATGAGCTCCAGCCACCGCCTACATGGAGTCAGCCTTTCCTGACGGATGGGGATTAAAAGATGCTAATGTAGAAGTGGGGGAAAGCCAACACCATCAGCTCAGAACGTTAATCACAGCCATTGTTACCAATACTGTGCTGTAGGTAAAAGTGTTGCATCAATTTAACCCTTTAGTTAGTAACTTTAACACAGTCCAAACAAATAAGCTCGACCACAAGTTCATATCTAAAGGTAAAACTAGAAAATACAATATTTTGCAGAAAATGACTTTTTTTAGCTTTATGTTTAGTAGGTTATAATGTTATTACCTTATAATGTTATTACAGCATCAATGGACAGCATGAAGAACCAGTGTCTTGATAATGAGCTTAGGGATTGCTGCAGAAAAGGGTTGGAACTTCTTAAGGACATGCACCCATGATGCAAAGTCAGATTTCCTATATGCTGTTTTTGAAACATCTGTTTCATAAGATGGATGTTAACATAGTTATTTAATTCTGCTAAAATAAATGGCACCATGTAACTGGAAAATACAAAGTAACCCCTCCTCCCCATATAATCCTAAATTTGGGTTTCTTTGCAAATCTATTAGGTACAACTTCTTCTTTTTTCTTTATAGATCTTGCATTGATTTTGCGACATTTATTTAAAGAACAAGTCTTTTGTTAGTTGTCTCTGGCAGGCAGGCCTGGTTAGGAAAGAGGGGAACATCTGTGATAAATTTCACCTCAAATCAAATGAGCTCTGGCACAGCAGTGGGCCCATGACAAACTTCCTGCATGTGCTAATATGAGGATGGATATTCGAGCCAGTCAGTCGCAAGCTGGCACGCGTCTATGCACATGTAGACACCTGACAGACACACAGCAAAACACTAGCGTGCTTATTATCATCTTGAGAGTAGTGCAGATCTTCAAATAGACACTTATCAAAGGTTGTGAAGACAACGCTAATTAACAGTAATTCAGTGATGTTTAGAGTGACTTGCAACAACAGTCACATTCTTTTTAATGTGCTAAATTTACAATATCTATCCATTTTGTTGGAATTTTATGTAAGAGACAAACACTTCCCAGGCATTTTTTTAGCTGTGGCAACTCCCTGAAGGAGAGCATAGTTTGAGATAATGATGCCAAAAACGAAACATTCTCCTGGTCCTGCTTTTTACTTTTTTTGTTGTTTATCATAAGAAGTACGTCTACATCAGTTTTATGTCTCTTCGCATGTGTGCAATGTCTACCCCATCTCACAGTTTGGCATGGAAGAGGAGTTTATGCTTTTCATTGTCACTACATGCACCCTTAGTATAAGGATTGCTGTAAGTTTGATGAAACAAGGAGAGAAAGCGTTTACTGTTGCTGCATGTTGGTCTATGCGGTCTTTGAGAGAAAACATTAAACCAATTTGAATACTGAACCGAACTTGAACAAAGTTAACTGGTACCTATTATATGGATAACTTGTATGTATGATTGGACTACAATGAGTTTTCTTGTAGTGCCTTCAGGTGAGGTATTCTGAATTGGCACTATATAAATGACCTGAATTGATGTATGAAAAACATTTTATGACACTTCAAAAAGGCTAAGTAAGGAGAGTAAAGGCAGTATTTATCTTTAAAATAAAATTGTCTTGGATGAATATCAGGAGAAATGAAATTTATTTTTTATGATTCTTCAGAGCATTGTAGAGTAATATCTGCACTGAAGCGACATCACCGGGGTATCCGATAGAGGTCACTCATTCTTATTGACCTGCAAAAGGCCCTAAAGAGACTTAAATCCCTTTATAGACTGGCCCTCAGCATCTCAGGATACACTGGCAAAGGGCTAGTGAGGGCCAAGGGGGCATTAACCCTTCCATAGGTCAGGACTTTGACCCACTGTAGTCTGTCCAGCCCATGTGTGGGCCACTTCACTCAATACCCTTTTAATTGCACTAGGATGGTTTGCAACCTATCGATTAATACGTGTATTTATGTCATCCTAAATCCGGAGGCTACATTGTATTTCTGTGTGGCATATTCATTTATTTACCTATCTGTCCCGCCCCTCATCCTTCATCCTTATATCTATCCATCTCTCCTCGGAGAGCACTTCAATTCAAGGGCTCCCATAATTACTGCAGACCTATAATTGAGTGCTTTGATTTAGGATTTTTCTGTTCCCTCTGTCTACACCAACCACCGCAGCAATCATTCGCTTCACGCCTCTCCCAATGAAAAAAGACAGAAGAATGAGATATGGAAATAGAAAAATGGGTGTTTGAGTAGAATATACACTCACCCTTACAGACACACACGCTTTCTCTCACCGCCTTATCAGAATCTACTGTTTCAGTTATCCAGGAGGGGGAGAGAGGGGAAGTTGATAATTACTGAGGGAGATTCATGCAAATCGATGCCAAATTAAAGCATTATAAAAGCTTTTATCAGCTTTCCTATTCCAAATTGAAGATGATAAAACCCCAATTGAGAGGCGAGAGAAATGGCCCTAGTTCCTTAGTTTAAAAAAAGAGAGAGAATGGTAATTATGTTAACACCAATAGAATCCAGAATGCCCTTTTCTTAACTCACTCGCTCATTCATAATTAATTAATTTCTCCAAAAAACGGGGCAAGAAGAACAATGCAGCCCTGTGTCTCCTCTCCCCTTTTGGGGCTTTCATGACAATTAGATTTAAAACAGGAGATATTGTTGGGTTTTGTGACAGAGGGCTAATTTACATACCTACCCCTTACACTAGGATTCAGTTTCCGAAGCTTCGCTCCGTCTGCCTCGGGGTGGCAATAAAAGTGGTTCTGCTTTAGAAACAAAGGTGGGCAGAACAAAAATGTGACAGCAACTCTGAGTAAAGAAAGAACAAGACTGAAAAGACAGCAACAGCCAGGGCTTTATACACAGTAATTTGTATTAAGAATGTGTCATTTTCCACTTAGACCTAAATTTCAACCCAATTCTAAAACAAGCAGTTCCCTGCAAGTATGTCATGGCCAGTTCACTCTTACAACTCAAGGTTTCAGAGGCTCTTCAAAGGAACAAACAGCAAGAGAACAAGAGACACAACAGGGAGCGTGACGTCTGCCTGACGGAGAGTGACCTCAGGGCTGTCTCGTCTGATCTGTAGGAAATTCAACACTGCAGTTACAGTACGCTAAACAGCAAACCTGTGCCCACCTACTCTGAGTCTGAACTCGGCAAAAGGAAAGACCAAACACACGTCTGAAGGTGTTCAATTAGGGAAAGGTGGAGTGTTGCACACAGAAATAACCTGTCACTTTACACGGTCTTTAAACATAACACACGGCTGACACGTTCACATGAATCCACTTCTGTATTGCAACGAGTCAAATGTCTGCAGTGTTGAGCGTTTTTTAGCATCAAATCCTTTTACATATACTACAAAGAAAAGTTTGTATGTTGCCAAATGATAAAAACAATTTTGTTTAAAATACATAAATATTTGAACAGTGTAAATCAATACAAATAATAATAATAATAATAATAATAATAATAATAATAAAATGTGGAAATTGTAAATATATAATATCAAATATGTGCCCCCGGTAATTTACTATATATAGTTTTTTTGTTTTTTTTTTTCATTACCCTTGAGAGCTCATATGTTATTCAAGGGACTTAATAGTTTAAAACTACGAACTTCAAAATGTTTTATTGATATTTAAATCCTTTAACGGACTAAAAATTTAGTGGCTTCCCTCTTTTTCTCTAATTTCCTTTTAAGGTTTTGTATATTTTACATCTATTCACAGTGAGAGCTTGAAACCAAAAACTTTTTGTCTGGCCACACAATCTTGACCAATTGCAGCAAAATGTGATATTATAAATTTACACTTGAAGAGTAATTACAAACTTGAACCCCACTTTTTTCAGATTGTTTTTATTTTTTTTAATGTACATTCCTTAATACTTACTTTACCTGTCTGCAATCTGTTAAGATAACGGAAAAGTAAAGGGGAATGAACACTTTTGCAAGCTATTTGACATATGTTTGGAGAGGTCAGCACCATCAGCCAGAAGTCATTTTGCCGCTAATCCAGACTAATGTGCTGTTTACAACAGCCCAATTACACAGAGCTCCAGCTGAGCGGCGAGAAGATGAAAAGGATGGGCTCACTGAGGGACTGAGCAATCAGTAGTGAGCAGAAACTGTACACTACAAAAATAAAAAACAACAGATGCCTGTCAAATACAGAGGTCTACATGAGAAATAAATAAATAAATAAAAAACAATTAAAAAGGTTTTACTTAAGATCACTTAAATTTGGACCTCTCTATGTGTGTGTGTGTTTTAGCTGCACAGCACAGTGCTATGTGAACACAGGCCTGCTGGGTGGAGAGGCCGAGGACGCGGGGTGAAGCAGTGTGGAGAAGCTGCGGGGAGCCTCATTACACCCAGCAGGAGTCTTCCCCTGCCTCATCACTTCCGGCTGAATTGGGAACAACCACTGCTCACAACCATACCGATGCACACTACAGTGCCAAATGCTGTTACAGACAGGCTGACCTTCCCGCAGATCAGCCACAGTATCAATTAGCTTCAATGACATAAGATGTTATCTGCAGGAATTAGTTTTACTGAATAATTTATTAAATGAAGAACTGATTTTACATGAGGAAAAAGACTTTGATATACATGGGGGGGAATGTTTTCACTCAAGTTCAGCCTTTGAAAGCTACCATTCAGCTTTTAGATGCAAGGAACAATGCATTTGTTTTTCTTAGAAAGATGTGAACATCAAATTACTTTTAATTGACTCTGTCAAATATAAAAGTACAAGATGTTATACTTACAGGAACACAGCAAAATGCAGAAACAGTTCATTAGATTTTCTCTCATGGCAACACCATCAGACCACCAACAAAAGTTATGCTCAATAACTAATGCAATGACAATAGTACTGGATTTAGGATAGATTGATTTATTTTATCACTTTTGTTCATGTTTAAAAACTAGAAAGAGATTAAATGCTTTTTTTAGTGTCTGGTTTGAGTGTTAATGTGGAAGTAAAGGAGACGTATTTGTTTCAGTTTTTTTTATTTATTGGGGACAGTGGGGTGGAGTAAAGGATGAATAGCAATAATCACTAATCTGTTGTGTTTGAGGATGGAGTTGATGCATGAAGGAGAAACTTCAGGTTCCCTTGTTGATTTAGGTTTAAAACCTCACTCGTTTATTAGAAATGGTTCATGTCTGAAAAGTGATGGGTGAACAACCCTGTTGCTTATTTATGAGAAGGTGATTTAATCCAGTTCTTTAAGGAAATTATCTTAGTTCAGTCATTCTAAACAAAGGTGCAACAGATGCTGATCCAGTCAGTAGAGGACGTTTTTTGGACACCTTCTGCTAAGAGCCGCCTTGTGTCAAAGTTACAATTACTGGAGAGAAATTGTTCTTTTAGTCTTCGAAATGCCTCAGAATCTCCGAAGATGAGCTGGATAGTACTGTTCAGCTAGATATTGAACCTGTTTGTGTAATCTTTAACAGATGACAGATGAATGGTGGAAGTAGACTTAAACATACCTATAATTAAAAAATATCTAAAAGTCCAGTTTTATTGTACCTATTACTGATTACTATTACAAACTTTGCTACAGTTTAAACAGCTTACAGGTTAATAATTCATCAATCAAACCTTACCTTGCATTAGTGTTGTTGGGTCGGAAGTGTTTATTTTTTTACTACTAATGTAAAAGTTGGGCCATGGATTCTGAATGAGACTAAAATACAAACCTTTCATAATAATAACACCAAAATTTGAAGATAAATCTCAACATATGACCTAAAAGTCACTAAAACACAAAGTTTTTTAACCCAACATAAGGAAAACTTTAAAACTGCTAATTCAAACATAAACGCTTTTGAAAAGCTTTTGTACAAATACAGTGAATCAAAAGGAGAACAGAGAGAATAGGAAAGAGTGGGAGACAGAGTACAAAGGAGAGATTACAGACAGGAAATACAAAGAGGAAGTAGGAAAAGCATCCGAAAAGAAAGAAGAAGTGAAAGGATGGAGCACTGAAACTGAAGTAAAGGCAAGGAGGAGCAACTGAGCGTCTGAATGAGAGAAAGAATTAAATAAAAATGCAATAAAGCAGCCAGTGTGAAATCAATCTGCTTAGAGTTTTGTTTAATAAAAATTCATGAAGGGCTGGTGGCCGAGAGCTCATGAGAAATATTGGTGGCGACGCTGGCGGACGCCGTTCTCCGAAGCGGGGGAGAGGAGGGGCGAGAGTGGCGCATGTTGTGTGTGAGTGTGTTTGCTTTTGGCTGTTTATCAGTGTGTTTGTTTTGACATCAGTGTGAGTTACAGAGCTGCAGCGAGTCCACGAGAGAGGGGACAAAGAAGAAAATATTGAAGGTCTTCATTACAACTGCATTCCTACAATGCAGAGAAAGAAAGGAAGCAGGCTGTAAGTCATGGTGTCTGCCTCCATTTTTGTTTATCGGCACACATCTTAGTCTTGCTGGCTGTCATAGTCACCCCTACCCTGCTTTCTTATCAAGGCCTCAGAGTTTGAGCTACGGCATGGCTTTATCAAGTTTGTGTAAATCTCTTTCTTTAGCAGCAGACAGTTCTTCGGGGGGTCACTACTTTCTGTTCTGTCCTGAGGGCTAAGAATGAGATTCAAGCAGAATTTGTTTGGCTACTGATTCAGTTTCAGTGGCTCGATCTTTAAACAAAAAGTTACATTTTTTATAACTCTTAAGAAGTGTGGCTAATATATGTTATCTATAAAGAAAATCATCAGTTTAAAATACAAAAAAACTACAAATTTGTCATCCCAAATGGGCAGGGCTGATGTACGAAGAAAGTATCTCAAAAACAGTATGTCTGCATTAGATATCACACTTGATTTAGTAAGCAGTGAATCCAATTACTATTTAATGCCTTTGTCTTATTTATTTATTTATTATATATTAGGTACTGGCAGTACTTAGTTATACATGACTTTATTTAAGCAAATATTCAACCATCCCTATATTTTCCTACCCGTTAATCCTTGCTAGGTTGTGAGGAATACTTCATTATATTTCATACAATTGTATTTTCTAAATGATTTTGAATGCTTGAAATCACAACATAAAATGCCATAATTATGTCAATGTAAGCACAAACCTAAACATGTTAACTTACAGAGTTTTAGCCAAATAATTTTCATCTTTAAAAGTTTTATAATTTGATCCCTAGAACCCTAGAACTTTGTTTCCTAAACTGAATAATCACTATGTAGACTAATGTGCTAAGACAATGATAAAAGTCACTTAGTGTACAGAAATATTGTGAATCATTGGATCTAAAACATCTGACAGTTTTGTTTAATCAGGTATTATGTATATTAAAGCATCAGGAGCTTGGACAGGAATTGCTTGAACACCATTAAATGTAAAGCTGTATGTCTTAATTTAATATAAGAAAGAAAGTAAGGCCGATGCAAGATAATTTCATTCAATTATTAATAAGAAATAATATTTTGTATGCATCAAGCAACTTTTTTATTGTAACCATGAAATACACACAACCTATGTACTTACCAATATATAGACCAAGATTGCATGTGCAGCCAATGGGAATACTGTACTTTAAAGTGCTTAAGAGTGGTCAATAAATTCAGAAATGAGAAAATATTAACATCTTAAGGTGAGAAATAAGGAATATTTTTCCCAAAATAACTTATAGTTATGTGTAAGATTTAATATGCAAAAGATATGTTGATAAAGCTAATGCACAAATTGTAAGAAAATTAACATGAAAAGCATTAGCATTAAAGTCCATAAATGTCATTTTACTTTCAACTATCAAATTAGGTACATATAGAAAATAATACCTTGAACAGAATACTACTGCTGTTAAGATGTTCTGGGACATTCCTGCTGCTTTTAACCCTCCAAAAAGAGATTTGAGTTTTAATTATGGCTTAAACGGTGCCTAAATCAGTGTAGAGGAAACTGCAAGACCACAAAACCGCCACCCAGCATGACAACCTATTGGATAAGCTCAGCAGTTTCAGGACTGGAAACCTCGACATCAGCCGGAAATAATGCATAACTAGAAAAAAAAAATTAACTCACTCATATAAATATGGCCCGACGTGATATATAATCGCCCACCAGTCACGTCTCTTCAGGCCTCAAACCCACCCCCCCCTCTGCGAAGTTTCAGCCTTGACAGATTGTCAGACTTCAATCCAAGCATGTTTCACATTGACCCTCTTGTGCAACTCAAAGGAACCATGCATCCAGTGTCAACCTAAACAGCTGTCTTTTAACAGCCCAGAATTTAGCATATTATTAGTTTGTGGATTTCTTTTCTCATTGAACTTGAAATTGAACAATGTAAAAAGTAATTCATGTTTGTATTTTTTCTCATACAGAGGATCTGAACCTTGCTGTTCTATTACGAAATACCTCAATAGCACAGCTATATGTGCCAAAGGTCAGAGGAGAGAATTCTTCTGCAAAGTTAGACAGGATCCAGCTGCAGGGAAGCCCTTGATGGCCTCATCCTTTTAAGGTCTAGAATACAGGCACACAAATACGCAGAGATTAGGCAATGTTGCACATTCACAAATTGCTTTTTTTTTAAACTAGATGTAACTGCCATGGATTTTCAGAAAATGCTTTACAAATATTCATACCTGTTGAAATTTAAACTATTGTTAATTTATCAGAGTAACCAGCTTTTTATAAGCAGAAGTTCAGGGGCTTTCAGGTCGAAGGATCTGGCATTGTTTTTTGGATTTATTATCTGAAGTCGTAGGACATACAGGTCAGGGCAAGACAATTTAGATAAGAACTCTATCTGGAGTGCCCTCCTTCCGTTCCTTTCTTTTGCTTTCTCTTTTCAAGCCAAGGGTTACAGAGTGATATCTGTTTCCAGAACCTTCTGTTCATAACTATTGCTTTTGGGGCAGACAATCCAATAACAGAGCCTTCAAGAATATACAAGAAATTAAACATGGTTTGAAATTGTGATTTCATTTTAATTTACATGAACATAGAGATGGTGCTCTGTTGCCTTCAAAAGCACAAGCTGTTTGTCCTCAAGACCAGAACATGCTGTTGACGACATCTCAGTGCAGTGAGTCATGTTATGGTAAGACGTGATGGATCTCAGCCACTCGAGATAGCATCCGACAGCCTCCAACTTAAGAAAGTAAAAGCATCTGAGTTCATAATGACATCAAGCTGAAAGTTAAAGGAGCTCACTACAGTGGGTTTGCTCTGGAAACTGTGTATTGTCGTTCCTGCAAAGCAACAAAACACATATGAACCTAAAAGAACTGAGAATAATAGCAAAGTACGTAGTCTTTCATCAGCATGTCAAATTTTAAATTAGGTTAATTATCCATTTCTTAGTCTTCTGTCAGATACTTTTTCTTTAATATTTGATGATGTGTCAATGTTTTGCTAGCTTTACTTGCATTGGTGTTGAAGGTTTTATTATCTGATGTTCTTCTCTTCTTCATTTACATCTCCATGCTCTCCAAAAGTGTCCCACACGTAGCTCCGTCCTGTCTCTGGTTAACACCTGGTACATTAATGGAGCCAGCACCGTCCTTCCTTCCTATCCCATTGTCGATAAAGGCAGCAGGGGAATTCCCTGACTCGGATGTGAGCACTTTCGAATCCCTGTGATCACTATTGTTGTCATCTATTCATTCCATCCTCATTTTGTTCAAGATTTATGCGGTTAAGGAGCCACAGGTGAAGGATAGGACATCATTTGTAGCAACAAACCCATAAACATTTGAATGTTTGAAGAATACTTCTAAATCCTTGATATATATTATTGGGATTATATTTGATAGAGTAATAGATAATAATGATGTGGAGGAAAAGGACATGGTTTTGAAAATTGTTGTAAAAACACAAAGTTGTGATAGCCTCAAAAAAATCCTGTGAAACAAACTCCTTTAAAGACACCATTTAAAAACTACAGTACATTATGGTGGTGGCAACATCATGCTTTGTGTTTAAGAAGGTAAAAATGCACCTGTTAGTTGAGGCAGAGACTGGAGACTGGGGAAGAGCTTAACTTTGTGTTGCAACAACCACCCAAGTTATGCAACCAGAGGATGAGGGATTAAAAATCATTCACGTGATTCAATGTCCAAATCTGACTTTGACATGTATCTGACAGGCAAAAATACAAATTAATACCCTTTTTGCTTTAAATGTTTAAAAAAAGCTATACAGTGATTAAGAGAGAATAAAGAAACATTCACAACCACCGCACGCCCTAACAAAATACTTTGGGCATTTTGCAGCAGTGAGGTAAAACCTTCAGTACTATAACTTTGTACAATCACTCTTCATTTAACAAAATCTCTTTTAGGGCTACATAAAGTTGAAGCCTAAAGTTTTACATTTAACTGTGTGCTTTGCTGCACTTAATGCTACCTCTTTTATTTTCATCCCACTGAATCCCCCTAGCTACTCCTCCCTCACCCACTTTAATTCCTGTAAATATGCTTTCTCCCAGTCTGCCTCTAGTTTTAACCAACCAAAAAACTCACACTTTCCCTGTCATTAACCAACATACTGTCCCATCTCTAAATTTCCAAATCCCCACCAGCTGTTCAGAACAAAGTGTCTGCTATTGGCAGCAATGTACCAATAACAGGAGGGTAATTGTCTCCAAAA
>JAVLVB010000779.1:228419-274533 GCA_032876305.1 Orestias chungarensis | reverse complement strand
ACCCCATTCTACCTGGGCAATTAAAAGGAGAACCAATTAAAATAAATGTAATAGTCCCTGCCGAGTGAGTTGTTAAACAAGATGGGGGTTATTGTCCTTGGAGTAAATGGGCCAGAACTCAAGACATTTTTTCTTCTTGGTTAGACGCACCTGCCCCTCCCAGTTGGCACATCCTCTGTGCAAACTTGCTGCTGT
This sequence comes from Orestias chungarensis, assembly GCA_032876305.1. Classification (NCBI taxonomy): domain Eukaryota; kingdom Metazoa; phylum Chordata; class Actinopteri; order Cyprinodontiformes; family Cyprinodontidae; genus Orestias; species Orestias chungarensis. Next base: position 274,338 of record JAVLVB010000779.1, on the reverse strand, counting down.
ATTTAAGTAGAGTTCTTTGAAAGAAAAGTCAAGTGCAATTAACCAGAGGTGGAAACAGAACCATAAAATATAATGTTCCCATTCAGGGAGTCAGTCAAACAAATCAAAGCAGCCTCAGTCTGTACTAGTTAAAATACAAAAGGATGAAATACCCCACAAGTGTAGACATCAATGTGCAGATGGATCTCCTGCCCATTCACAGTGCAGGAATCTTCTTAATGAACCTTATGTGAGCAGAAATTGAGTGAGACACATGTTCACTGTGAGGCCTGTGTTACAACAGAGTGATGAAAGTGACAGAACAGAATGAGGAAATCACGGTAACAAACAACAACTGACAGAAAACACTTTATGTGTGTTCTAGCACTTGTGTGGCAGATGAGTCTTGCCCTGGTTCACTGTGACACCATGCCAATGTGAGTACATTACGCCCAAGTTTTAATGTCTCAATCTCAGGAGATTAAAGGCCTAATCAAGCCACCGTTTGCATTAATGGGGGAAATGGGAAGACAGATCTGGTACTTTACAACGATGATTAACAAGCAGATTGCGTGTGTAAGTGCACCATCGCAAGAATCTCATACTCTAAACTCATTAGGTTAAAAAGGTTTGTAGAACTGTCATACACAAAGCAAAAAATAATGTATTTATTTGTGCACATTAACATGGAGATTTATTCACATTTGACTTTCAGAGCCAGTTTTAACCAGGAGACAACTCTGTTCGCTCCTCATTACTCACTACTGAAATTTTCAATTATTTCCCCAAAATGTTCTTTGGGATGTTATGTTGTAGACCAGCACAAAGTATTGAATAATAGTTATGTGGAAGGAAAATGAATCAAGTGTATTCATTCCTCAAGTGTCCATTCTTTGTATAATCACATTTTTCTTCAATTACTAGTCATTTTACCTATTTAACATACCTAAGGACTGCAATGTTTACCCATCTTTGAAACATATCTCAAGTTCAGACAGATACAACATAAAACATCTGTAAACATCCACATGATACCTCATACAGTATCTTAATAGTTCATGTGTTGGAATATATTCATTCTAATACATAAATATGCTTTGATCTAAATTACTCACTTGTCCTACTGAATGTATGTTGAGCAACATTGTCCTGCTAGAACCTCCACTTTGCTCATATCACAGGATTGCTCTAAAGTCAGTTCCACCCCTCTTTCCATCAACTCTGACCAGTTTCCAGACGTTTCTAAGAAAACTCCTCCCCACAGTATGATGGTGCCAGCGCCATGTTTCACCATGGTACGCTGTATTCAGGGTCATGAGGTAATTCTAAATTGCTTATCATTTTGCACAAGGGCTATGAAGATCAGTGTTGGTCTTAATCAACAAGATTTTCTGTGTTTCTTTTGGGATTTGAGGCAAGAGCTTCCCCTCTATCCTCCATAAAGACCAGCTGAGTCTGAGTTTGATAACAGTTAAGTGAAAAACATAATCTACCATAACAAATGTCCTCTGCATCGTATAAAACTCAGATTTGCTGTCTTAAAGCTTTACGGCTCTAATGTATGCACTCAGCGTTTGATTGATTGAAGTGTGTGCAAAAAAAAGAAAAACACATCTTAATTGATAAAATAATTGCTGTGTCAATAACAAGTGTTTAATAAATTGCTAATACGCGCTACTGAGCCTTTAACAAGTGAGCATCGACTGCGTGTGGGCGATTTTCTCAGAAGGGACCTGTCAACCAATCAGCCTTATCAGCTGGGTGAGAGGTCTGCTCACCATCGCCGAATATCTCTTCAACTCACACGTGAATGGTGTTGTCGCCATACATCTCCAAACCACAGAGTTGTGGAGGGTCTCCAGAGGGGATGCGTACCTCATGAGGCAAAAGAAAAGGAACATATGGGAACAGGACAGGCGAGGAAAGCGTGAGGATGTTAGCGCGATGTAGTGAGTGCCAAAGTTGCAGATTATGCTTATAGGTGTAAGAGGGTGCGAAAAGCAAGCATGTCAATAGGCGCTGAAAAGGAGGTAAACGCAGCGGGACAGAAAGAGGACAAGTGAAAGAAATAAAAAGCTGCTGCGTGTGTGTGTTTGTGACTGTGTTTGTGTGGCAGAGAGAAAGAGAGAGAGAGATAGAGAGAGGAGCAGCAGCCTATGCAGTGTGGTGGAACTTCTCTCATCTCAGCGCATTTGGTTTGCTCCCATTCTTCATTAACTCCATTAACAGATGAGCCGCGGCGATTAGCAGAGCTACCCGCTGATTCAGCTCTCACACCCTCACCCCCACCTTCCCTCACACCACTCTATACCCCCCTCTTTGTCGTTTTGTTGCATCCAAGATTGCTCTTCTTCATCTTAAAATTCTTTTACCCAGACAGGGGTACTAACATACAAGTAAGTAAATGTGGGAACAATCGTGTTAAAATACTGATCACGTTTGATAATTTGCAGCGATAAGTTAAACAACCTGCTGTGCATGGAGGACCATAAAGCCGATCTACCTCTCCGCAGAGGCTCTTTTATTCAGCTAAGAATTTTTACTGCTCTGTGCCATCTTAAAGCCCTCTGCTCCTCCAGCAGGCATTGCCGAGGGGGCAGTCTGCCTTCCGCACACTGTGCAATTAGCCACAATTGGCTCTTTAGCTAAGAAGGAGGAGGGAAAATAAGGATCGACTGCCAAAAGTTCCTTTGCACAAGCGAGAAAGGGACATTAGAAATAAAGAAACAAGCGAAGAAGGTTTTCTTTCAATTCTCCAGCATCTGTTCCATAATAGGCGAGATTAACATATTAATTAGACTTGCATTTCTTCCTGCCTCATTCATTCTCTTATTGTTCCTTTACTCAAAAAAAAAAGCAACCAAAGTTTCTGCCATGTAGAATCATTAGGCTTACCTTACGTACCTTTCCTGGCCCTCAGGTGATCTGGATCTCCTTAATGACTCTTTGGGGCGCTTTGACATACAAAACATCACGGTTCGGATCACAGAGCCCTCTGACAATCAAAAGACAGCATTTGTCCATCTGACAAGGCCTCAGTTCCGATTTCTGGTAGGTGGTACTTCATGCAACAAAGCAGCCGTCACACAGAAAACTGTTCCACCAACATCTGAGAGGTTGTTGCAATGGCTTTTGAGGTTTTTGCAATGGCTTTGCTGCTTTGGTAACATCAGTAACGACCAGAACAACAAAAAGCGTTTCGAATGCATAAACATGGAGGCTTGGCGTGTGATAGTTAGGTAAATTGTGACACACTGCTACACTGACGCCCATTTTTTTGTTTTTTTTTGCTTTTTGTTTTGTGTGCGTCTTCTCCAGCATTCTGGTTTATCACGAAATTAATGACCTGCCAAGTGACAGAAAAGGGGCTCCTTTTTTCCTGTATGTTTGTGGCTTTCTGACAGTTGTGTACCATCTGTGTATGTGTGTGTAGGGGTGGGGGTGGGGGGGTGTCTGCAAATGCTCTTTTACATATCTGTTCAGTTGTTTACATGCATACGTATGTTCAGTGTTCAGTGTCAGTGCTTGTGAAGACAGTGGAAGCCTTAGGGTCCTTGTGTAGCAATCTTTTTGCCCTTCTGACACTAGGCACTACCTATAAATTATTGACAATTCCCTTCCATCAATCTCTCACTCTCAACCTCCAACTCGCATCTCCATGCTGTTTTCTAACACAGAGTCACAAACACGAGGGATAAACAGCAGAGGCCTTCCAATAGCAGCTTTGCGCATTGTTTCAGTTTTACTGACAGCATCCCAAAAAAGAAATCTACGTCTGCTTTCCTCTGCTATTTTATCTACATCAACTTACCCTCTTTTCAAGCCTTCTCTCTATATTTTCTCATACTAATGACAAGAACAGCTTTGCCATCTGGCTGTGTTTCAAAAAATATCATTAAACCTCTTTAGATAATTAAATGACTTACAGTGCCTTGGTAAAATTGAAAATTGAAATTCTTCTAGTTTTCTAGTGATCTACCAGCACAAATAAATGCGAGTGAGGAAAAATAAGAACTAGTTTTGATAAAAGAAAATCTGTTCAGCTCCAGTTAGTCAAACGTATTGTCTTTAAATTATACCTGGATCTCTTTTGGGATAATGCATCGATCTACTTTACAAATCTGGGAAGCTTTGTTTGACAAAATGTTTTTTATATTACACCAAAAACCTGTAACAGAGAGTTTAATGCTGAACATAGATGTCGACATTCTAACATACAAATATACTTAAGTGGAACTAAGTATATGTCGGCTTTGGATGTAGGTGTGTTGTCCTGCAGTAAGGTAACCCATTCAACCTCTTCAAGATTGTCATTTGATTCTTCTTCCTCTTCTTCTTCTACTCTAACCAAATTCATTTTCCCTGCTAGAGAAAGAGATCCCCACAGCATGGTGCTACCATCATCAAACCTCTTAGGTTTTTGGCCAATTATTTTTTTATTTAATTAAAGCTAACACACATGAGGTGTTGCAATCAGCAAATAGGCTTTCTTTCTGCAATAGCTTTCATCTTCCTATCCTCTAATAGGTCCAATTTGTAGATTAGATGTTGTTCTGTCATCACATTCTCCTTCTGAGCTGTGGAGCTCTGCTGCTCTTGCAATGTTGCCATGGGCTTCTGGCAGCACCTTTAAATTATGTTTAAAGAAGCAGTCAGAAAATGTATTTGTTGTTTAATTTTCAGGGGCTATCTCAAGTTCAGAGGTTTATATGTATTATATACCGTAATATGCTTATATGTAATATGTAATATGCTTAGTGAGATGTTTCAAGCTTACGATAATGTTTTAAATGCTTACCATGGTTTAATTGTCTTTCATGTCATACATAACAAGTCAAAACCTCGCGGTCGACTTTGGTCCAGTTGATCTACCAGTAGATCGCGATCGACTGCTTGGGCACTCATGGTTTAAATCTTTTACCTGTGTAATGTGTTCCTAAGGATTTATAAATCTGTTTGAAAACTTGTGTTCTTTATGAAGTCTCTTAGGCATTCGGAGAACAGCTAAATTTATAATAAGAATAAATTACATAAATGTGGCATTTATTTTGGTACAAAGGTAAACACTCTGTAGGAAAGATTCTGAACAAAGATTTGTATCCGTAAATAAAAATGTTCCCTCAGCTTCATTTGTTCCGAATCACATACAATTCCATAAGATACAATAAAGATTGTAATTGCAACCTAACAAGATGTGAAAAAATTTAAGAGCCCTTAAAAAAGTTACAATCCACTATATGATCACAGAAAGCTCTAACAAAATGTGTTCTGTGTTATCGGCATGTTTAAGATTTCCACCTGGATTACTTTTTTTTTTCCCTTGTTGGTTTTTTAAACTGTACAATGAGCTCTTTTTTTTTGTCCTGAAGTGCATGACAATGCAATTCCTCTGTCTCATTCTCCTCCTCATCTCATTCAGACCATCTTGTCTCAGGCCGATTCCAGACGCCGGCAGACTAACCCATTTTTAAACAACTTCATGCTATTACAATCTTAAATACAACAAAAGGTCTTAACAATAGAGAACGAGATGCTCTGGATTGTGGAAGAGAATGAAGCTGACTGCCATTCTTTCAGTGACTCTTGCCTGTCTCCGGCATGAATAAGAGGCATGGCTAAACGTGCTGCATAATTTGTACTTTTAATGGCAGAGCCTTCCATTCCTGTGACATGACTTAATCAATAACTGGGGCCTGTCGGAGTCTCAGCCCAGACTCGGCTGGCGTTTTATTATTTATTTGAACAGGCACACTAACTAGGCTTCTGCTACCAAGAGGCATTTCACACAGGATAATAGGCATGCTGGATTGATAGGTTCATTCCATGTATGCTCAAGCCCTCATCCCTCTCTTTTTTCTCTCCCTATCCTTCTATCCCTTTTATCTCTCTCGCTCTATCTCCCCTTTCTTTGCCTCTATCTGTCAGAGTGATTTAGGAAGGACAGCTTTTGTGTCATCTGAGGAAGAAGCAAGAGATGAATAAAAAGAATGAAAAGAAGGAATAAATAAAGCGGAAGAAAAGAAAGAACAGAAAGAGATTGTGACAAAAACAAAGTGTCATGCAAGCTCCATCGTTGGAGAAAAGACACATTTATGCAGACATCGATGTGGTCAAGCTTACCTGTAACTAAAAAACATATGAAGATGATAAGGAAATCCACAAAACTGTACCTGATCAAAGATCAGTCAGTTTTATTTGGAAAGCTTTAAGCTGAATTTATGTAAAAGTGCATTTTGAGAAGTACACAACAGTAAGTAACTCACATCAGGATGGCTCCAACTATGTAATGTTTGGTCGGTTTTTCCTCCATTTCAAAAACAAAATCAATAAATCAAATTAGATGGTAATACTGTTCACTTTGCAAACACAGAAGAACCTTTTATTCGTATTCACTAATACTAACTAAACATTACTCACACACCTTCACATATTTAACACTATGATGGCAAAACTGCATTTTTCTTGCATGAATACTGTGGCTGTATGCACTCTTGGCAAGTTCCAACAAAAAGACTGTAGAAATTCAAAAATCAAAACAGTTTCTTAAAAATTTAACTAGTCTGTTTAGAGCAGCTTTTATGGTCAAGATTTAAGAAGACTATAGTAAAACCTGTATGCAACATGGTGTTAGTGTGTTTATTTTATTTTTTAGATTTGCATAAGACTTTATTGCATTTTTAAGGATTCTAGTTTACTTTAGAAATATATTTTAGATGCAACCCTGATCCTGCTCAGGTGAGGTGGATCACTTCAGTAAAAGCCTGGTAATCAAGTATGCATTTGTTTCAAGTGTGATGAGCCAAGGAGGTGTCTAAACCATGCAGGACACTTCTCTGGACTGGTGTCAGCCACCAGTAGTAGACCAATTCATGCAAAGTCTCAGCTGTTAAAAATCTATACTTTGAACTTAGGCGGATCAAATCTAGTTTAAAAAACCCTCAAATTAAAAGCAGCTTAAAAACTTACATTAAGCACTGATTGGGACAATGTGACTCAGATAGAAAATTCTGTGTTTACATGCCTGCATAGCTTTAACGTCCTAATTTTTGTTCTTCCACTTTAAAAAATGATGGAGAGAACTGCCCTACCCCCGCCTCACCACCGTACTAAGTACTTTAATAATGTTGGAAGTTTGAAACCTTTTGAAAATTCTCTAAATCTCTTCAACAATCTATGCAGGTACTGGAGAGTTGAAAAAAGTTTATCACCTGACATGAGCTTGTTTGAGTGGTCGGGTCATGAGGTCTTTCTCCCCTACAGATTGCTACATTGTCTCAATCATAGCTTTAGCCAATATTAATCAGTGTATATATCTTGATAAGGTTTTGTGTTATTAATATTTAAAACAAACTGTTAAAATACTTAAATATCAAATACATTTAATTTAAAAACAAATAATAATAATAAACACATTGTGATAATCAGTATTTATAAACTACGAGGAAGGGTGTGAAACTTCTTTCTGAGTCTAACAACAACATATTCATACAATAGACTTTAGCAGAGTATATTAAAATAATAATTAAATGATTGGGTGTGTTAAATGTCTCCTGCGGAGACCATCATGAAAGGTGTAAAACATTCAGTTTGAGAAGAATCAATTTACTATTTAAGAAAGTTGTATATAAAATTAACAAAACTGTAAAGGTCTAGAAAGGTGATGGGGCGAAATGGCAATTGTCTGAACAGGACTTAGAAGTTGGAAGAATAAAACTGAGCCAACTCCAAGCCTATTGTTTATGTCGGTGGTATGTATTTTTAGCATTTTGGTACCAAAACACAGCAAAAGTGGAAGAGTTTGAAAAATTAGCAATGTCTCTGATAAGTCTATTTACCAACTTGTCCTTTGTTTGTGTTGGATGATTTCAAAACTAGGGAGTAACTATTTACTCAACTACTAGAAGAAATGACATTCTTATAGCCAGCTGAATGTTCACTTCATTTGGCAATATTTTCCTCAAGAAGAAGATAGACAACATATGCTTTTCTCCACATTATTTACAGGTATGTCAAATATTTCATCTGTGATTGAATAACAAGCAAGGACTGTAAGCGAGGACAAAAGAGTAATGGTCAGCTTTATATAATAATGTTTAAAAATCTGGTTGGGAGCATTTAAGTACTATAACTGTGTGTAATTTATTTAAAGAAAAAAAACATGACCTTCACAGGAAAAGGGGCTATTTGATCTATTAAATTACCAGATATCTCCACTCCTTTTTTTCTGCAAAACACCACTTAATTTTTCTTATCTCTATTTGTGACCTTCAAGATCATCACATTCCCAACAAGCACAAAATGTCTCAGCTGTGTTGTTGACATTGTGTTTATCTCTGACCAAATAACGCTTGCTTTGCGACGAGGGTGGAAAGTTTCACCATCATCACGTTTGGATCCAGTTTGGATCCAACACGGTTGTTTAGTTGTGCTTTGAGGGCAAAAAAGAAAAAAAAAAGGGACCAACCATTTAGCCCCTGAAACAGGCAGTCCTGTGACTCATCTTGGTGATAGGATAAGGGACAGAGGGGGAGGCAGATGGATAGAAAACAACATGGCAGTGGGGGAGTGAGGGAGGTGCAACAGATACTGTACAGTAGGTTTTGGTGGGTGGGAGAAAACAAGGATTGTATGTTTACAAGAGACAACCAAGCAAAGAAAGAATGGATCTCTAAAGATGAGTCACTATTGTTGACAGCCCACTCATTCCTGTTTCAGTCATGACCAAACACGAGGACAAAGAAAAGCGCATTATGATGGCACTTGGCAGTAATCACGTATAATCCCAACAGTCAATAACTCTACATACAGTCATCTGCCTCTTGGCCTTTACACGAGCGTTACAGTGCAAAGTGTTCTGAGGGTTTCTGCATGGGACAGGTTGTACTCTAACACTGCGCTTAGATATTTTAGACCTGAAGAGAAGTTGTTCAAAGCGTACTGTTGCAGAAGGGGATTACTTCACTTTCTATGAATTCCTATAATTACTTTATCCGTTTTAGATATCTCTCACCTCTGTGCCCTGCTATGTACTAAACAGATACCAAAAAGGTTTGCCAGAGCAAAACAGTGTACACACAACGATCATTCTGGAGAATGTACTGTGCAGGTTTAAATCACATTTTGTTTTTTATTCATTAGTATGCATTGAAATTACATGTCGTGGATCTGAACAACCCTGCTTGATTTTGGCACGTTTAATAGTGATTAAAGTTACAAAGTTTTCTCCTCATACAGAACGTTCTCATCTGAAGGTATGATTGATCTGATACAACCATGCAGTGTTAAAAAGAGCTGATTACCTCAGGTATGAAAAAATGAATGAAAAGATTTGTGAAAGCAAAAAACATTTGCTTCTTACCAAAGTATGTTTTTATTGTTCTTTTTTAGCTTAATGCAACAGCATTTACAAGCAAACCAAATATTTCAGACGTACAATTTTACTACTAAATTGTTTCAAAGAATACTTGAATTTCCATAATTTGGTTCTCAGAGTTTGTCGGATTACTTAAGCATGACCTTTGGTGACATAAGTTAATCTTTACAATTTAATAATGTTTAAAAGTTCTTTCATGCACAATCCAATTGAAGAAGCATTCATACTTTGTCTACAAAGTGCAATGACCCTTTTTGCTTTAAGTTCAGCGGTTCAAACTCAAGACATTCTTTTGCATGTATTTAAAGACTGCAAAACAAATATACATCACATGATATTTTACAACCCAAACAGCCAACATTCAATGGAGTTACATTGGAGGGATGCATTTTGAATGAAGGAGGGTCAGATTTGATGTCTGATCTCTTATATAATCTTACTTCCACTTTCTTATGTCTCCCTAAGTGTCAATTTTTCAATTTATCTGTATATGTTTTTTTGTAATCCATATGTCTTTAAAAGGATGAAAGGGTATTTAATGAAATACAGCTTTCATATTTTGAATATAAGTAAGTATTTTAAAAAGGTATATTTGGTTTATTTGAAGAGGTATGTTAAAGTTTCATATTGGTAGACAGCCATTATTTTCTGGATGCCCCTCACATCTAACAGCTTGAATAATCCTATATTTCTTCCAAAGGGAAAACTGTTTACTGCACCCAATTAGGCTAAACTGAGGTACTGCTGACATTTTGCCTTTATTTAGAATGAAAACACTGAAGACTAACTAAAGTTGGATAGGTATAAAGTACTCAAAGTGAAAAATATATTGTAAGTAGGGTTATAAAAAAGAGCTAAATTTTAAGATGCAACCTTACCAACCTTCATACTTTTATAACATACTGACATTGTGTCTTTAATAAATCCATACCTCTACTTTAATTCTTACTTAGTGCTCCATCTCTGTTCCTGCCCAATCTTTGTTCTGTGCAAAACCCAAATTTCTTTTTTCCCCTCCACCTCTATCAATATTTCATGAACAAGCAGTGACAAATTTATTTGAATGCGGTCTCCGACAGTAACTTAGAGCTGGATGGACCGATTGGGATGGCGGTGGGCTTGTGAGCGGCATGGTAGCGAGCGGCTTTAGCGCATACATTAGTCACACATGTGCCGACTGCCAGTGGCAGAGACGGGGTCCTATGAGAGGTAGTATATTGGGTTTTGTTGGGGATGGGGAGTATTGTGTGTGAAATGCATGCATGTCTATCACAATGTGTTAGTGAGGGAGAAGAAGGAGAGGGGTGGGGGGACTCTAGGAATTGAAGGAGTAAATTTATCATAGTTATGGCTTTCTCAAGAATCCATTTTCCTGCGGACTGCTGACAGTCGTATCTGCATACGACCCCCCTCTTCATTCACACCCTTAGTGATTGACAGCACCGAGCTTCAGCCTAATAGGCCTGGTTACAAAATTCAGCATTGGATACACAATCAAATATAACACATTCTTCTTATACTTCTAATATCCTCTTATCAAATCTACTATGATGGTCCTTAATCAAATGGTGTTCCAGCAAATAATCACTGCTGTCAACGCATATGATCAACTTTCCAGAAAATTTATTTTTTAATTTAAAGTAATTGTGAATTTACTTAAATCTCCTAATGATTCAGAAAAAAATATTTCATGACTTTGGTCCTACTAGCCAAAATAAAAGTTATTGCCTTTGTAAATCATTCTGAAACCAGATTGGCTTTTATTCTGAAACTCCACTAATAATATGTGTGTGCTTATGACTTTTTAAATCAAGAATATGCAAGATCAAATTACTATTACCGATGCAAAAGCACATCAATGGTCCGTAAGGTTTGATTCCAGTTGTTCCGAACTTAAGACATACCAAGTAATCATCTGGTCATTGTCTTTGATTGGTTTTCCAATTGATTGGCACTGCTGACCAATTGGCCTGAAATAAATATAAAAAAAGAAGAAATTTTTTTGATTATCAAAGTCACCGTAGGAAGCTCTACCAGATAACCAACACCTTTACCAGGTAAATAGGATTCAGAGTTGGTAAAGTTCAGTAGACCTATCAGTAAGGTGTTCAAAGTTAAGTCAGAAAGCTGAAAAGCTGTGAAAGGTAATCAGGTGTGTTTTCTGACGTGGCTGAGGTTCATTCATAAAATCTTGGCAATTTTTTGAGAATCTACATTTTGTAGACAATTTTTTTTAAATCACAAAAAAATTGTTAAGTATTATAACATGGTGTCTTAGCTCTATAATTATTTTTTGTCTGTCTAAAAGATGACAGTGGCTGCTTTTATGGCTACGGTGCATGTTATCACCTTTACCCCCAAAATAAATAATAAATAATCCCTAATGACAGGAAATCTAGAAGAAAAAATACTTTGAATGATGTTCATATGTGTTTACTAAATATACATTGGTAGAGGTGATTTAAAAGAACGCCTACTTAATCAAAGCACTGATTCAAAAAGGTAGGTTCTTCAGAGATTTTGGACAATATTGATACAACAGCAGTTGCTTCAGATTTCTCAGCTGTACATCCACAAAACAAATTTCCTTTTCAATCACATTCCAAACAGGCTCAGTTGGATTGAAACATAATGCCTGTGGAGACCATTGGAGTACAGTTACCTCATCACGTTCCAAAAACTATTGAGAGATGATTTAAACTTTAGATATGTTGCATTATTCCATCTGCGACGTAGCCATCAGTAGATGGATAAATACAGCTTTATCACAAACAGGGCACAAAGTTTGCGAGCTGTGGCTTCAGTTTTATGTTCCAAGGCGTCAGGAGTGGCACTCAGTTTGGTCCTTTACTGCTGCTTCTGTCTGCTTCAAAGTTTAACCTAGAGTTGTTTTTAGGAGAGCTCATTCTTGGTTTTAGGAGTAGTTAGTTGAGGGGCTTGTATCTCATTTTGAACCAGTTTGCTCATTTTTTAACTTCTAACATCAACAAGGAATTTCTGTAATACACAACTGCTGCTTAACAGGTATTGGAAATTTGTTGCGCAGTACTTGTGCAACAAGATGGCAGAGTAGAGTTTCAGCATATTTCCCAAAAAATATGCCCCCGCTTAGTTACACACCATTTCAGCGACATCTTTTCAACCTCCTATGTCAAGAAATGTGCCAAAAGTTAACCTACAGCTGGCTAAATATTATTTGTTTACCCCAAGCATTATCTTGAATCTCTCTGATTACCTTCAGCAGTATTTTTGTAAGTGCTAATGTATCTTTAAGAAAATTATGTGAAAAATATTTAATCATAATTACATTTTTTGATATTTTAAATATCACTGATTCCATTCAGTTATGTTTAATAATGTTTAAAACTCAACTCAAGGCATTGTTGTGTTTCTTATTCAACACTAAACATATTCTTTTTTGGAAAAAGTGAATACTCTGCATGCTAAAACTTAAAAGTAAACGTTTCTGATATTCAAATGAGTATGAAAAATCATGCAGCCCTCACAGAGCAGACATCTTTCCAGCTCTCATAGGGCAGTGCTAGTATTGCAAAGGGTTAAACTTTTTTTATTATTATTATTATTACTCTTTATTGATCCCGAAATGAACAAATGTTATAACCTTGATTGTTGTTTTCCCAATTATCACCTTATTTCCTAAGTGTAAGTTAGTTGTGTTGATATATTTAAAAAAAGAGAGATTTTAAGTTTGTAAGATGCTCTATTTCAAGCTACTCTGTCTGAAAGCGTGCAATGAGGGAGAGGAGCACCTGGCAGAGAGGATGGATGGGAACCGAACAAGGCAGACATTGTGTAGTATAGGTTTCGGTGGGACACTTCATAGCAGCAGACAGAAAATTAAAGCTAATTGTTCTAATAATTGTCATGACTGCAGGGCGAAGAGAGGTAAGAGACAGATTATACCCACAGAGAGAAAGCAAGAGAAGGAGGGAGACAGATTACTTGTCTGTTAGTAGCCTGTCGTTAACCTCACTTTTCCTTTTTCTCTCTCACTCTCACTCGCACACACCACCTTGTGCAGTCTCCAGTTCAGTGGAGTCTCAATCTATATACCATTGTTCCCCTTGTTTCTGCTGGATGGCACTAATTGAAGGCAATCTGAGCGCGCTCCTGCCAGACTCTTATCTCACCTATCTCATACCATGAACATAAAACCGCTCAGACACACCAGTGCACCTCAAGACACACACAAACACACTCGCAGCCTTCGATAACATACAAAGTTAAACAGAGCTAAGAATGTAAGATTTATTCACTTAATTTTTTAGATAATCCAGCTCCACATATAGACATACCCATTTGAAGGTGTAAGTAATTAATTAATTTTGAGTAGATACTGAACAATTTATAAGTTTCTTGTATTTAATATTCAAGTGTTGATGTGTCTTGTAAGGACAGGTTAATACTTTATAATAAACGCAAAATAAAGGTCCAGCATGATCACACTGAGTTTTTTTTTTTTTTAATGAAAGAAAAACTGCTTTGCATGCACAATAAATTCCCGACACTGATTGATAAAGTAAATATAAGAGAAAGAGAAATGGGTAAACTGTCAAAGAAAGTGACTCAAACAAATGTGATTCCCACAAAATCTGGAATGTCCAAACACAACATATTTTTAACCTCTGGTAACATAACAAAAGAGATGGCTTGTGGCCCACATACCCAATAAATTAATCTTCTATGTATATGATCACAATAAATGTTTACGCAGCTACATGCAAACAATAGAATGTGTTCAATGTATATATTTCAAATTTAACAAATATAAGTTTGTAGGTATTTAAAAGTGCAGCTAAGACATTAGAAGATTTTTTCAGGACAAAGTTATACTAAAAAATTACTTCTAAGTAAGTTATCTTAGTTAATGCTAACAGATGTGGCCATCCACGTGATATTTCTAGAATTTCTTATTTACAATTTTTCTACCTTCCAATTGTATACGCAAAAGGTCTTAAAATGAATTCATCTTTAATACTCTCACACCCAAAATGAGTTTTGCTCCCTCATCAAAATGCAAGAAGATAAAAAGTGTGACACTAAAATAATATTCATATAACAGCTAGAATACTCTATTTTAAACCTGAACAGTTAGCCTACCTTGAGATATAAAGAAAAAAACAAAAAGAAGCTGAGTGGATGAAAAAAATGTGGCTTTCTACGTTTCAAAATCTATATATTTCCCTCTACATTAATAACAAATGTCTTATTTAGGTAAGTAAAACATGTTTTATTGTAAACAGCCTCTGAAAACTCAGTTTTCATGTATCTTAAACTTTCTTAGAGCAATTCAAATAAACAGTCATACCTTGAAAATGAGAAGTACAGCAGACCCAGCAGACGTTTAAGAAGGAAAACCAATAGTGATGTAATAACTAAAGACCAGCGTTTTTACGAAACAATGAAATTTTATCAGCAATTTAGAAACTAAACGTATTACAGCTATGAATTTCCCGTACATGTTCCTGCTACAGAACAAGTACATGGCAAATGCTATGTTTTTTAATCTTCAATACAGCTGCAGTCGCAGCCAAATGCTTTTGCCTTTATTTTATTTTGACTGAATACGTTTTATTGTAGCAGAAGAAAGGGATATAAATTATAAAGAGTCAATAATCCTGTTTTCACATTGGTCTTTTTTTTTTGTAGATATATTTTCTTGAAAGATACTCAAAGATATAGGGCGGCCAGAAGAAAAAGATGGAATAAAAAGGTTGTGCCTCTTATAATAAAATTCTTTAAAAAAATAAAAAATAAAATTTAAAAAAGAGCACATGAAAACAACCACTGTGCTGAGAAATTAAGTGAACACTCAGGGAAAATGCGCGCGCACACACACACACACATACAACTGTTAGGTATAGATCGCCCTCTACTGACAGACCAGAAAAGGTCAATCTTATTACCTGCAAAACCACGTAGAGCGATCACAAAGGGGAACACTTAAAACTATATCCAAATATACTAAATGGTTATTTAAAATATACCTATGTGTTTTTATAATATAATCAGAATTATTCAAAAAGTAAACAACTTAACACTTTTTTTAAAAACGTAAGACAATTATCCCAACTTAACACCCAATTAGCAGACCACTAAAGCTATTTTGCTAAGTGAAACAAGTCAGTAAACATTTACATGAATTCAGATACATTTTTAAAAGTAAGTTTGAGGTTTCAGAAAGCCACATAGCTTTCTGAAACCTCAAACCTATGAAGATAAAAAAAAAGAAAAAGTGGAAGAGATATAGGTCCAAGTTCTGATATATAAAGCTGCTGGTTAATGTACTTAATGTATAAACTCAAATCTATGTATTTTTTTTACTATTCTTAAACAAACATCCACTAAAAGCTCTGTATATGTGAACCTTTAGTCTTTTCTACCTGAGCAATGATTTATGATCTAAGACTCAGTGAAAACTTTTATGCAAATTAAATCTGATAGAGTCTAGTATGTTGGTTCTGTATCCTCTCTCTGTTGAGTTCCCATTCTCGTTTGGTCTTAAATGGTGTCTTCCTCTGTTGACTCTTCACCTGCTGCTTTTTTGTATAAAGATCATACCTAATTTGTGGGTTTAAAAAAAAAACATTTTGTGTATATACAGGTTTAAAAAAAAAACATTTTGTGTATATACAGGTTCGTGGATGTATTTAACCCACTGGGCTGAATTATTTGGAAGAGATTTCTTTTCTCAAACTGTCTTAAAACTCAGAAGTTTGCATGCACTTCCTTTCAACACTGTGGCTTTGAAGGGAGGGATTGTTTTCTGTTTCGGGTGTACCATGGTGTTTTTTCAGATTTGTATTCGTAATTTTGGGGAGCTGCTTATTTGCCTTAACTCCTCCTTTTAGCCTTACCTATAGGACTGTTTGTGATCATGTAGAGCAACGAAGAATGTATGTTTTACATACTTTAAGGCCAAATGGGGTTGATGCCATAACGAGCGAAGTCACAGATATAATAAGGGTCCCTATGATCAGTGTACAAAATGTGTGTGTGAGGACATGTGTGTGCCATGCGTTTCGCATGCACACATCGACATGAGGCGTCATCGCGGGTTCTCTGCTCGTCTGAGAAAGTCACACTTCGTGCTTGTTTCCAACCCCCTGCCAGGGACAAGACCTGCTGACAGCACCCGCATTGTTATTTTTATTTTTTTCTTAATGTTTGTCAAACGTGGCGTCTCAATGCACGTGCATGAGTCGACACACAGATGTTGTCAGCATGTTACCATCTTTTCAGACACCTCTCACTCCCGAGTGAGACAGAGTTTGTCAACTCGTTGCCGACAGCATCCATGGAATATGCACACTTGGTTTCACAGCCCCATCTCAAACCCATCGGCTTGCTTTCCAATTAAAGTCCTAAAACAACTCTTTCTTCTGACTGCTAGAGAGCGAGGCCTTTGATCAGCAGCACAAGAGCTGTTTTATCACCATGTGGGATTGTGACGCACACGAAAGAGTTTTATCATCCACCTGCTTTCAGAAGGAGAACCTCCTGCTTCTTCTGCCTGCAGCAGACTGGCCGGCTGCTAATGTGTCCGTCTGCAAGCAGACCACCTTTTCCAGCTCAGCAGCTGAGAAAGTGCCAATCCCACAGTTTAAAGGCCCCACTGGTCCTGCCAGCATGATAGATAGTTTAGAAATGAGGACGCGTGTTTAAAAGAGAGGAGGAGAGGAGAGCGGGGGGGGTAGGAGAAAGGAGGAACACAGCAGCAGCTGTCAGACAACACACAGTCCAAGCTTCACTAATCATGATTCTAACCGACAAGAAAACAGACAAACTAAAACGGCATTTCAAACAAAGATTGCAAGAAAAAAAACAATACATTAAAACATTAAAACATCAAAAATACAACACGTTTCATGATGGACCACATTTGATAGGAGTTTTTGTGATATTAAGTGAGGACTAAGTGAATAAAACCAGCGTGACTGCAAAAGTTCGAAACAAACTTTGATAAGGTTTTGTTTCCACAAAATTCCTTTATAAAAAACGCAACTTTCTGTACGATAATCACCTTGCATCCATTAAAATACACAGGATCAAACAAATGTTATCTGTCAGGTGTTATTTAATAAATCTGAAATCAGAGCCCTCATTAATCAAACCAATTGCTAAGATGAAGATGTGTTATTTCCTCGTGTGCAGCTCGAGAAAATTAGCAGCTTCTCTGAAATGTCACCCCCATCGGGAGTCTTCTGAATTGGGTGTAGAGTTAAATCTTACTATTCGCAGCCCTGATACCGTTTGGCTCTATTCAGCCCCACCACACAAACAACACGTGCATCATTCAATTCAACAGGTGCGACGTCGCTAAACTCATTCAAACATTACAGCTGAAAGTGGTACGGATCCCTTTATTCCTTGGTTGTCAAGTCATAATTCAGATGCACATATTAGTGCATAAAATAAAATAAATGAACAAACTTTCATCCAGAGACTAAACAATTAAATAAAGTAGATAATAAAAATTATAATTAGGCATACAGTACATGAGAAAGAAAATCTTTCTGAAACCGCTTTTTTTTTAACTTTGCTCACCTTTGTACACATGTATGTATTCATAAACTTTTTTAAAACATTTGGTTTGCTTCTGTTTGTTTTAATGTTCTCTAAATATAACTTACTGGTCTATAAATCAGATTCTGATTGTAATGACTTCTCTTAAACAGTTATTTTATTTTTTTCTGTCCTTTTTTTTTGTTTTGTTTTGTTTTTGTTTCCCTACCCTACCTGTTTAATATATAATAATTTGTTGTTATAGATCACCTAAAAAAACTTGTTTATAACCATTAATATTACATAAACTTTTAAAGAGAGAGCCATATGCTCTTCCATTTTTAAAGCTCTAACGTTATATTTCTAATCTTAGATTTTTAAAAAAAAATGACTTGTAAAAAGAAGGTGGAAACCTATTTGTGGAAAAATTATGTAACAAAAAAACAGAGATTTCAGTCCAATTGCAAGATAAATAGCTGTTTGGGGGTCTGGAGCCTCAGATAGCAAACCCCTTTTATAGACCAACACAAAATAATGGAAAATTATAAATTATTATACATTATTTAAAATGTTAAATAATTTCTAGAAATGGTCTACAGACCATGGCATGAATTTACATT
Organism: Orestias chungarensis; assembly: GCA_032876305.1. NCBI lineage: Eukaryota > Metazoa > Chordata > Actinopteri > Cyprinodontiformes > Cyprinodontidae > Orestias > Orestias chungarensis. The sequence continues at coordinate 255,840 of JAVLVB010000779.1, read as the reverse complement.
AAAACTCCTTTATTCTGATATTTCTTAAAAGTGTAACTAACTGCCATTAAAATAGTTAAACATGGTGGCGGCAGCATTATACTGTGGGAATAGTCCTTGTTACCAGGAGCAGCTTGTCATAGTTATTGGGAAGATGGATGGAGCTTGTCATTAAACCTATTAGAAAGAAAAAGGACTAGTCGGTTGGGTAGAATAGTTTAGTTAATAACATATTCACAAGTAAGAACGACCCAAGACCAAAATTTGTTTCAAGATTTTAACTTTTATGTTCACAGAGACTTCCCTGTGGAGTTACCAATTTTAAAATGAAAAAGCCTTTACAGAAATGCTTTTTCATTTTAAGAGTGTGGTTTGCATTATTTGACTCAAAAATAAAATTAGTAATGAATCATTTGATTGAACATGAAAGTTTTCAATATGTACCATTTTTTCTTTAAGTTTACTATTACAAGCAAGCTTTTTGTTGTTAAATAGACTGAGGTTTGCAAATAAACTAAAATGTTGTCAACAGCTTTGAAAATAACCGTATTTACCTGCTTAATCACGATAATTCATTTTTAAATTTATTTCTTAATGATTTCTTTGTTTTTGCTTAATGGTGTCAATGCAGTCAAATGGGAAAACCCCATTGAGTTTGCAGATGTATATGTGCCATCTCGTTTCCCATTGCTCTCACAGAGACCCTGCCTAAAACTTATTAAACAGATCTTAAGAGCATCTTCATTCATCATTGCCACTTTTCTTATGCATCAGTGCCTCTGTGTGTGCATGTGTGTGTTTGTGTTGTGGGGCTGTGAATGTGCGTGTGTTGCCCCAGGAGGCTTACTGTCGGTTCAGAGAAGGGATGATGCAGGAAGATTAATACTGGTGTGACGGCGGACCCATATCAGGGAGGAAGGGTCACTCATTACCCATCTGACCAGCCATCTTCAACCAAAAACACGACGCGTAAAAACGCTCACACAAGCACAGATGGCGGCTGTAGAGAGGAGCCTCTCTAGACCGTCTTCATCCGCTGTCCCGTTTCCGTGCATGTGTTAACGCTTTCCACACTCCCCAGTCCCAAATTTCTTCCCCCCAGTTTTGTCTTTCATCTGCCTCAGATTTTTATCAGTCCCACTGAAATATATCACATTAGTCTCGCTCACTTCAACAGAGAAGGAAAAAACCATGACATATAAAATGAATCGACTGCCTCCGATTCATCTTTATGGCTGGACCAGAGAGGATGTATGGAGGGGAGAGGAGACGGGATGCGCTGGAGACAGGAGAGGGGTCAAAGACTGCAATTACCACCCAATTGATTTCCATTGGTGTGATGGAGAAAATAAGTGTTACTCCGTCAATGTTCACTCAACCTGGCAGTGAATCCTCCTCTGTGAAACAGAGAGAAAGAGCGAATTCTCGCAGTCCATTCATTCAGCCTGTCATTAATTAGTGTGCTCATTTAATTTCTTGCAAATGTTTATTTGTTCACTGAAGCAGCTGATGATCTGCAGCAGTACAGATCCAGACAGAAAAAAATGTAATTACAGCGTGTTTAGAAGTGCTTGTTGTCACACAGGGTTGCTCGAACTTTTACCAAGTTAAATTTAAGACCTTTGCAAGAACATTTTAATCAAAAAACTGCATGACTAAGATAGTTAAAATTCTGGCCATTCCCAGAATATTCAATATATCTTTCAGCCTAGGTTGTTTTTCTTTGGAATCCAATAGTGGATAATGTAATAGGGTTTTTTAATTGTAATGGCAAAAATATAAAGAAAACCAAATTTAGCAGAAAAATAACTTAGGACCTACTATAAGAAAATCAGAGTGTCCTTCCTTAAATTAATTAAAGATAATAAATTTGTGCATAAAACATCCAGGTCATACTATTCATATTAGCTCAGTTTCATTTAAATAAAATTACCCTAAGAACAAGATGCTGCAACTACTGTGTATTAATATGAGGATGCTTTACTTCACAACAATTCAGCAACCCAAACTACATTATCCTGAAAGGTTTAGGAAATGTTCTCTCTGAAAAAACAGTTGATTCTTTCTTGTGATCCTACCCCCTATACATAACTAGTACTAGAGATTGTTTTGCCATGTATAACACAACCAGTATTAATTGGAAATTACTGCAGCTCCATTAGTTTTCTTGTCAGACCTTTATTGTGTCATTCTCACTGTTTCATCAGTCTAACAGCAATTTCCACTTTTTAACATCCCTTGTTCTTTAATTATGTCTGACTGTCTTCTCTGTGTAGCTTGTATATAATATGCTATACATTTGTAACCGGTGTGAAAACTATAGCATCAACTAAGATCTTAAAAAAACCAAACAAGGAAAGCAGAACTTTGAGTTTTTCAAATACTCTATAAGTGGCCATAGTTGTAAAACCCCTTGAACACTGTAGGATATATCGCATACAATGTGAAAAAAAGCTTACGTCATGTATTTTTTTAATCACACAAACCTGGCATCAAGTGAGTGTGACAAAGGAAACTTAATAGCTTAATAGCTTCTTAAGATGTATTGTATTTACCTAAAAAAGTGAAGAAAAACCAACATTTCAGTTTTAAAATCTAAATGTGTTTAGTATGTACTTTCTTAAGCGATTCTTAGCAGATGCCTTAACTGGAAGCTTTCCAGTGTAATCAAAGAAACATCTGATAAAGCAATTACTGTTGATGGGATGAGTAGTAACTGAACAAATGAGCACATTTCTGTTTATGCAGCTAAACCAAGTATGGAAATTTGAGACTTCAAACCATGAAATTAAGAATATTAAATTTAAGGCCAAGGAAACATCCCTGTCGTTCCATTCGAGACATGATAAGTAGAAGAGGTTTTGGAGATCAATTCTGTCTAATTGTTTTTTTTTCATTTTTTTAAGTAATTTCTTTTTTTTAAACAATGTATTTAAACACTTTTAATAAAGTCACAGTCTGGATATATAGTCACTTTTGAAAACACATAATTAGAGGATTAAGTGGAAGTAAATACCGTAGGTGTTTGTATCAGGAGACTTAAAGCAACTTTATCATTGCCAGATCTTCCAGTGGAAAAAGAAAACAAGAATAACCACAAACTCTTTGTCTCTAATATATCTTTGTCTTTTTTCCTATTACTAGTTTCCTTCTTTTTCCTTTTCTTTTTTTATTACTTCCCCCTTCGTCTCCTTGTCCTGCCCTCATCCCTCCCTCCCATCTCAGAGCCTCCAGGCTTTAGGGCCAGACTGTGGTCTGTCGATAGAATCAGTGGAAAACATTTTGGAAACCCAAACCTCAGTGAAATTATTTGATTACAACCTCCCATTACTTGTTGGTTAGGAGGCATTAAAAACTCGCTGAAAAGTACTGATTTTCATTTTGTGTTTGCGTTGTTATACAATATTTGCTGCAGGGTTGTTTTTTTTACAGTTTTTAATCTGTGGACAGTTTGCTTAAGAGGAACTGCTTGCTGTTTTTTTCCGGCGAAAACCTTTCTTTAGGTCAGGAAAAACAGAGGTAATCGATTATCTGTTTAAGAGGGAAAGGACAAGAAGAGGCACTATTAAACAAAAATGGAAAACTTGTGCAATTTACCACACTCCATAAACTCTCCCACTTTCCAAGCCTTTTTTTTTCCTGGTCTTGTGGGGAAGGCTCGAGTTAGTCGGCAGTAGTTGACTAATTAGCCAAAAGTCACAGAAAAACGACCTTCCAGTACAGAAGATAGACAAGGACTAATTAAGGCTACTTTGTCTCTCACCAGCAATTAAAAAAACAACAAAGCTCTGCAAGTTTTTACCCCAAATCTCTTTGTCTCAGAGTCTTCTTTTTTAGACTCTTGACCCATTTATTATTTTCATTTATCTCTCAGAAACAACGGTGTTCCTCTAAATGACATCGTTGTGACAGAAAAGCCTGGAACGTATTAAAGTGACGACAGAGATAGAGGCTAAGGAGGACAGGAAGGGGAGTTTGATGACGTAGTTTATCTGTTAGTTATTTTGACTACCCCAAACGCATTTACAGTGGCTTTTGTGTAGATGAAGGAATGAAGATGTTTGTGCGAGCCCCCGTATAAGTGTGTGTGATTGGGCTGTTTGGCAGGTAGAAGGCTGTGAGTGCAGCCTGTCACAGCCCAGCCCTGATTACTCTGCACCATTCATCAAAGTGTCACGTCGCTGACAGCTGCTAATAAATATACTGCCACAGACCCCCACTCGCACCTGGCAGCGCACCATCGTTTACACACAGGCGTTTACACACCATGCCCCCCTCGAAACGCACACACAATCACGTTCCCTCTACCACCCTCAGCAGCCCAACGCAGCACTGAGCCGCTCAAACAGCTCATTTGCTAATTGCTTCATTTCCCATCTATTCTGCTTTTGTCTTGTTCAAATGTCAACAGGACCATTGGAATAGAATAATTATATATATATATCCCCGATGTGTCTGGTGTCTTCCTATGTTGTTTTCATAGTTATGATGCTTTTTGTTGCTCTCTAACAAACTTTTTAAATCTAAAAGAAATATTGGATTATGTATAAAAAAAATTATTTGCATAGGAAAAGGCATTAAAAATGCTGAATTTTCCTTTACAACACAAATCAAATACAAATATTTTAAACGTATAGTTGTAAAATGGACATTAGCGAGAATACTTTTGCAATTTCAATACATCTCAGTGTCTCAGACAGAACATACACTGGTTTCTTTCTATTTACAGTAAGACTTTTGTGGAGTACTAAAACATCTCTGTAGTGTGTGGTAAATGTAATGTTGCCGTGGGCCACAAAAATACCAAAGGCTGCTGCCTCAAAAAAGTGCATTTGCATGTAATTGCCAGTTTGCTTTGCTTTATTTTAATTCATTTGTAGTCAGTGTGGAACACACACCCATGCGGTGAGCTTCTCTCTGTCTATGATCAGGTACTGCATGATTGCTGCAGGAATTTGCTCTCCAACTGTAAACGCCGTCTTCAGGACTCCTGTATCTGCTATGGCAGATGCTCCCCAGCTCCCCCTGTTGGGAGACAGATGAAGCGTGTGACTCAACAGGGCTGTGTAAGTGGCTGTGCCTTGTGTGACACAATGAGTGGGACTTCGGTGAGCTAGTGGCGGAAGCGTGGATATCGGTGTATCCTGCGCTGGACGCCGTCCTTGCCAAGCCGAGCGTGTGTTTGTGAGAGTCTGTGGGCGAGTGTGTGTGGACACAGGGCTGTGGGCATGCTGCGCTGGCAGATGGCAATGCTGCATCGCCGGGGCCACCCTGGCTAACATGGGGGAGGACAGGGAGAAGGTGGAAATGGGGGAGGCAATAGGATGTGAGTCAAAGGCAGCAGCGTGGGTGAGGATGGTAGTAAAAATGAAAACAACAAAGCACGAGTAAGCAGAAGGCAGGGAGATTTGCCTTATTACGAGAAAGACGCAGTGAATGAGGTGATAAAATATGCATCAAAAAGATTAACCAAGAGTGAGGAGAAAACTTACCAAGCAAAGCAGATAAAGTTTGAAAGCAGTAAATTTCAGTGCTCTTTTTTAGTGGTCAGTTACCAGGCACGCTCTGACTGTAAGCGTGTACTCATGTGTTTCCATGCATTGCATGCATTGCATGCCTGCTGGACAGCAAGGCTGGGCCAGGTGTAGAGTGGGAGTGCTGGGAAGTCTGGGAACAGTGGGCCTGTTAATTAGAAAGGGGTGATTAATGGGATGGCTGAGGAGGAGCACTGAGTTAGGGAGAAGAGATGAGCGATGGAGGAAAGAGTTGAGAGGAGAGGATATTAGGTTTAGGAAAACAAAACAAAAATAAAACATATTTTAGGTAACTGAAGCAAAGTTTTAGTCAATGCTCAAACTGTGTCCAACTCGTCAGACCTGCATGCAATGTGATTAGTGATGACGTCTGAATCTCTAGTGTTTCTGTTATTAACATGTAGGAACACTCCTCAGGGGATGTGGCATGTAAACACCAATCATTTGCCAGATGCGCCGTGAGCAAATTGGCAGCATATTCCCCATGGACAAGACGCACACCATTATCAAGAACGAGAATAATCGAGTGCCGTCTCCCATATGAGGAGCAATTAATCCACACCAAATCAAACTTCAAGTGAACGGAGCATGGGGTCAAAAAATCGGAGAGAATGAGTTAGGAAAGGAAAAGTTAGTAGACAGTTTGGGAGTGTTTTATTAGAACGAAATTTTGTTTTCAACGTCATTTTTAAAAGGCATCTTAGAGTTTAGCCCATTTCACTTTTTCTCCTTTTTAATGAGAATAAGTGACACTAAGAGAATTAAGGTTAGGTTGTATTTAAAGGGAAATCTTTAGTATGGATAAACAAAAAGTATCACTTATCCAAGGTATTTTTTTTTTTTACCAAGATAAATAAATCTGAAACGTGTGGTGTGCATTTGTATTCAGCGCCTGTTTTCTCCAACACCCCTAAAAAAAAATCCAATGAAACAAATTCCCTTCAAAAGTCTCTTAATTTGTAAATACATTCCAACTATGTGAATTTTAGTTTCAATATAAATCCAGCTGTTCTGTGAAGGCCTTAGAGCAGGGGTGCCTAATATGTCGATCGGCGATTGAGGAATGCTGGTCAATTGCATGACAATTTAAAAAACAAAAATGGCCATAAAACAAATAAATTTTTTACAAACAAAGTACGAAAAAAAAGTACAGATGCTCTCGGTTTTATCCTTTGCAGATGAGGGAGTCATCGAGAGAGAGAGAGAGAGAGAGAATGCAAAAAGAGGCCTGAAAGATATCGTGTTGAGAGTTACACCACATCATAAACTTATGCAGTCTGATGGACATTTTGCAAAAAGCCTTTTTAACATTACACTGAGAACATTTTAATCCATGGCAGAACGGTTGGCTTCCCGCCGCAAGGCTGACAGCAGAGCCGGAGTAAAAGAGATGTTTTCTCTGTAATTCATCACTCTGTCCTAGGAAAGCCCAGTTTTACACATAATTTTAAGATGTAATCACAGCTTTCAGAGGAGGTGCAAAAGTAGGTAGCAGTTTGAACTTCCTGAGAAGAATAAGGGGTCTGTCAAGTTCACAATACAATTCGAAGCAATTCATTTCACATGTAAAAAGGAAGTAAAGGATCTGTGCAGAAAGAAATGAAGTCTAATTGTAGTCATAATTTAAGTCAGAAAGCACTGCTCTAATGTATTTTTCTTTTGAAATTTGGAAAGAGTTAGTTAAAGAAAAATAATAATTCGGACATGGCAAGCGGAAAAAAAGAAAAGTAAGGAAGATGGATAAATTGATGGATGGACAGATACAAAGAAGCAAATTCGTCTGAAAAGATAAATGGATCTCTACATTGTAAATGGATGCCCAGATGGATCGACTGAGACAGATGGACATAGTATGGACAAATTGAGAGATAAATGGTCAAATAAATAAATAAATAGATAGACACGTTTTTGGATGAATAGATGAAGGGAACAATTGGATAGATGAATGGATGCAACCCTATCCAGTTGCCGGTAAAAATTCAGACACAGTGTTCAGTTTATAGGCTTAATGCAGACTTAGAAGATACTTTTTCTAGATTATGTAGGTATGTTTAAGTTTAAATTTATATATTTATTTGTTTTTTTCACAGGCATTTCTAGAACGTAAACATTCAAAAACAATCTGTTTTATAAAAGGCTCAACAACAGTTTCCCCCCCGTAACTGGGAAAGGTTCAATCAGTCGCAGCTTTTACACAAAGGTAAGTGATTGAGAACAAGACTTGGCATTGGGGTGTGCTCTGCTCAGCGTTCTCATGGCTAAATGTGCTTGAAATCAACTCTGTTTTGCTACTACATTAATATTTTCCATCACCAACAGATCCCAACACCTTTCCTCTCAGTGCTGTCCTGGCAAATTAACTGGAGAAAGCGGTTTATCAGCTTGTTATGTCAATCTCTCAACCCCCTACCGTGACATTTTTTACCCTCCGTGTGTGCAAGCGCACATGTGTGTTTGTGTGCGTGTGTGTTGGATCAGCAGACTCTTGAATAGAGTGTCGGCTCGCCCGCAGCCCCAGCTTCGCTCTCACAGAGCGACTGAGAGCGTGTGTTTCCTGCAGAGCAAACATGTTAGTTCATCTGCTTTCACAGTGGGCAAACAGTGAAGGGGGCTCATGAGCGGCGCTAATGGAGAGAGGAGAGAGGAAAGGGGAGAAAAAGGGGCGGATTGTTCAGGCAGAGCAGGAAGTAAAAGAGGGACAGGATTGTAATTGAATCTGCAGCAAGACTTACGTCAGTGTTTAACTAAAGTGGCTGCTGATGTTTATTTGCTTTATATAGAGTAAGCCGTGTCTGTGTGTGTGTCTGTGTGGAGGGGGGGCACCACTAATTGCAACTTTTGGGTTTTGCATGAGGGTCTTCTCAGGCTAATATCATTAGCTAATCTGCTGTGTGTCGCAGCCCATCTCGACTTGCCCACACTTTGCTTTGCTTTGCTTCCCAGAGACCAGATTGCTGAGTCCAGGCTTGTACTTCTGGAAAGGCCCTGCATCTGTGCTACTCTGACAAAGAAGATTAATACCTCAGACACTTGCAGGCACACAAGCATGGGCATACTCGCACACATCTCTCGCCCACGCACCAAAGTAACATCGTGGACCATCCTCAAAACGCACACGAGCAGGCACGATTCAGCCTCAATCAAAACCAAAAAAACACAGGGCATTCCACCTTCCCACCACTCCCTTTCATCCTGTCTGTGTTTCTTTGGGCTGTAGACCAGCCTACCTCACAGTTTTCCCCCTTCTCACCCCCAAACCATCCAAGTCCCCCACCCACACATTCCACTTTACACAGAATCTGCATGCCACTGAAAAAACAACTTTCTGCTGATGCGACTACTCCCTCATCCTTCCCAAGTTCCTCCTGATCGCATCACGCACACCAGGTTTTGGGGCATAATCTGAGCCCTGAGCTCTACTTCCAGTTTTAAATCTTAATGGATTAAAGCATACCACCCCACCCCACCCTACCTCCCATCCTCCAAGGAAGAAGTCAACAAGACGAACATCTTTTTACACTTCTGCTTTCAATCATCTAAACCAGTTTAACTTTTGTCACATTATAAGCACAAACTATTACATATTTTTTAAGTCTTTATTATGACCAACAAATTAGTTAATAACTAAACAATATAGCTTTTACGCTTTTTTACTTTTGCATGTTGTCAGCCACTTAATGGAAGGCCAACTCTACATAAAACGGTATGCAACCAATTGGTTTTCATTTTATGGCAATCCATGTCGACAAAATAGCAAGTTAGGAAAAACGTGCTGCTTGGGTGAGACTTGCACTTGACATCTGCCTCATCATAAAACCCAGTTGTGGCACAATAATGCTGTGGGATCAGTTTCCTTTAGATGAGATGGAGAAGGCTGCAAAACACATGAGACATCTCGCTTAATTACAGTCTGCCGAGAGTCACGTGCACAATAGCGTCGCGCGGTTACCTACACAGAAATGGCGGCGTCCAACACATTAGTACAAAAACTTCTAAAGTTTGGGAGCATTTTTGCCTGGAAACGGCGAATAAAAAGATTACTTGCAAGTAGTGATGGGTAGATGAGGCGTCACGAAGCGTTTCGACACATAGAAAATCTGTATTGATACTGTGTCGATACTGTCACTGAAAACGGACACCTGCTGAACATTAAAAATTCCTACAGGCAACGTAGATAGACTGATATGATGAACCAGTGTAAACAATAACAATTAACTAATTTTATGTTATTGTATATTATATATTGTATAATTTCATATCTTACGTTAAATTGAAAATATGTGATATTCTTAGATACAGTCAAATAATGTGAACATGAACCATAAAGTGAAAATTTAAGTGAAAGTGTTTGAAATAAGGATGCTTGTGGACTGGGGTTTTTCTTCACAAATTTTTATTCAAAAAAATACGTTTTTCTAACGTTTTGAAATTTAGTCTGTTACGCTTTTTCGACTAAGAGTCAATTTCAGCTGAATTTGGATCCAGATAGATCAAGTAGAAAAGAACCGGATGAAAGAACGAAATGAAAACAATTCCCTTATTTTACGATGTAAGATCAAAATGGTCCCACATTGCAGAAATCGTTCGTTTGCGTGGAGGCTTCATAGTTGACGCTGTTCCGAAAAACATCCAGAATTCTTTTGGCAAATGCATCCCGTAGACAGATTTGCTTCCTTATAAACACAGTTTGGTGCTTCAGTGTCTTTTTGAAACATTTGCTGTATCGGTCACGTGACTTGCTGAAAACAATACGCGCACCGACACGTGTGTTGGTCTATGAGCTTGATACATGCGCAGATGCATGTCGGGCACATGAAACGGAGTCTGACTCGATTCGATAAGATTCAAGTAACATTCAAACCAATACGTTTTGTTTTTGGTGTACAATGTACATTTTCTAAGCGTCTTTTCGCTTTAAAAGAGAGCCTTAACGTTATGCCTGACTGTGGCTGACAAATGTATTTTAAATTAAATGCATGCAGTTCGACGAAGAGAGCCACCATGGACTCCTTTCTACAAAAGAAGCAGATGTGAATCCCGCAACAGGCGACTGTCCTCACTGAGTCATTGTTACAGATGCTGATCTATTAGATGAGGCCGCTCTCTCTGGTCGATGGTGCTGGGTTTCAACGGATGATAGCCCAGTTCAAGAGTCCGTGCTTACAACTTGAATTTGTATCTACAAAGTCAGTGATTAAAACCGTCAGATTTCAGACTGTTGAGAATTGTAAAGTTGTTTTGTAGTTGACCACTGAACGTACCTCACGAACTGCACTTTGTTATTTACTGTTTTGCTGCTGCTTGGTTTACAGGAAAAAATGTTTACTTGATTTTAATTAATAATTTTTTTATAAAAACCCCTTTGCCTGTCCTTAAAAAAATAGGCAGAGATGTATTTATTTTTGGATTTACGTCTATACTGACTGAGCACTGGACTTAACGGGTTTCAAATAGGACATTTTTATTTACTTTTTGTTTGGGAGCAAATGCTAATAAACGCCGGATAGGAAACAGAGCAAAAGGTTATTTCCAGATTAGAATTATTTCTAAATCAGTTCAGAGTGGAAACTCCCCGGCATTCCCCCTGCAGGCTGCCAAATGTGTAGCTTTGCCCTGCAGGAGAACGGAGAGTGGTGTCAAAGGGGTTCGAGGTGCTGACATAACCTCCTTCCCCTGCGTTCACCTGCAACGGCCCACATGACTCAAGCAGCACACCTGTCAGGGGAGGCTGAATATGTAAGAGTGAGCTGAGCGGACACAGAATGGAGAGGTAGGTGAATGGAAGAAAACAAATGACTGTAAACCCAGAGCAAGGGATCAGATAAAGGAGTAATTACTTAGACAGGGACACACTTCCCCTCATGTCAGCACATTGCTCATCTGAGAACAGAAAGACAGCGATAGAGCGAGTGAGAGGAAAAGGCAGACTCAAAGAGGAGAGTCTATGTCAAGATAGAAAAACCAAAAAGAAAAGGGACGAAGAAGGAGGTTTTGCAAGCTGCTCAGCCACAGATTGGTGCTATGTCACAAAACATACTGGAATGAAAAATACTCTAAAACACCGGTGATCGATGTAATTCTGCAAACAATTAGAATTTTTTGTTTAATCAGCTAAGAATGAGAACTATATATAAACCTTACGAACAATCCAGAGAAAAGCGACACACGGACTGAGTACCTAAACATAGAAAACACAGAAAATGTATATTACATATACCCCATTGTTAGGTTATATTATTATTATCATTCCGGGGGGAAAAAAGTAAAACTAGGGTTGTATTGGTTTATTCTCGCATGCTTTTTATGTTTTTAATAGACCCATTAAGATGCTCTTACTTAGTTAAAAAGCTAATTATGAGCCTGTGAATTGGCACCTAATTGGACCTTAATTCTGATCACAATATATTTTTCCAAGTATTTGAAACACAATAAAAGTATGCCTAACAAGTATTTTAAAAGTTGATTAAATATTCTGAGCCATACATGTCCCTGTATCTATTTTGAGCATTATAAACAAATTGTTCACTAAAAAATGAGCTAACATTTTAGTTATTAATAAACAAGTTACTGCACATCAACTGCATTCAATAAGTTTTTATGTTTACATTTATTGAAAAGATTTCTTGCCATTATAATTAATAACAATACCTTCTCAATACTATATGATACAATCAAAAATGGTAAAGTTAGACACCTAAAATCTGGTCAAATTTAATCAATGACTCTTGTACCAAAGAGAGATAAAAAAGAGAAGCATGTTTCGCTGATTTGTTCCTGGCTTTTATAGCTTCTATGAAAATAAATCAAACTGTCCTTTCGACTCTATGCATAAAGGGAAAGAAATAGCGAAGGAAACACTCGTAATAATATTTAAACAAAGATAATAAAATACTTTTACCATGCAATTTTGCAAAGAGTCATATTTCAATATCAGAATATAAATGGGGGCATTTGTGAAGATGATAAAAATGAACAACTACAGTATAGGAAGTGTCATGATCCAACTTGTAATGTTGTTTGGGGTATATTGTAGGTGTATTTTCCCACTCTCGGCATCCTATCGGACCAACCTTCCGTGTCCTTATAAATAATTCATTTTTTAATCTGATTTCCCAGAGCGGCTCTCAATGCGTTAGTCACATATTCAACAACGGAGCGCCGTGAATAATCTGGTTCTGTGTTTCTGTGATCCCCACCCCCCCTCCACCTTCCTCATCTGCAGAGGAGGTGGGGAAGTCTATAAGAGTTGCTGTGACAGTAACGGTGGAGGAGAGGAAAGGAGAAGGAAAGAAGAATAAGAGAGGAAAGTGGAGAAGGAAAGCAAGGTGCATCATCTGTCAACTTCCCTACGAGATGACAACGAACAGGTGCATGCAGTTCTGCTGCATATCCATGTTTCGGATTACTTGTCTCTCTCATTTGGAGCCTGAGCATCATCGCTGCCTGTCCAGGCATGTTCTCGCAGCCACTCATCTGGAGAGCTGAGAATGACTTGTTCAATGATTAAACAATTTCTCAAATGACAGGGACAAATAGGAAATTATAAAGATGTTGGGGGTAAAAAACAAAACAAAACTACAACGCAGGGTATTCTTCAAGCCCACATGGCTCAAATATGTGTTAGTATTTTGTCTGTTTTGTCCAGGGCTGATAGAAAACACAAAAATATCTGAAAAACATTGACATCAAACATTTAAATTAGAAACACATGCCAAATCTTATTATCCATAGTTCATTTTTCTGGTTCTGGGATAATTTCCAGTATTTTGTGGAAAACAAGACAAATGATTTATAGTGGGACACGGCTTATGGAAGAATTTGTTTTTAATAACAATGCGTAAATCTACTTAGCAAAAAGAAAAAAAAATACAATTGTGCATTTATTTCCAAAAGTAAAAAAAATTATGAAAATGTGGAAATACTTCTCAACACAATAATGACAGTGTACTTTATCCTATTGTGACCTCGATGCCTTTTTTCCTCCAACCACACTGTCTGGCCGCAAATAATTGAATGCACGGATTTTATTATCCTGCTTGTTTGCATCTCAGCTTAAAATTTTGCAATAGTTAGATGTTCTTTAATTTTGCCAATTACAAATATACATTGGCATAAAGAGCTGTGGGTCACTTAAAGGATTCATACTACATCATTATTAAAAGGCTTGCATCTAAGTGCACAATAAACGCTCTAACTACAGTGCAAAGTTAAAGAGAAATGTATGTCTCAAAAACATTTCAGAGCAATAAAACTGTAATTTTTTGCAGGATTTGAAAACAAGTAAAGTGATCTCTGCTATCAGCATAACTAATAATGTTTGCTGTATCCCAAATATTGTTTTTTTTTTATTTATTTAGTGAGGTTTTCTGTAAAAGTGTAAATGTTCTGAAAGTAACTACAGAAGCCCAAATTAGTTCACTCCATTTTGCCCCCTCAGCAGGTCTGTTCATATTCAACCGAATTAAGTCACTAAATATGAAGCAATGGACCAAACTCTATAAAACTCTTTATCTATTAACTATTATCCTGCAATACTTTGTACCTAGGAAACTTGACCTCTGACCATTCTTTGCGATAAACAAGCATAGAGTTAATCATAAAGATATTTTGGGGACAGACTGAAAAAAAAGTACTAACTTCTGGATTAACACTGGACAACTGGAGTGGATACGCTTATCTACATGTACAGAAATGCACACAAACACCTGGAGATGAAGAGGCTTCGATCGTGGTCTGGACAAACCTGGAGCACCCCCTAGTGTTGCTTTTCTATAATACTCTAACTTGCACTGACGTAGGACAAACTCTCACATCTAAATGAAGAGCTCAATACCTCTGACAGGTCACCAATGATAGAAATTAGATTTAAAAAGTATATTTTACCTGAGAAAAGATCATTTGTTCTACAATATACGATATTTCACATGATCACTGGAGAATTTAACAATAAAGATAAAATATAGACTTATTATGTTTTATTTTATTATTTTCTAAAACCTCCAACGGGATTCTTTTTATAGCTTTATTTAATAAACAAAAGATTTACTACCTAGTTTAAGAAAACATAACTTATAGTTTGAGTTGTTATGAGTCTCTAATTTGGAAAGGGAAAAACTACCCTGGAGTCTGTCACTCAGGTCCAACTCTCAGTTCTGAGCGTAATCCAAGGTCCAGCCCTGCATCTGAATCCTCAGTGAAAACCTAATGCATGTCTCCATCCAGGTTCGTGTAAACGTTTGTGTGGTTGTGATTAAAAAAAAAAGAAGAAGAAAAAAAAAGGGGGTAGATATGAGAGCCGAGGCGTTTCTGCAATCTTTGCACATCCTAATTTGGTACTCGGGGAGTTAACACACCTGCCAGCTTCCTGCTGACGAGGGTGATTTACTAACTGTTGTTGTTTGTGCGTCAGTTTAAGGAGAGGTGAGGACAGTGAGAAAAGGGGAGCGAAGTCTGCGCTGGGCAAACCAGAGAAAAGCATGCACGCACACACTCCGATCCCCGGATGCTGCCAATAACAGGCAATTTGAACATGTAAAAATGTTGACTGTTTGATGATTGATGGTAGTTATTTGTGGCTTTCTAACCCCCTTCTGTTACCACCACTTCACCTTTTTCCACTTGTTTTCTTACCTCTAATTTCATACAACCGTCCTAGTATGATTAACATTGTGTAATGTTGTGTAAGGGGTCCAATTTCCATCTTTCCCACTTTTCTTGCCATTTGTCTGAGGCTGATCATACATTATAAATTTTTTAAGATTTTACCTTTTTGTTAGTAGTGAAATAAGTAATATGTAACATCAGTTTCAGTTGGAGAATTAACGTTCTTAAAAAAGATATCTTTAGCCGTATAATTAGATGTTAGTATTAGAAATTAGAATTTTATAATGTTCTGGCTGTCTGCTATTATAGCAACCGCCCCATGCATCACTTCCTAACACTTTTCATCCAAGTCTGTAAAGAAGGAAGAGAAAGATAAGGAGATGGGAAGAGGAGAGGACACAGGAGGCCTTACAGCAACTTTCCCATCCATCATTTATTTAGCCCAAACTATAACAGAGCAGGAAAACCAGAAGTTAAAGGCACATAGGAAATGTTTTCACAGAATGATTGTTTGCTTCCTCCAACGTTTCCTCAAGCAATCAACCAAGCTCAACCGTATCCTCAGCTGTACGGCCACATGACCAGGAATTCCTCCAATTCTCTAGCTGACCTGCTACGGCCAGATATCATTGTCCTCTCTGCCAGTTTCCCCACTTCTTGCTCTGGCCTGGTCTGCAGACAGACGTGGGGGAGGGTCAGGGAGAAAGAGGGAGGTAGGAGGAGGGGATACAAGACAGGACAGGGCCTTTAGTCTAGAGATCATTACCTTTACATTATTAATGTATGGCCAAACCACAAAGGACATTCACAGACAATGAGAAAGAGAGTGACTTCTTCTCTGCTCTAAACAGGAATTTGTGTAGAGCAGGTAGATTTCAAGACCTAACTATGTTGAGAGCTTTCCAACTGCTGGGCAGGATAAGCAAGTAAAGTGGTTAAAGGCAATTGATATAAAGATTTTAGCAAATCAACACAATTTAACACGTAATGGTGAGTAATTCATATTCACCCCTGATCCTTTTTCACACCTCTACATTTTGAAACCACGAGGTTCAATATATTTTACCGGGACTTTATCTGGTATCCCAACACAAAGCAAAGCATTAATGTTAGAACGTTTTCAAACCTTTTTAAATTTAAAAATTACACCAAGACACAGCGTTATGCTCACTTTTAGTCCAGAGACCTTCAAATACAATCTTTTAAAAGCTATTGCCTTCAGAAGTTAACTAGTTAAAACCCTTAAAAAACATAAATTTAATGTTTTTTTGGAATATCTGACTGTATAGTCTTTTTAAGGTGTTTACAACTTTGATCCAAACTTCGACTTATAACCAGCTCAGTCAGACTAAATGAAGAAGGTTTGCAGATTCCAATAATTTATTGTCATTGAATTTTATATCTGGACTTTGACTATGAATATAAAAGTATTGTAGTGTAAAACGACCCATTAAAACACTACTGAAATAATAATAAATAGCTTATTCTGTATTAGTTGAGTACTTTTAAAAATTTAATTGTGTTAAATTTCTTGTCAGAATGATTTAATGTGGCACTGTACAATAAAAAAAACTGATTTGATTTATAACCTTTTTAATTTATAAAATATTTTAAATGTATAGAAATAGTTATAGAAGTCAAGATTAAGCCCACAGGTGTTAAACCCCAGTCTATTGTAGCCATGGCTGTACGTTTACTTATATAATCCTGCTTGAAGGTGAGCTCTCTCAAAGTTTTAAATCTTGTGCACGGATCTGGGTATTCTTCTAGGGAGGCCCTCTTTTTAGCGTTTTTAGTCTCCCTAGTCTCATCCGCTTTTCCAAGGCTTGATACTGTTGCTATTAATTATAATTGGAATGGAACATTTAAGTTTCTCATGTTTTGTGTATGTTTTTCACCAAAAACAGCAAACAGATAATCTTCTGCAACCAGAGCCTAATATGGACATCTTAATAATTGGGTTATTTCTAAATTCAACTAGATGCACACAGCTTAAAAGTGGCTGAATACAAAAGGAGATCATAAAAATTATTTCATTAAAAAAATTGATTACAGTTTTTCTAAAAACTGTAATCATTCACTGTGCTCAAACGGATTTAAAGTCAGGATTCTTTTAGAACTGACCTCATTTTGTAGTCTAATCGGTTTGTAAAATGATCTCTTCAATCATCAAGCAGTCAATAACCTTAAAAGTTATTTGTTCATTAAACAAAAGAAAAACTTAGAATATCATGTGAATATCATGTGTCCCTGAAATAACTTCAGTGAACTTCAGCTCAACTCTTCACTTTCAACTGAGAGGTTTGAAGCTTTCCTAAATGTACAACTTCTTAAAGTCATCCCCCTGATTTAACCCAGATTTCTTAACTCACAGCCATTCCTTCATGAATTTATATGTATGTTTTTGGTCCTTCTTATATTTCAGGTTTAAGCTCTGCAAGGGAGGCTTGGTTCTGCAGCAGTAAAACAAACACAATGTTTCAACTTCCATGCTGCTAAATTCCTATGAGTTTTAGGTTGTGTTTTCTTTCCTTGAATGCTGCATCTGGTTCATGGATAATATGTCTTCCGCCCTAGTGTTTAAAGAATTAAACTTTACACTCCACAATCCAAGGAAATTCTCACTCTTTGTCGATCTTCTCTATTGTAAACTTTATTCTGGCATTCATGCTTCTTCTTTTTTTTGCAAAAGTTTCCTCTCTAAACACCTCCAATAAAACTTACTGCAGTGAGTTTTTTTTGTCTGTATAGACATGCACTTCAGTATTAAAAGCATGATCCTGGTTTAGGTCCAATTAAGATACTGTTTTTAAGACACTCTTCAGCAGTCTGCTTTCAGGGTAATTTTGACCCTTATTTTAAATGTTCTCTATTTGTCTGGTAGTTTATTTTCCATTCAAAATCCTTTAATGTTGCTCTGAGATCAGAACCATTTGTAGGATGGCACATGAACACAACACAAATTGTCTTCATGAAAGGTGCAGAAATGATTACACATCTTGAAAGCTCTGATGCAGATCAGTTTCCCACAAAATCAGTTTGTCATTCTGTTTTTGGTCCATTAAAGGTTCATCTGACCTTTGGTGGCTTGGAGAGGTACAGCAGGAGCATTACAGGGGGGGGAAAGGATTTTGCATGGATTAATCCTATGGCAGAAAAGTAAAC
Organism: Orestias chungarensis; assembly: GCA_032876305.1. NCBI lineage: Eukaryota > Metazoa > Chordata > Actinopteri > Cyprinodontiformes > Cyprinodontidae > Orestias > Orestias chungarensis. Next base: position 237,559 of record JAVLVB010000779.1, on the reverse strand, counting down.
ACAAATTTGTGCTAGAAAACATGTCTGCCTCTCCTGACATGCCTTCAAAAAGTTTCAGGGACCTTGAATGACTCATATGACCCTTGATGTCATCTCTACAAAATTAGCAGAATGAATGATGCTGAGTTCCCTAAAGCAGTAATTATAATTGCCAGTTTTAAATACTTTACAACATATTTATTGAATGTTTACAATTCCTTTATTCTCCTTTTGGACAGCTTTATGTTCAGAATCAGATCAAAGTTAATTGCAACACTGGCAAGGAATTAAACATATTTTTGTTTATTTCTTCTCATTTGTAGAATATGTTTGGACGAAGCTGCTTTAAACCTGCTGTAATACAATGGTGTTGTATATTTGTCCAATTACAGTAACCTCAAATCGCAGAACAGCATGAATCTCTCCTCACGCGATTAACACTGAAACTCAACAATGTCCCTTAGTAGTGTGAGACTTTATTTCAGTTTTTGTTCTGTAAAGTAGCACCAATTTTCATAAAAACTGTCAAAAAGTTGATATTATACACAATGTTTTTTTGTTTTTTTTTATGTTCTATTATTTGTGTTGCAAAAACGAAAAACTGAAGAACTGCAATTTACCAAGAGGTGTAATATAAAAAAATAAAAAAATTCACAGGAAACAGAAGTGCAAAACATTCTTATTTTTTCTTTATGTTCACAATTTTGCCCATAATGAATAATTCAAATCTTATCTTTCTTTTAACATTAGAGATATAGTGCAGTGTCAATACATATGCATGCTTTTGATTTTAATAGTGTATTTTACAACCATGTCCTGTATAAAAATTGCAATCAGATTATGTGTGTATCAGCAATTATCAAATATTTAATATATCTGATCTCTTTTAATGAAAAAAAAACCTCCTGACTGTGACATACTTATATCATGAGAGGATCTAAAACCTATAAACATGGATAAATAAATGTGTTTCAGCAAGCATGTGTGTGCAACATATTTAAAGCATAAAAAAAGATTTACCAGACACATTGGAGAAGCGGTGAGCATAATTAAGGACTGTGCTGTGTGTTTCATTAAATGCTCAATATATCTTGTGTTTTCTGGATCATTTAAGCCCCATTACAGAACAGCAGCAGCGCTTTAATTTCTAAAGTGCCTTTTAAAGGCATCACCTCAGGCACTTGTTTCAGCTTTCACATTCACACCTATGCATGCAAATATGTTTGAATGTACGCATACTATGCATAAAGCACACGTTTCTGCACAAAACCAAACGTGGCTAACAGAACTGTATTCTAACCAGCAAAAACATTATACAAAAAACAGAAGCATTTTTGTTGTTATTCAATGCTTCCATTTATTTTTTTTATTTTTTTTTGGGGGGGGGGGGTTGTTCTGGGGTGTTTTTCCGTCTAATAGAGGAGAGCAGCCTTGCAGTAGCTGCAGCCGCTGTCTTGGCTCCCCGAATCATTTGACCTGCCAGGTTGGCCGGAAGATAAACCCCAGCACTAAATCGTGCCAAGGTCAGATTACCTCTTAGGATGTGTTTGCGCATACTATATTCTTGGACTTATTCATTCAGTTTAAGGTGTTTGCATGGATGGTGTGTGTTTGATTACAGTAAATCAATTTTGTTGAATCCATCGGGGGCAGCCTTCTTTCCTTTCTTTTTCTTTATTTTACATCTGTAAGTTTGAACTTGAAAGCTTGCACGGGAAAGTGTGAGGCATGTGTTTGCTGAGCCAGCTGCAGGCTAAGGGGAGGTGAAGGTAAGCGGAGTGCTGTTCGGAGCAATTGATACATCGTGAATAGTCTGGGCTTCCTGTCCGGGTTTTGTGGCCAAGATGCTAAACGCTTCAGGAAACCAGATACACTTGCACATGCTCTAAAGAGATAGAGAGACAAGGAATGATGGGGGAACATGAGGGATGGAAGAACAAGTCACTTTGAAATTCTTGCAACACCTCTAAATAATCTGAGGTAATTCGAGCCGTTTAGATTTAAATCAGTTTTCATTTTTCAGAGAACGCCTTCATCATTCAGGCTCCTCCTTGTCTGTAATGAGATGGAATGTGTTTAAATTAGCAGCTGAGAGGCATTTACAAGACAATCAAATGATCCTTCACGAAGCACACTCAATATGCATTAGATGTAGGCTTTTTGTAAACAGGATGGACCCTTTATGCACTCAAATGAGGAGGCAGGGTGGAGGGGCCGGGTTTCAAATGTTGCGCAGTGGCAAAAACAAAAATGCCAAACTGAAATCATCCATCACGGGCGATAAAAAAGGCCCGCAGCACTCCCAGCAGATGAGGGGAGTGAAATGTTTGCAGTGGCCCACTGGGTTCCCTCCCTCTTCTCCAAAACAATCTCCATAAAGAACGGAACGTGTAAATGAACGCGTAAATGTAAAAAAAAAAAGTTCTCTTCTATTAGAGGAAATGCATCATTAAATCACATTATAAAAACAAAAGATGCACCATTAATTTCTTTTTCCAAACCAGCGTAAGTACGCTGCGCTTCTCTGTCCGTGCACCCATCTCCACCAAACCCCACGGGGCGTCCATCTCAGAGCCATTTCATTCCATTATATACAGATCAGGAGATTGATCTCAGGGGAAAACAATCAGCCATTAAATAAATAAATAAAACTCTCCACTGGTCTCACAAACGTGCCAGCAAACAGGTAGTGTCTTCTTTCCTCTTCTTGCCCTCCCTCCATTAGGGCATGAAAGGTAACATGAATAATAGATAAGAGAGGTGATGAGATCAATCAGAGGCTATCAGTCCCAGAGATAGGGGTGGGCAGAATTGGCTGTATATCTCCAGTGGACTGGACTAGGAAAGCAGACCAGCTGTCAGAGATAGCTGGTAGAGTTGGAGATAAGCTGGTGGTACATGGGGATGGCTTAGTTAAAGCGTCCCCATATGAATGCTGTGCCTTGCAAAAGCAATGGTTCCTCTTAACTTTTGCCACGTCACTAAACAATGTCAATACCAAGTCAAAATAGTGCATAATTGTACAGTTTAGAGAAATTAGTCCCCTATTAGTTTTTTTAAACAAAAAAAAAAAGGAAAGTAAGATATTTCTCTCCCTTTTCCTGTTACCAAAATATAAAATCTAGCGTGAAAATGAAACAAAAAAATCATTGTTTTAATAAGGTACAGCTGATACATAAATGTCACCATTTGATTTGGCATAAGCTAATGTGCATCTACCATCCAAATAGAAAATACATATACAAACCGGATTCCAAAGAAGTTGGGACACTAAACAAATTGCGAATAAAAACTGAATGCAATGATGTGTAGATGGCAAATGTCAATATTTTATTCATAATAGAACATAGATGACAGATCAAAAGTTTAATCTGAGATGTAACAATTAAAAGGAAAAATATGTTGATTCAAAATTTCACAGTGTCAACAAATCCCCAAAAAGTTGGGACGAGTAGCAATAAGTGGCTGGAAAAAGGAAATTGAGCATATAATGAACAGCTGGAAGACCAATTAATACTAATTAGGTCAACTGACAACTTGATTGGGTATAAAATTAGCTTCTCAGAGTGTCAGTGTCTCTCTGAAGCCAAGATGGTAAGAGGATCACCAATTCCCCCATTGTTGCACAGAAAGATAGCTCAGCAATACCAGAATGGTGTTACCCAGCGTAAAATAGCAAAGACTTTTAAGTTATCATCATCAAACGTGCATAACATCATCAAAAGATTCAGAGAATCTGGAACAATTGCTGTGTGTAAGGGTAAAGGCCATAAAACTCTACTGGATGCTCGTGATCTCTGGGCCCTTAAACGTCACTGCACCGCAAACAGGAATGCCACTGTCACGGAATTAACAGAATGGGCTCAGGAATACTTCCAGAAAGCATTGTCAGTGAACACAATCCACCTTGCCATCCACCGTTGCCAGCTGAAACTCTGCAGTGCAAAGAGGAAGCCATTTCTAAGCAAGCTCCACAAGCTCAGACGTTTGCACTGGGCCAGGGGTCTTTTAAAATAGAGTGTGGCAAAATGGATGACTGTTCTGTGGTCAGATGAGTCACGATTTGAAGTTCTTAATGGAACACTGGGACGCCATGTCATCCGGACCAGAGAGGACAAGGATAACCCAAGTTGTTATCAATGCTCCGTTCAGAAGCCTGCATCACTGATGGTATGGGGTTGCATGAGTGCTTGTGGCATGGGCAGCTTGCATGTCTGGAAAGGCACCATTAATGCAGAGAACTTTATTCAGGTTCTAGAACAACATATGCTCCCATCTAGGCGTCATTTCTTTCAGGGAAGACCCTGCATTTTTCAACAAGATACTGCCAGACCACATTCTGCAGCAATCACAACATCATGGCTACGTAGGAGAAGGATCCACGTACTGAAATGGCCAGCCTGCAGTCCAGATCTTTCACCTATAGAGAACATTTGGCGCATCATAAAGAGGAAGGTGCGACAAAGAAGGCCCAAGACGATTAAACAGTTAGAGGCCTGTATCAGACATGAATGGGAGAGCATTCCTATTTCTAAACTTGAGAAACTGGTCTCCTCTGTCCCCAGATGTCTGTTGAGTGTTGTAAGAAGACGGGGAGATGCCACACATTGGTAAAAAATGGCCTTGTATCAACTTTTTGGGGATTTGTTGACGCCATGAAATTTTGAAACAACATATTTTTCCCTTAAAATGATACATTCTGTCAGTTTAAACTTTTGATCTGTGATTTATGTTCTATTCTGAATAAAATGTTGGCACCTCCACATCATTGTATTCAGTTTTTATTCACAATTTGTTTAGTGTCCCAACTTTTTTGGAATCCGGTTTGTATAATGCAAACACAAAACAATGTTGAGCGTGACAGCTTAAAGCAGCAGTCTTAAATCAACTCCTGTTGGGCTGGACTCTTGCAACTTTTAAATGCATCTTTGCACCAGAAAACGTACTTCCAATATTAGTTCATTAGCAGAGCTTTGACTGCAAGCTAGTGAGTCACTTTAGCCATTAATTTAAACATGCAGGACAGGAGACCCATCTAAAGTTGCAGGACTCTCACGGACTGGAGTTTAACACCAATGGCTTATGGGGTCTGCATGGTGGAGCCAAAATCAGTTCTCATTAATTTAATTCAAGATGAAGACTGCTTCGTTTTGTTTTCAGCGTCTTCATTCACTCCTTTTTGTCACCATTCCTCTGGTGAACTTTTTATGTGATTGGTCGTGGGCATGATTGTTTAGAATAGCGTTATCTTTTTGCTCTGACTACTCAGATTCCAAAAGCCGTTTTTCAGCGAGTAGGATGAATAGGTTTGAGGCTGTGAGTTAGTATGTAGATGTGTACAACCAGAAAATAGATGAAGTTCCTCTTGTATCTGTCACATTTGTTGGACCAAACCACTAGAGTCCCCCTGCTTGATTCTGGTCTGAAGCAGGCAAAGTTCACACTGATGCATTCTGACGTGTTATCTTTTTGGCTTCCGATATAAAAATAACCATGATTAGACGTTACTCTCTGCCTAAATCACTGTTTTCTAAACTACTTCTATATATGTCAAAACACCAATATGTACACCAATATGGAGCTCCGCATGGTACGCCTGGTGGTCTTTGAAGGGCTCAGCATGGTCATGCAGAAGCAACATTTGTTGTGTGTGGTCACGCGGTATTTTGTTTTTTGCACACACCTTTCAAGGTACATATTTGGACAAGCGTGTCATTGTGTGCGTATCCAAATTTTGATTCAGACTTGTTCCAAGTGTTCCAAGTCTGAATGGATGAAAATCATATTTCCTTTTATAACAGGAATTGACTGTATAAAACTAATACCAGCCGTATGACTGTTTTTTATCATTAAATTTATATAGAATCTTACTGACAACTCAAATGTTTAACACTAGAGCCACATTCTCACTCCCAGATGAACACACATTTATTCACTAATACGCAAATTGGTATGCAATGGGGGGTTAAATGCCTTGGCCAGGGGCACCACGATATGTGATTGGAGGCAGCTAAAGTTGGAACTGCAAGATAACTGAACCTAATGAGCCACATTCGCTTAAATGAATAGTACCTGTTTGTCTGGCAGCTGACTTTCATTTACTTATTTTAAATCAACAGTTTGCTGTTTTAATAGTTATTGTTATAAATATTTAATAGATATTTATAAGTAGGGAAACAGGAGTAGTGTTAAATGTTGACAGTGGTCAGAACCAGTTCAACTGGAGAGCTAGCAACTGTTCTCTATCTGAAATCTAACAGGCCTGGTTCTCATTCAAATTATCCAAATAAACATTCATCTCCAAAATGAAAAATAGACCAGCAAAATAATAGAGATTTGAGACATGCTTAATCCCCCAGCTAGAGTTGTGCTGGAAGGGTTTAGATAAAGCAATTTAAGCTGACCCGAAGTCCAGACCGAAATCCAATTTGGAATCAGTGGCAATAATGAAAAAGGATGTTAATATTTTTTCACTCCAGTCGGCTATAACTTCAGATTTTTTGCAAAGAAGAATGAGAACACTAGTCAGAATTTACATGTGCAAAGTTTTTAAAGACAAGTACCAGAATACTAGTAATTGTGACTCATAGGATACTAAATATTTCCTTTCCTCAACCCAGTGGAGAATTCATTGTAAGACCTAAATTAATGATCACAGATGCTCAACTAACCTTGAGCTATTTTACAAAGCTGGAAGAGAAATTCCTCTCAACGGCCTGCACCTGTAATTGCAGCAAAATGTGTTTCTACAAAAAAAAAATTAAAAAAATTTATTCAGGGAGTCTGAATAAAATGCCATGTGAAGAAATGTAACAACGGTTCAAGGTGTATTAATACTTAAGCAAGGCACTTTAGCAGCGAGAGAGGCTCTTCGCTAAGACTGGCATCCATGTCTACACCTGCATGCAACCAACCTCCAGCATTCCTGTGTTTTCACATCCATGACAATGCCACTGCAGTATGACAAATGCAAACAAAAGGTTCCTCTATTCATCACTGGTGAGGCTAATTATACACCAGAGAAAATCATGACATTTTGTTGTTTTGTTTGTCCTCCAAGAGATTACAGTGCAGTGCACGAGAGTGGGAAGGTGAAGGAAAAAAAAAATTGCCTTGCAGCCTTACCAAAGAGATGCATAAAAGTGGAGAAACGCCAAAAACAAAGAACAAACAACATAAACACGTATGCACCACATATTTCTTCTCTCTGCTTGTGGGCATTATTAATCCAGTGCACAGGGAGAAGATTTTGACCCTAAACAGAAAAGTACTGTTGAGGCTACAGGAGGCATTGATTTATGTGGCTACAATTGCATCCACATTAATTATCCACATGCAGGTGCAGGCCTAAATTTCTCTTCCACCAGCTGCTTTATACACGGCTACACACACACATGTATAGGCGTTGAAAGAAAGAAAAAAAAAAAAGGCAAATACATACAGCTCGCCCCCATTGTCTTGCTAGGCTGTAGCTCTGGTATCTGGGTGGCACAGAGAACTGTGGCCATCAGAGCAGTGAAGGATTGCGCATCCAGATTTAGCAGACACACAAATAACAAATCAATTGCAAACAAGAAGACGTATGAAAACCGATGCTGGAAAGTCTTCTTGCGGCCCAGATTTTTATGCATCCATATTTTTTTTTCTTTTGGTGTTCCTCTGGAAAACACATCATCAAAGCTTATATTGTAACACAAGGGATAGCTACGACTAAAAGTTGTATACATACAAATGCCTTTTCCACATTTTGTCATCGTAAAATCTGAGGTTTCAGTTTAGGTCGGTGTGAAAAAATGGGAAGACATGCAAAGCCAGGACGACCGTATCGAGGACTGTAGTCTCTGCAGAGTCACTCAGCAGTCCTGCCTCACCTTCAGCTTCAAAAATGACTTTTGAGTTTTGTGGTTCCTTTGAATCCTATAAATTATATTTATTACTATGAAAATGGTTTCCAAACCAGCCTGGCTCAATTTGAAGTAGTAATTGTTCCCCAAATCTAAAAAAAGTGACATCGAGCAGTGCAGATAGCTAACACTCAAGTTTTTTACATTAAAGTGGAAAAAAGTTCTACAAACTCTTCTGTGCAAATGTATTTCAATTCAGCCTTACTGTTTTGATGCAACTTTAAAGAATGGTGGAATAAACCACATAGCTCTACAAGAACATGTTTGTTCCGGTCCATCTTCAGTTTTTCTTTCTTTAGTACTTTGGCTTTCTGCCCAAGTCCAAATGAGCTTGGAGGCATAGTTGTAGTGAGGAACTGTGTCTGAGAGAGATGAGACTTTATAGTTTCATCAAGTATGCCAAGTCACACAGACTAAAAAAGAGCAAAGAGGCCCAAGACCATCAACATATCACCACAATGTTCAACTGTCAGTATATACTGTAGTTTTCTTCCATGTGCTGGTAGTTTCATGTCTACTTTTTTTCCTCATCAGTTCAAAGAATATTCTCCTAAACCTTTTGGAGGATCATCACGATGTTTTACATTCAATTTAAAAATGGCTTTTTACCATACAAAAAATGAAGAATTGAAAAACTACTTTATGACTGAGTAAAATAGGAGGACACAGTGGTAAGCAATGGCTTACAGTGGGGTTCGTCCATCCATCCATTTGCTTTACCCAGTTATCTTTGGAGGTAATAAGTAATAAATGGGCTTGATCAAGAATCTATGGTAATCATTAGACACCTGACAAGCCACAATGGAAATTTAGTATTATCAAACATATCATAAACTTATCTTTTATGATCTTGTCCTTCATTTTCCTTCTTTTTGTTGGTATCTGATTTGGTATCATTCCCAGGTGGCCTCAGGCTGGGACTTACACCTGTGTTTGTGTCTGTGTGGTACCAGCAGTTCCACCAGTACACTTTTCCTAACAGTACAAGTGGTGTGTGATATGTCACTGAGGGCTGCAATCATTATGGCCTACATTAGCACTCTATCTCCCCCTGATTACTCTCCCGCTGAGCTGAAATCTACAGCGCAACTGTGTTTCTTTATGTGTGTGTAGAGTAGAGAGAAGGAAAAAAAGATGGGAAAACTGAGACAGAAGTGAAAGTGTAAGGGGGAATGGGAGGCCTTTTCCACCCTAGGACCAACACTATCTTCATTCCAGTGACAGCTTCCTCATTTCTATGAAACAAATGGTTGCCAG